>CM029530.1:4870937-5470937 GCA_017141395.1 Laodelphax striatellus
TAACTTGTCAGAAATCAGCTGTTTCGGTAATAATTAAACAGTGACTTCGACACAATAATCAAAAGACTTAAAAGTCTTAAAGACCTTTAAAGTCTTTGAATACCCCAAAGACCTTTCAAAGAATAATAACTTTTAAAAAGACCTTTTCAATAATCTGCGAGATTCAGCATTTGTAGGTTAAGTATTGTGATATTGCTCGTCTAAACATAATATGTTTTCTGACAAGTTAAAAGGATCCTGCTATACCATGGCCACCTTAGAACAAGATGTACACCAATCTATTTATAGTGTATAGTCCACCACAATGCAAATAGATTGGTGTACATCTTGTTCAAATAACCATCTAACGAGATCTAACTGTCGAAAAAACATATTATCCCAGACGATACGGTATCGCTGACGGCTGGGCAAATGTCGCGGTCGGCGCAGGGTTATTCGAATAATGGCAAGACACAGGGTCTTTGGGTGCAAGTGACCGTCAGGGGGCGTTGACCGAGGCGGTTCTGACAGGCGGGGTTGCCGGTCTGACCAGAAATGAACGTCATGTTCTGATCGCGCTGACCATGGGCCGTTCGACGTGGCGGTGAATGGACCCAGCTGTCAGCAACAAGCCGTGTTTCAAAAACGTGCAATTTCTATTCAGGTGACACGGTAGCGGTGATCGCCTGGTCCGGACCCCGGTTTCTGTCGGGCAGTATCTATGGATTTTCTCGGCTGATGCTGTGCGATCAATCGACCGTTGTTCGGCGCAAACAAAATATTGACGAAGACAGGCTCGGCAAGCTGTTCGGCATCAGGCTGGTACTGTCGCGGGTATAAACCCGTCGATTGAAGACTCCGACCTCAATCGGGCCTGAAACTGCGATCGACTTCGACCGAACGAAGAAGGAAGAAAGAGAAGAAGAAGAAGAAGAAGAAGGAGGAAGGGGCCTAGGAAAAGGGGATGTGAATGGGGAGGAGAAGGAGAGAAGAAGGAAGGAAGAAAGGAAGAAGAAGGAAGGAGAGGAGGAAAGAAGGAAGGAAGGAAGAGAAGAAGAAGAAGAAGAAGAATAGTTGGGTTAAGAAGGAGGAGCTAAGGAAGAAGGAGGAGAAGAAGAAGAAGGAAGAGGAGGAAGAAGAAGAAGAGAGAAGAAGAAGAAGAAGAAGGAAGTTAAAGAAGGAGCAGAAGAATAAAAAGAATAAGAAGAAGAGGAAGAAGAAGAAGAAGAAGAAGAAGAAGAAGAAGAAGAAGAAGAAGAAGGAGGAGGAAGAGGAAGAAGAAGAAGAAGAAGAAGAAAGAAGAAGAAGAAGAAGAAGAAGAAGAAGGAAAGAAGAAGAAGAGGAGGAGGAGTTAAAGGAAGGAGGAAGAAGAAGAAGAAGAAGAGGAACAACCGTCGTTTCTGCACTTGATCTATAGGGTGGAGATTGTATGTTCCTCGAAGAAGAAGACAATTAATTATACATCATTCTACACCAATTTATGTGGAGAATCATATGTTCTATTGTGTTGGTGTTGTGTCGTTAAGTGTGAAAATGGTTTAGGTATAGCCATAGCCCCCTTTAAACTACATGGCCGCGGCCTTCAATGTGACAACCTCGCAGTCCCGGCTGGTTTCATTATCAAATCAAATCGTCTATTGCACAAAAAATATATACAGAATACAACAAAAAGGAAATTTACAACTTTGTGCTACACGTCGGCAAAAGAAAACTTGTACGCCGACGTGGAGTCTTAATATATCTTATTCAATTGCACATTAATATTAATATATAAAATAATCATAAAATATTATAATATAGGCTTACAATAATTAACATTCAACCAACTAAATATTCCATTCTAAGAAATGACAATAATTAAAGATATACATAAAGCTGAATTTTAAATTCATACATCATTAATCAATATCAAACCAAATCATTAATTGAATAAAAATAGCCTTTTTCTTTCACCCAGGTATGGAGTTCTTTTATTTTAGGCTTCTTTATCAACCATAAAATTATAAAATCATACTTATAAAACAAACAATACAATACAAACACATGACTTATAGAACACATGACCGATTTGCATTGCTCATGCAAGCCGATGCAGCGACGTTGTCACATTGAAGGCCGCGGCCACGTAGTTTAAAGGGGGCTATGGTATAGCATCATTGCTTGTGTGGTGACGTCCAAACCAAGTTATATATATTTTGTCCACTATTTTTGTCCTCTATTAAGATGAATATTTGTGTGTTGAAATTAGTTTTAGGACAAACAGTAGACATTATTGATAAACTGGTATCTGTTTTTGTAGGTTGGGGCAAGACAAAAGCAGTAGCGCCCAAAACGCACACGGGTCGCGGCCTGTGTGTGGTGGCCAAGCACATGTTCCCCTGCCCGGGCGCGTCAAGTACTGCTGACAAAGCAGAAACGCGGCTCTGCGACGCCGAACACTACTTTTGGGACGCCGAGGACTGCGGCCTGATGAGTGGATCGCATCCCTATGTCTGCGAGAGGAAGGCTGACGATATTGGTGAGTGCAAATATCAGCTATCCAGTACATGGGAACACGGAATTGGCTGTATCAGGAACTGTCTATAGCAATTATTTTACTGTTCGCCAACAAAGAGAATAGAGGTGCGTTATGAAGTGTGCAGGGAGCTGTCTCTCTCACACGCTATTCCTCTCTCTCGCATGAGCGTGCTTCATTTTAAAATTTAGGAAACACCTTGTAGATAAAATGATTGAGAATGTCCAACCCTAGAGCAAAGCATGTCAACCTTCATCAAACTTCATCATCACCCATTCACCTTATACTGGTAGTATTTTATTCATGACTTTAAAAATTATATAATTAGGAGTTTTAAAAATATGAGCATTATTGAATCATTTTTAGTGTCATACATATTTGTTTTGTTTCATTCACCTTATGTATATACTTCATTATTTTAATAATCTATTCATCTCATTTTAGCATCTATCTTAAAGGTTTTATTTCCAGGTTTGAAAATTTCAAATTTTAGTTTTAATTTAAAAAGATCTATTTAAATTCAGTTTTATTCCTTAGGTTTTTATCAGGTATTGATAAATATCACGGCCAAGTGTTAATGGAAAGGATGTCCTGGACATCCTTTTCCAAGAATGGACATTCACATGTCTAAACTTCGCCGTTTCATGTAGATAAATCTCACTTATATTAAAATTTTCATATTGCATATAATATCGTACTTATATTGTTGAAAATTATTAGTCATGTTCATAAAATTAAAAATTATATTACTTATACTTACAACTTCTGTAATCTAGAATCTAAGCAGTTATAATTATTGTTATCTACATGAATAAAGTAATCTAATCGCACACTTCCGTCTACACTGCTAGTACTACCCAACATGGCTGTATTGTTTACTATTCTGTATTGTTACTACCGGCCGATAGTTTTAGAAATGTCAGTAAAGTCGACGTTCGACATTCTTTATTAAGTTACTCCCACTCGACCAGCTCGTACATTCCTAGCATTCCTGCCAGCTCTATTCTCCTGGTTGGCGGACAGTAAAGCCCCTGTATGCTTGGCTATGTTTGGTTAGGTTAGGTATAGTGATGGATATAGTGGGTTACACATACAGGCAAATCATGCAACCTCTGTATAGGCTTCATGTTAATTATACAATGTGATCTCATAATGTCTTTCCGCTGTATATTTGTGATGGCATATTGTGTTCTGGTTGGAAAATCATTTGAAAGGTTACTCCCCTTTATGAGGATATGGACTTATTCAACATTATTTTGTTGTGTTTATTTCAGTCAGTGTTAGATCCACAGTGTATAGTGTAACATCATCACCGTGCACTTTATTGATTAGTGAATCCTTGTATATTAAGGATCACTCTGTATGATTATATAAATTCTTATATACACTTTGAACATCTTTAGATACTAAATAATGAAGCTCAGACGAGTCTGGAACTGTCTTGTCTGAGCGTCATCATTTAAATCACATGTTTGTTATACGAGTCGCTGAGTATCCGCAATTCAAGTATTCATGGATGAGTTGTCTCTCCTTGTTGACAGCAACAAAACCTCTAGTATTCCAAGAGAGCCACGGACTGGCTATGAAATATGATAGGAAGTCAACAAAATTTTTATTTGAGGCCTATGACTACGATATGTACTGTGACCTTAATAATAATGTAAACCATAAATAATAGGCTATTAATTTCTTATTCCTACCTTAAAAATATTGTGAATTTTGTTTCCTTAATTCCAATTATAAAATAATGTAACTTTTTTGCAACGATCACCAGCGGGCAAAGTTTTCTTTATGCTGGTGATGCCATTATATGATACTAATTATTATTACATTATATATCTTTTAAGAAATATACGTACACATAAATATGAATTTAATTTTACATATGAATTATAAATTTATTTATATTGTTGTATGTTTTATTCTTTACTTTATGTTAATTATTTTATTTTATTTCATTTTATTTCTAAAAAAAAACAATTCGCAGTTTTTGTTGTATCACAGAAGTAATTACTTCAAAAAATAGATAATTCTAATGAAAATATTTATCTAGAATATTATTTATTTTACTGAGTTCTGAATGAACCATTTATTTTATTTTCTAATAGGGTGCATAGTTGGAGACGGACGTAGCTACCGAGGCTCGGCCAACGTGACAGAGAGTGGCTCGCAGTGCCTGTCATGGGACAATCAGCTGGTGCTGGCCGCACTGCAGTTCCGCATCTCCGAGACGGCGCGGCAGACCACTCTGGCCAAGCACAACAGCTGTCGCAACGTGGAGGCCTCTGACAGCATGCCCTGGTGCTATGTCAGAACGGCAACCGGCATCAAGAAAGAGTTCTGCGATATACCCGCTTGCGCCGATCAAGGTGGGAGTGTATTAATGGAAAAACATAGAAAATGTAAATGAAATTCATTCTGACTTTGAAGGCTCAACCATAAATATAGCAGGTCCCTTTTAACTTGTCAGAAAACATATGTTTTGACCAGCAATATCACAATACTTAACCTACAAATGCTGAATCACGCAGATTATTGAAAAGGTCTTTTAAAAACTTATTCTTTGAAAAGTCTTCTTTAAAAAGGTCTTTTAAAGACTTTAAAGGTCTCTAAGACTTTCAAGCCTTTTGATTATTGTGTCGAAGTCACTGTTTAATTATTACCGAAACAGCTGATTTCTGACAAGTTAAATGGATCGTGCTATACTTGCCATCATGTGGATCACGATGACAAGTGATGACTGTGATGCTCTGTGATTGGTCAGAAACAGCTGATTGATGTACGCTCGTTTACTAACGTTAAATCAGCTGTTTTCTGACAAGTTGAAAGAATCCTGCTATAATCTTGGTGACGGTTGTGCAAAAGCCGAAAACATTTAACCGCCTTAAAATAAAGTCATCAAACGACATTGATTCAAATTCAAAGTCGTTTCAATACATCACTTACAAAATTAAAATCTGACAACAATTTTTTTACATTTGAAAACACATGGTTATTGACTTCAAGTCAATTGAATAAAGTTTACCCATAAACTGTCTATTGAACGACTGAAAAACCGGGCATAAGTCTCAGAAAAATCATTAATATTGTTACAGTATTTACATAATTCAAATCTGTATTTTTTAGGTCCTCAAGCAAAATCAATTGACGCCTCCCTATTCAAATGCAAACCAGATTACTTTTCGTGTGGCTCAAAAGAATGCATACCGAAGAAATTCGTCTGTGACGGACAACCTGTAAGTATGGCACTCTAGTTATTTCTTAGCTCAATTTTTTAATTTTTCATTCAGTTTTCAATTTTTTAGTTTTGCATTCCTCCCTCATTCTCTTTAATTATTTTCTAGATTAAATAGAATTGAATGTTGTTGCCAAAAATCAAATATATTATATACTGTAATTATAGGCATAAGGTAAAGAATAATGTAAATTGAAAACTATTGAATCGAGAAGAAAATTTACACATATCTTGAGATATCTAGATATCTCATTTTTCTAATATCGATATCTATATTGCTATCAAAGCTATTTTTGGCACTGACAAGATAAGGTAACTTTTTGTTGGCCCAAGAAATTGTCTTACTTGTTGTGGTTGTGTATTACTTTGTAAATAGTAAGCTGATAATCAGTAGAAACTTTAATGTCAATTTATTATTACACTTCATTTCAATCTTCGATAACTTACAATAAAGTTGTATTAAAAAGTTTTGCATGTGTTTTGCTTGATCTATTGCTTTCTTTATCATTTACCTTGTTATCCACAATTATTTTAAATCAAAAGAGGTTGAGGAAATGTCTTTATCAAGGCATTGCTTTTAAACTTGTAATCCATCATGGTATTAAATCAATAGAGTTCAACGAATTGTCTATCATCATATTGCTTTGAACTTGTAATTCATTATTGTTTGAATTATTACTTTAAACAATAAAAATGACTTATTATAATTATTTTTAATAATTATCTATTATTGTTTTAAATACCGGGTTATCATAAAAGAATGGTGCGGTTTCAAAAGAATTGGTGCGATTTTCTGACAAACATTTGACGCGAATCAGTTCATGATTCCTGTCTAATTTAGGCGGTTCGGCTTGAACACTGGTTTCCATAAAAATTCAATCTTCACACCATTCTTTTATGATAACTCTGTATTAAAAGTATTTGAGAAAAGAAAAGTACAGTAGTCTAATAATGATAGTTTTTAATTGAAGGACTGCAAGAATGGATTCGACGAGGTGAACTGTCCGGGCGATTTGCGCAGTTTCAAGCATTATCCGAAATCGCGGCTGGTTGGGAGCGATCGTGAGAAGTGGCTGCACACCAGTGACGTCAAATGTGCCAAGCAGTGTTTGGAGGCCAAGAGCTTCATTTGCCGATCTTTCTCCCACAAGTATGTTTTTGAGAATAAAGTAGTATGCGTATGCTTAATGTATGTCTGTAAATTATTGGAGTATTTGAAGGAGAATACACTTTTTTGGCATAACATTTGTAGTTGAGTATATATAACTACCGTATCGGCGTAATACTTACGGCGTAAAACTAAAGACACAAAAGTTATATCTATCCAACTACAGAGAGTGTATAGTCTAGTATATCTCTCTATATCTCTATTGATTCAACATTAATTTATGACATGCAGTCAATAATCCCAGTCAATGTCGTAAATTCTGATGTTGAATCAATAGTGTTAACTTTTCAGTTCGTTATGGATCCCAAAATTCAGAAATAATACATACATGTTGTCTATTTCGCATTGCTGTTATGCATTAGTGAAACACGTTTCACAGGGAACGAAAGCAGAAGGGTATAAGTGTAACTTCCCTTTCTTAGTTATTTAGAGTGTCTACAATTTGATCAAATTAAAAAAAGAAGTGGATCCACAACAGGTGATTATTAATTGTTTTTGTGTTAACAGGGTGTCTAGAAAATACGTAGTGTTAGTTTTATTCTTTTTTGTACGGGTGTCCAAAGAGTTCTAAGGTTCTTTCATCAGTTCATCTTTCAATTTTTTTGTATTTAGAATGACAGAGAAGTAAAGTGCTAGATTGAAGAAACTGATGAGCTTTTATAAATGATAAATACTAAAATAATGATAGGTATTATAAGTTTTATAATGATGAGTATTAGAAAACCTCTAAGCCTTGTCGAGCACTGGAACAGTTTTGGGACGAAAACGGTCTCGAAAAGGCTTGTGAATTTAAGAGATCACAAAAGAAAAAGTTGTAGGAATTTTATATATTTCTCTTATCGATTGACCATTTAGGTTCTAAAATGGGTGTGTTACATTTTCCATGCAATATTAGTCAAAAGATGATGTCATGGCTTACTAAAGATTGAAACTGATTTAAAGTGAATACACTGCATATCTTGTTTGATTTTGTAATAAACCAGTGCGAAACGTCTGAGGCAAATAATTGCGAGTAATATTTTTTCTACAATATTTTACTATAATACTTTCAATCAGAAGTTAATTAGTGAAAAGAAGATTGATTCACATTCTTTCAGTTTGAGGCCTTTTCCGCTGTATGTCGTTCATTAATGAGAATCAAAATCGCTTCCTGGTGGTTCGGAACGCACCTAAAGCTGTAGGTCCATTCACCTCTCATCATCCTTCCCACGCACAAGCCAAGGGCTTATGTGGGCATCACCACAACAAAATAAAAACATCTCAAGAAAATTCTATTTCTTATTACTATTTCTTTATTATTTATCTATATTTATGAATATTTATCTATATTTCATCTCTCTCTGTTTCAGTTCCAAAGATCAATCTTGCTTTTTGAGTGACAGCAATGTGGGTTTGTCAGGGAAACTTTCGTCTGACGATGATAACTGGAACTTTTATGAACTGAAATCGTTATCGGTGGACTGCAGTTCCCAATTTGTCTGTGGCAACAACAAATGTGTGAACACCACTCAGGTTAGTTCAATTTGCACTTTCACATTTTCAAATAACTTTTTACTTTGAAAGTTTTTGGCTAAAAATTTATTCTTCGAAAAAGACTCGATTACTACATTAGATACCCGGTGGTTCGGAACCCACCTAAAGCTGTAGGTCCATTCATATCTCATCATCATCCTTCCATTACCCACGCACAAGCTTAGAGCTTATGTGGGCATCATCCCTAGCAAAAACAAAATTTGTAAGCTTGAATTTTCAATTGGAATATTTCACACACATTAATCACGCGATTCTTCATGTATATTTTCAGTAGTAAATGATAAATATATTTATAAATATATGTTATTATTGTGATGATATTTTTTGTAGATGATAATATTCTATTGCAAATATAAGTTTCAATAATGTGATTTCAATACTTGTATTATTTAAATTTTTCCATTTTATACCAAAAAATTCCATTTAATAAAAATAATATCAATTCATTTGTGAGATTTGTGTTATTAGTTTATGGTTTTCTTTGTCATTTATTCCACTACCGTACTTACTTTTATTCTTCAAATTTCTTTGTCATTCACTTGAATTGCATTACGTATGAAGTATGTTGCTTACTGAAGTTGTTAGTCTGGGTTTGTTAAAATCGTCAATATCAAGCTAATTGAAAATTTTCCAGGTTTGTGATGGTCACAATGATTGTGGAGACAGATCTGACGAAAGTTACTGTCCAGTGATCGATGAAGGGTTCGAAATCAGGCTAGTTGGTGGAAAGAAACCAAGTGAAGGATTGGTGGAAGTTAAAGGTAATTCATTCGAACCTTTCTTCTCAATAATTGTGTCGTATGTCTTATTTTATCTTATTTCATCTGATCTTATCTTATAAATAAATAATATTTTACTATTACTCTAAACTTATGAATAGGCTCCCTATTGAAGTGAGGCAACTTAATTATAGGAGGTTTAAGCTTGGACTAGAAAAAAAGCTTCTACTCCAAAAAAATTATTGCCAAAAAATTAATTGTAGGGGGATTTTAAATTGTAGTAGAAATATTGTTGTATAATAGCCTAATGTACCCTCCCTATCACCTGTTGTATTATCTATATCTATACTTTTCACTCTACTTATTGTAATATAATTGAGATATCTACATGTCAAATCATGTGCTGATATCATTTTGTGGTCAATAAAATATTCTATCCTAATCATGTATAACATGACCACCTTACCATTTAAAAAAATGAAGATTCAATATGGCGGATTCAAGATGGAGGACCAGATTTTTGAAGTTACAGTAAAGTAGTAGTATTTTCAATTCTAGTACGATCCCCAATGTCACCTACCGTCAAATTACCTTTTTAAATATGTTTTTTACATGTTATATTATATGCAGTACTTATGTGAAAAAATTCAACATAACATTACCCGTTGCCATAGAAACGTTAACTAAAAGTCATTCGCCATCCGCCAAATTAAAAAAATAGTACTGTACCATATACCTCATCCTATCTTACCTTACCTTAACTCCTCTTATCTTATTTAATCTTATATCTCATGTTATGTTGATAGTGATGGGTCACTGGGGCGCAGTTTGCGGCGATGAGTTTGGCGTGCGCGATGCGAACGTTGTGTGCCGCGAAGTGGGCTACCCGATGGGCGCGCAACAGGTGAAGCCACGCACCGCCTTCAAACAGGAGGCCGCCGCCGCCACCCTCATCCTCGTCGACGATCTAGAGTGCCGTGGCAACGAGTCGTCCATACGCCAGTGCGATCACAATGGCTGGGGCGTGCATAACTGCAAGTTAGACGAGGTAGGGCGATTATTTTATTAAATAGTCAGACACTCAAGCAGCTCGTACACCGGAGCAATAAGCAACATTTGTATCATATGATCGTCTACTCTATAGAAGCAAATAGTCCAATGCACACCTAAGGCAGCTGTTTCGGTGTGCATTGAACTATTGGTTTGTGTAGAGTAGACAATCATATGATCCATATGTTGCTTGTTGCCTATTGCTTATTGCTCAAGTACGACCTTCTTTTCATGCGTACACCGGTCAAGACAAGATAAGACGAAATTCTTAGTCACAGTAATTCACATAGCTAATAGCACACACCGATGCAATGACTAATCGGTGTGTGTTGCTTCATAAGCAACTATGTGAAGTACTGTGACTAAACGTGATTAATCTCTTCTTGTCTTGTCTTGACTAACCGGTGTACGCCAAGCCTGATAAAGGTAAAGAATCAAGTCCTGAAGGGAAATAAATTGAATCAATTATTTCAACTCGACATAAAGACTAAGACTAACATGGAAGACTAAGGCTAGGCGTACACCGGTTAGTCAAGACAAGATGAAATTAGTCACGTTTATGACAGTCGTACTAATCGGTGTGTTGCCTACATAGCTGCTTTATGAAGCACACACCGATGCAATGACTAATCGGTGTGTGTTGCTTCATAAGCAACTATGTGAAGTACTGTGACTAAACGTGACTAATCTCGTCTTGTCTTGTCTTGACTAACCGGTGTACGCCTAGCCTTATATTAAAGTCAAAATTTATTTAATGCAATAAAACAAATATATTGTTGCAATAACACAAATATTTGTGATGTTATTGAGAGTTTTCTGTTTGTTGAAGGCGATTGGAGTTGTTTGCCAAGATCCGGGCAAGAGTTGTCCCACCAACCACTGGCGTTGTCCCGGCTCTGATTCCTGTATTCCTGTTATGTTCGTGTGCAACAATGTGCGTGACTGCCGCGATGGATCCGACGAAGCCGCTGAACTGTGCAAGGTAATATTTATTCACATTGAATAATATAATTCTTCTACAACTGCTCGTAAAGAATTCACGTCTTTGATGAACAATTATTATATTGAATTAATATAGATAACATGATGTTGATGAGCACAGATAATCTTATAATTTTAATTTTCAATTACTTTTTTACGTTCACTTCTTTTTCAAATTTTACTCTTTTTTAATTTCATTTCCAATTCAAAATGTTTCTTTAATTTTTTAAATGAACTCTAAATTGTGTATTTTTTAGTTTGAACTTTGATTTAATTTTGTTAAGATGGTAACTCCCACACAGGGTAGCCTCGGGAGTACCTAATTTCATGATATGTTTTGTTTTATTTGATTTATTTAAATTGTTTTGTATACAGTATTTGATTTATTTTGTTTATTTTATGTATTTGAATTGTTGTGTATACAGTATTTTATTTATTTATTATGTATGTATATTTTTTCATGAAATAAATTGATTGATTGATTGATATTTCTGATGAAAGTGAAGAATGATGACCAAATTATGTATTTGGTGTTTTGAACTCGATTTTGTTCCAGACGAAAACCGAAGTGAGGCTGGTTGGCAATGAGAGGAACAATAATCCGAATGTGATGGCTGGCAGGGTGGAAATAAAGAAATTCGGCATGTGGGGAACAATTTGCGATGACGATTTTGGAGTGCTCGAAGCTGAAGTGATCTGCAAATCTCTGGGATTCCAGGGCAACGCTGAGGTGATTATCGTATTATTTCAATATCACTCTTCCTGTGAAACTTTTCAGCTTTCTGACAGTTAATGCTTGTTTATTACAGAAAACCATAACATAAAACTCATCTTCTCATCTCAAGAAAAAAATTACTTACATTGGCAGTAATTCGCAGTTTTGGCAGTTTTCAAACGAACTGTACTACTTATAGTTCAGTACTGCGGACGTAGTTTCTCCAAATGCCGAGAGATGCCGCTGAGTTTATTTTACATTTTCTTACCCCTTTAAGGTATTTTTTCCAAAATACAAATAAAACCTGCACATCTAGTACCACTAACCTTCCTTTTGGCGCAAACCGCATCTAAATTTGTCCAATGTAACGGATTACAGTGGCTGTCATTAGTTTTGCAAAAATATTTTAATATGATGTAAGGATTAGAAAGAGCGTTTTCCAATGTGAATAAATTGAAATAATTTGAAATGAATAAATCTATCCTGAATAAAGTTCAGCTAGTCATGCTACTATTTAATGATAATGAAGCAATAGAGCCTAAGTGTTCTGGCTTTATGAAGGAAATTTGTGAGATAGAGAGGTGCCTCTAGTATAATATACTAGAAATAATACATAGCTAGTAATATAAATCAGATGGCAAGTTACCATAGTGACATCTAGTATTACTAGCTTGTATTTTCTCATGCAACAGGCCCCTGAAATAATATAATAGTATAATACAAATCATATCATGATTTATAGTGGAATTAATCTTGAATTTATTTGTCATGATAAACAACCCATGTTTTTCAAAACAAATAATTTTCTATGCAACATCGAGATTCTTGATGCTGTGTATTGATGTTATTTCTGTTTTCATTTTCAGTTTCGAAAAGAGGCTTACTTTGGCGCTGGAGAAGGCATAATCTGGCTGGACCAAGTCCACTGCAATGGCACTGAGAACAGCGTGGACTCATGTTTCCATCATAAATGGGGAGAAACAAACTGTAAACATAATGAAGATGTGTCAGTTATCTGTTCAAAACAGCCCAAACATGTAATTGAAGTGTTTGATTATTAATTATGTACAATCCATAAACTTAATGCAATGTATAGAAAACGTTGTAGGGTGTTAAAACGTAAATAAATTCAAGTCTTTAATTCTAAACACTTAATTATATCTCTAACAACACATTTTTCTTTGAATGTAAGTTTTAGATTAAAATATAATATTTTTGTGAACTATATCACTTTCTTGGGAAACCATACAATTATTTGTATATTAATACTAATATAATCTTTCGCAAGTGAGAAATTATTTTTCCAACATGTACTAGCCGATTGTAAAGTTATTGCCAGAAGATAATGAACAAATTGTGAATTGTTGAGTCACTAAATGTTTTCATAAAATTTTGAAATCAACCTATATATTACTCGCATCAAACAACTAAATATTGACCCATGATAAACTCATTATCTTGAGAACATTTCCATTATAAAACCTGCTGGTCTCATTTAACTCATTTTTTAATTTAAAATCATCTTCAATTTTTCTTTGTGATTTATTAAAGAAATGTTTTTATTTAAAAAAATGTATTTCAAAGAATAAATGATTCAAGTTACCGAAATTCTAAAAAGAGGGAGAATGACTCATTATAAATCAAATTAAAAAGTGTAATTATTACTTATCAAATTCTTAAATTCAAATTAAAATGATTAATTATATCAAGTGTATTAAATTAAGTTGGGTACCGTATCTCAAACTCTTGAAGCTTAAAATAATATTGTAACTCTTCTACTATTTATAAGCTTCTATTAAAATGAAATTAACTACTGTATTTACTATTAACACTATTGTAACAACTGTTTAAATCAAATTTTCGTACAGTTCTTAAGATATTGCTCATGCCTTATGAATAAATTTATTGTGATGAATGCTAATTTGTTTAGGGAATATATCGTTGTTATATTTTACTGGTTCCTCTCAACTTTCCAAGATGTTGTTAGAGAAATAGTGTAGGCTGTATATCAAGCACTTACTATAAGAATTTTTAGAAGAAGAATCTAGGCACTTATCTAACATCAACTATAAATAAACTAAAGAAAGATAAAAACCAAAGTAAAAATAAAATAAACTTTAAGAATTAGTGGAAAAAAATTAGGCTACATATCAAGCACTTACTATAAGAATTTCTAAAAGAAGAATATAGGCTACATATTAAATATTAACTATAAGAGTCATTGGAAGAATAATATAAGCTACTTATAAAATGTTATTTACTCAAATTATGTCCAACATTATAAACCTAAACACATAATATTCAATTCAAGATAGGATATGTACTTGTGGACAATGTATATGATCACGATTCAGATTTTCCTCTCCAGGCCGTGACAACCAGCAAAACGCTGACAGCAAAAGACACCAATGACAATTTCTTGACCAGCGAAATTCTGCCACTAGAATGCGGTACTCTGGATGACAATTTGGATGTACTCAACACCGATTTCACTGCTAAAGTTGTGGCCGGCTTTGAAACTCAAAAAGGAACTCATCCTTGGCAGGTAGGTCACAGAAATGATTTCTTTGGAAGACAAATAATTCATTTATTACTCTGCTGATTTTTCCGTTGAACAATTTGAAAAATAAAATAAATAAATAATTTATTCCTCTGCAGAAAAAATTAATAATAATAATAAATTCATTTATTGCCAAAAAATGATACTTTTCAAGATCTATTAACATTATTACTAATGCTAGTTAAATTCATAAATATCACCAATAGGCCTATCGTATTAGATGCTTGAAGTTGACAACAAATTCTCTAATGCAAGGGTAAACTTCCCTGTACGCTTGGAGGAGTTGCTGAAAACCCAAATTCCATTATTCTCTATTTATTTCATATCTTTTCATTATATCCAAGAAGAATGTGATGAGTGTAGAAAGACAAATTATCTAGAAATCATTTATTATAATTCTAGATGGAAGAATTGGTTAATTTGAAGAATGTTGCATGTTCGGAGTAGGCTATTAAAGAACTAGTTGAAACTGTTACATATTCTCGTAAGTTTTAAGTTGATTGAAATGCAAGAGAATTATGAGATTGAAGTTGTCTTGAATTTGAAAGGAAAAAATTCTATTAAATCATAGCTAGCCAAGCTATAGTTGAGTTTCACAATATGATTAAATAAGCTCCCTCTCAAATATGTTCAAGCAATGTTAATAGTGTTGAATAAGTATATTATTATGAGTTAATTTGAATAATTAGGACAGCATTAAAATTGACTCGAATAATTTCTTGTGCTATGCTATAAATTGATCTGGTTGTTATTCAATAATTGAAATTTTTCATTATTTTCACCATCATCAGTTCAAGTTATTCTCTGAGAACAGGTTTCAGCTCAACATTTAATCCGTAAGTTATCCTTTCCTTATAATATATGAAAAGAGTTTTGCAAAACTTATGACAACCACTGTAACCGTTTTATTAGGACAATGTAGATGCAGTTTTGCGCCAAAAGAAAGGTTAGCAGTTTACATTTGTATTTTGGAAAAAATACGTTCAAGAGGTAAAAAATGTAAAATAAACTCAGCGCCATCTCTCGGCGTTTTTAGGAACTGCTAGGAACCATTGTGCTACATGGAGTATGAATAGGTTAGCGTCAAATTTGAACAAAGCTAACTGCTCTTTGGGCCATAGTATTTTTTTTTCAACTAAGCGTTTACTCTGAACTTTAGAGTGTTAACTCTATAAGTGACAACTCTAAAACCTATTCAATTCTGTTGCAGGCAAGTGTAAGAGCTAGAATTTCGTTCAAATCAGTGCACTGGTGTGGAGCCGTTATCATATCTTCAGTGCATGTTTTAACCGCTGGCCACTGTGTACGCACCTATCCAAAAGATGTCTACTTTGTCAGAGTAGGCGATCATGACACTGAGGTAATTCATTTATCTATTTACATAAAAAATTGAACATTAATTCATTAGCTACCATCATAAGCTGATGGTTTTTTTTAAATATATTTTCAATGTTATTTTAATCTTATTAACTTGTAAATTACAGGACATTACTACTCACCAGCTCTCTCTCACTTTGCATTGCAAAGTTAATATAATAAATTAATAATTATTAATTATAAGACTATAAATTAATAAATAACGTATAGGCTTCCTCAGCTATCTCTCAAAGTCTTGGTCATAGTCAATAGTCAATAATTCTTTATTACATATTCTTCAAGAACAGCAATAGGCGTCATAAAATTTCTCAACAACCAGCTGCAGGTCATCCTGCTACGCTACTGAAAGAAAACTCCGTGAAGTAGAACGTAATGCCCTTATTGTTGTTAAAGGGCTTGTTTCAGGTCCAGTAATACAGGGAAAAGGTGGGCACTAACTAGACTTTTAAATTTATCACATAGTACGCCATGCTTTTCATGTCTCATGTCTAATGTATGTTAGCCTTATTCCCTTAATTCGAGCATTTTTAGAAATGCTCAGTATCCATGACAAGCAAATGTCATTAACTTACTACAGTTGATAATTTCTACAAGCAAATTTAATGAACTTACTACAGTTGATGATTTCTACTTGTAAAGTTACGTGAAAACCATCACAATGTGTCTAGAAAAATATCTAAATAAAGTTTTGGTTAGTAAGTTTTGCCTGTTAACGTTTGACCTACATCGAAATTACAGTTATAAATCCAAATGTCATGAAATTTTATAGTGAAATTTGCCTGACTTCTATTCCGCACATTCCAATATAAGATGTCACTAAGTGTGAAACATCTTTAGAAATTTGATTTTATAAAATATAATATTATTGTATTCAATGAGTTCATGATGCTATTTACTGAATAAACACTAACACTTTCATTCTGAATTAATAGTTTTATTTTGTGTTTGATTGATTTCCTGGGAGCTATTCTAATTTGGCCAAAACTTCAAATACGATTTTTTCAAAACTAGTTTTTTGAAGTTAGTGACTTTTGCTCGACGATATATTAAAGCATTCTTATCTAACACTTGTTTACTTTTACAAACTAATGCTTTCCTTTTTTCTTTATTAAACTCCTAATTTTGTATATTTGCAGGCAGACGAAGGCACTGAACAGGAGGCGGAAATCGAAGAGATCTACATACACGAGCAATTCAACGAGGGCGCAAATCTGAACAACGACATTGCACTGATCAAGTTGAAAGGTCGCGGACTGCAACTGAACACATGGGTGCGGCCCATTTGTTTGCCCCCGCCCGGCGTTTCTTACCATCCGGGTCTCAATTGCACTATATCAGGCTGGGGATCCAATGGAGGATTTGGTTCAGGCAAGTATTCAAACATTTTTCGAGATTATGTCTTAAAGACGCCAGGAGGGAGTTTAAGACAAGACCAGTACACTATAGAAAATATACCAGTAGACACAATTATACTGGTAGTCCAGTAGATGTAAAAAAATGTATTGTGTATGCCTATGTGTATTTTATGCACCCATGAATCAAATTTAAATTATGAACAAATAAAATTTAAATTATTCACCGTGAAATACACGTCGTAACTTTAAGAACCTTTCATACCATTGGCTATACGAACGAGGTGATTTTTGAAATGCGCGGGTGAAGGGGAGACAAAACGAGTTTACTCCTTCCTACGCTATTTTCCAACCGATAATCATGAAAATGGTACCAATTAGTTCAGAAAGATCTGTAGAATTGTTGTACAACCTCAAAATTCAACTTAACTTTTTAACTTGCAGTATAAGTTGATGAACATGGAGTAAATCTCACTCATTTTAACCTTAAATGTTAACCTGGTCATGTAAATGTTAAGGTCATTTTAACCTGAATTAAAAAATTGATGCTACAATTTTAAGGTGCAGCAACAATTCTAGCAATCTTAATCTTCAATTTGAAACAATTTTATAGCTTTGAACATTTCTAGCTTTAAAAATAGCGACCGAAGGAGTGAACTGCGGTGTGCCTATTTTCATGTTTCCAATGGTATTAAGGGCTCTTAATAGAACTTTTTACAAGTCAAATTCAAATTCAAAATTCAATTTATTCCTATAAAATTACGTGATACAAAAAATACAAGATACATTTAAAATTAAATTTGAGGAATCCCCCTACAAGATCTGTGCGTTGGGTGAAAAATATTTCATCTTGGAAAACAACATTGATTTCTTTTAACATATTTCAATACATCTTTGTTCAATATGCTTAATTATTTCAATAACGGTTCGATTCAATGTAAACTATGTTTTCTTGCACAGGATATTCTTACCAGCTGCGTTCGACATGGGTGCCAATTCTGAACCAAGACGAGTGCACAGCACCCTACGTGTATGGAGCAGAAGCCATAAGTGACGGCATGTTCTGTGCGGGAAGTCTGGAGGGTGGTCCCGACTCCTGTCAGGGAGATTCTGGCGGTCCTTTCGCCTGTCAACATAAAGGTAGATGTTTTTTTCAAAGTACAATTTCATAAAAAATTATCAGAATCCTTGAGAATTAAATATTCCAGTTAGATCTTCCAACATGTAAATGAAAATAATTACATTTTTTGTTCTGAAGCCTGTTCTATAAAATTTTATTTATCAATCAATAAATTAAAAAAAATAATAAATACATTTTTGGGCCTTGCTGAACCCTTAGGTTTAGATATTTGTTTTTTTTCAATACCAACAATAAAAATAAAATATTTAGTCATCTGAAGAAAGAGTTCCTGACAAGGGCACAGCCCATGCCCAAATAGGCTACTACTTATTTCCTATGTCCAAACTTGGTAGACTATTGGCATTTGGCATAGAGCATGAAGCATGATGTGCACCATTCGTTTTTCAACCATATCCCTATGTCCACACTGTCGATTTTTTGTGCTGCACAGCATGTGGCCAATGTGCAGCTAACAAAAATCGACCAAGTGTGAACATAGAGGGAATAAGTAGAAGCCTAGTAGAGGCATAGTTATTGTAGCAGTTATTGTATTCGAATTTATTGTGATTTCGGACACATTTCAGTGTATTTACAGTATTAGCCAAAATAAACAGTACTAAAACCTAGTACCAGTACTGAAAATATTACCATTTCAGTACTGTTTATTTTGTTATTACATAAACAGTACTAAAACCTAGTACCAGTACTGAAAATATTACCATTTCAGTACTGTTTATTTTGGCTGATACTGTATTTGAAAATTTTAAAATTGTTCTGCTTTTGTTTTCGAAGAGGAAATAGGTGTTTTTTTGTAAGATGATATGACATAACCTGAATTTGAACTGTTTGTATAGATTGGAAGAGGAACAGTTTGGGCATAAGCCTGTTGTACTCTCCTTTCTAAATGATTGATTTATATTGTTCGTTTAAATGCATTTTCCTCAAACCCCCACATTGTTTAACCATTTTTGTTTTGTTTTCTTTGGCACAGGTCGCTACACGTTGTTTGGAGTTATCAGTTGGGGACATAACTGCGGAAGGCCCAACAAGCCAGGCGTCTACACGAAGATTGTTCACTACATGGACTGGTTGCACAAAAAGTTACACGAATCGTTATCAATATAACCAGTTTATTGATATCTTTCGACATTATGGACAACATACTTAAATTGTTCAGCTTGGCATACTCAAAAAAATCTCTACCTGAGCAGTGAGGTCCGGCATATCGTTGCTAACAGTTCGAAAACATATTTGGTGAATATTTTGAAATATATTTTTACTCCTTCGTGGTGGTGATGAAGAAGTCCATTGTAAACAGTAGAGTAGAAAGTAGTGGACATAGTAGACAGAAAACGAGACCTTTATTAGATTACTTTTTTAAACTTGGTAATTTTGTGGTCGTTGTAGATTTGTAATGTTTTAATTTAGATGCTTTTTTGTTGTTTTTATTTTGTAGCTTGATATTTGATTTCTTTTCTTTCATCCTTTCCTTCCAATGTGAGTGTACCTGGTTTTAGCCCTAGACCTAAGAAATATTTAGCAGCTGAACCTATTATTGATTCTTTTTCTGTTAGTAATTATTGTGTCTGTAATATATTATATGTAGATTATATTGAGTGATCTAGTTTTGTTATGTCTGTTTTATTTCCTTCCTATTTCGTATCATATTTGTTCTTCCTATTTCGTATGCTGACCTTGACTACTGTGCTGCATGTATTCCTTCCTATTTTGTATCATTTCAGAGTTTGATATTTGAGGGTTCATTTTCTAATAATATCTTTGATAGCGTAATGCTGACCTTGCTATTATACTGCATTTATTTCCTTGCTATTTTGTATCATTTCAGAGTTTGATATTTGAGGGTTCATTTTTTAATAATATCTTTGATAGTGTAATGCTGACCTTGCGACGGTGCTGTTCTAATTTCCTTCCTATTTTGTATCATTTGAGAATTTGATATTAGAGTGTTAATTTTTTTACAATATCTTTGATAGTGTAATGCTGACCTTGACTACTGTGCTGCATTTATTTCCTTCCTATTTTTTAACATTTGAGAATTTGATATTAGAGGGTTAATTTTTTAATAATATCTTTGATAGCGTAATGCTGACCTTGACTACAGTACTGCACTTATCGTCACTACATGCTATTTGATTAGTGCTAGGAATCTTGGTAAGAAAATATTTAAATAGCTTGTAAGTTTCTGTGTAGTTTATTCCAACCGACTAAACTTGAGAGCAGCTTCAAGTAGCTGAAAATGCAAAGGAAAGCTCTCGCCAAGTGACAGTTGAGTGATTGGAATAAATTGTTGAAAGGCTGGCTGTTCTCTCAAGTTCGAGTCGCCTGAATTACGTGTCGGATTTCAAGTCTCCAACTCGACTTCCAACTTCCCCAGATAGTTCGGTGTCTACTAGGAGGACAGTTCAAATTCAATTCAACTTTCGCCTTGAAAATATTCAGACTCTTGAATTTGCTTTAAAATTGAATTACCCGTGAAGCATCACGAGATGAGACCTTTCTCATTGTCGTTGCCATGACGCTTCCACTCAAAATTACCTTCAGTTACGTCGGAATGAGAAAGTTTTGAAAGTTGTTTGCAATTTGAGATGTCTCACCGTCCCACCTCCGCGTCTTTTGTTCGCCAGCCTTCTGGGTAATCTGAATATCGGGAGTCCTCTATTATTATCATCTCGACTCACTAGGAAAAATGTATCCGTAAAGAAAGTCAACCTTTATTACGTTCTTCACTGCATAATTCTGTACAGAGAGTATTCAGCAGCTTTGAGGATGTAGGTTTAACATTAAAACACACACTTGTTTCAGAAATGTTGTGGAACTTCTCCATATCAAGGTGAATGAATAAAACAAATGTTGTCTATTCCACATTGAAGATTTTTATTATTCGAAAAACCAAACTCAAGTTTCAATGCTCATGGCACAGAATCATTATCAGTGGTTGAGCCTAAACTGAATTTTAAGTTTAAATTCAGTCTAAAAATTCAGTTTGGACTCAACCACTGATGATTGTTTTAACATTGATGGTTTTTTTCAAAGGCATGTATAAAGGCTATCGAATTCATGGACTCATAACCAACTATAAAAATCATTTGTAGTTCACAATCAAATAATAATTTAAGAATTGAAATTTCATCCATGAATATTCATTTTTTGAACTTGGGGTATCAGCCTATATAAATCGTCTAACACGAGATAAGAGCTTCATTCCCAGTATTAGTAGACGGTAGCTTGAGATATGATATCATTATCTCTTATTATTATTTTTTTATAATCACCATCAATCCTTTTGTGAGTATTATCAATTTATTGTTCTTGACAGATTCCGAATAACAATTTCCAACCAGCTCCAATCAATAACAAAACATGCACTCCAATTATTTCCATTAAGATGATCCCCGCCCCACACTTGTTAGTCGATCTAGTAAGAGCATTACCGGGTTAGCTACAACTACTGCTGCTGCTGCTGGTCCCTCCAATTCGTCCTCAGACGTGACACTGAACAAAAGAGACTGTCGAGAATTTTGCTTTGGTAGTTGTAGAGAGTAGAGAAGTTCTCATCAAGAAATAAGGGAGGAGTGGTAACGCGGTCAACCCTTCTAACTGTGTTTAGGACTCTTGAAACAAAGGGTTTCTAGGAATGAGGAGAGAGGGGGGCTCTTGCGGCGTTTCATTCACTTAACTCGTTGAGGGGGGTTGCCGTTCAGGTGGGAGGGGGTTGTGGGACCCCTCAATGGCCATGTAACCCTCTGGGGATGCAAGAATGCTCAGCGCTGTTAGTACACACTGGAGTACAGTTTTTATTTGCATAATCCAAGTCTCCATCCTGTGAAAGCAGCTTGGTCGGTAATGGAAAATTGGTCGATTGGATGTGGTTTTCTATCGAAGTTTAGATCTGTCGTTATTCCAATGAGGACTCAATAGGCAATCTTGTAAGTAGATCCCGGATGTTCAGGTATTTATAAGGCTAGGCGTACACCGGTTAGTCAAGACAAGACAAGACAAGACGAGATTAGTCACGTTTAGTCACAGTAATTCACATAGTTGCTTATGAAGCAACACACACCGATTAGTCATTGCATCGGTGTGTGCTGCTTCATAAGCAACTAAGCGTGACTAATCTTGTCTTGTCTTGACTAACCGGTGTACGCCTAGCCTGAGAATAATAAAATACTCAAAAAGTACAAATAATCGTATTTGATTTATTAAAAAAAAGTTTAATAGATAAATTGAAACAAAATCGAAACCCACTTGCTTAGCAGAATTTGGGAAATTAGTTATAGCAAATTGAAAACTGCTATACTTGGCTACGCCATCGGGCAATAACAGCTTCCCTCAGAAGAAAAAGTTTCACTTCAGTTCCTAGATGCACAATTAAATATTATTCTCTTGAAGTTTAATTTCTCTGGTGAGCTCTGTAGCCATGTAGTTAGTGGTACAACTCCATGATTGTAGCCTTTGAAATGGAATACTTAAAAATTATCTCAGTGTCTAATTTATTCCAAGTAAAATTCGAAATGTTGATAGCCCTTCCTGAAATAGAAATAAACTTTCAGTTACTAACAGAAATTAGTTATAGGAAATTGAAAACTGCTATACTTGGCTACGCCATCAAGCAATAACAGTTTCCCTCAGAAGACTAGGACCATATTAGAAACACAAAATATTATAATACAACCCCTGGATTAGGCCTCAAAACTTTGATGCTTCTGAGAGTTGGGTAATTGTATTATTAGCACCAGTGGTGAAGTGAAGTTCACTGGCATATGTGTTTATTCTCATATACAAAACACGACTTAGCATTCAGAGGTGGAAATAAATTCATTACCCTGCCTTTTGCGGGCTGTAAAGTAGAGATTTTAGACGTTGGGCCTCTGCTATAAGCATAACTAAACAGAAGAGCAAAACTGTGTAAATTTGCGGTAGGTGAGTATATGGGCCATCTCCATCTTTGTATTATATGCCAGAGTCAAAATTATTGTGTTGAAAAAATCTAGAATTATTTTGAAATTTTACAGAACTTGTATTATTGCTATTACAAGTATCTTATCACAAGTATTTTACCATAGTTGAGAATCGTATTTTGAATTCCTGGTACTCCATCATAATTAAATGATTTTTCTTAATGTTACGATTAAAAAATTCCATCTACATTATTACTTTTCGGAATCACTAGGCAGTTTTTCTAGTAATAAATGCACGTTATAGGCCTTATTGATGCGTCCTACAAAATTTGAATCCACCAATGAGAATGCATTAGAAATGAGTGTACCCCTTAGACCATGACATGGTCTAAGAATACATTGTATGACATTGTATAGAATACATTCTATGTATGTATACATTCTATACATGGTCTAAGATATACCCCAATGGAAGGGTAACTTACTCTCTTGTGATTGGTTGACGGTGTTTGACTTGTTAGTTGACATGGTAATGTCAAGATGGCGTTCATAGTCATTTAAAACTACAGAGAGTTTATAATAACAGTGTGTCCATTCGTGTGAAGCACTCCATAACTGGTTGTGGTAATCATTTTCTTCCTGTCACCGCCATACTTTTGCCAAATTTTTGAACTTTGATATGGAATTTTAGGCGAAAATGAACCCATTCACTATAGTCAAACATATTTTAATAGGAACAACATCAAAAATAACTTTTCCAACATTAAAAATAGTCTCTCTTCTCTTGGTATTGCTTTAAAAACTTAAAATTATGAAATAATTTCACTGGCAAAGGCAAATTGTAGTAGAAGCGAAAAACTGGAAAAGTGTCAAAAACGCTGTTTTTGAGCACAAAACATTTAGCACAAGGAAATTTCAGTGGAATATGATAATTACATGTTCCCTATACACCCATTCACCTTTAAAAATCCTCATTGTCCACCCCATGAAGAATTGCACTGGACTATAGCCTAGGGGTTTTAATAACTGAACTTTTTCATCCAGTTTATGGACATATTCTTTATAGGCACGAGCTGGGTTGCGTGCTCAGTCATAATAATACAGTTTCATTATGATGCCACAACTATTTGTCAAGCTATGAATATTAATGTCGAATTTGAAAAAATATGATAAAAAATTTAACTCGAAATGACTACCGAGAATAATAAAAAGCTCCTCACATTATAAAGCTTAAAGCATAAAAGGAGTCTCCATGCATATTAAAAATTTACAATAGCATTGACCTACAGTTGTCAGGCTCAGATAAGCTGAACAACTCGACTCGAAGGTGGAACATGACTGTGAAATGCATTTGCAGAGTGAAAAAGGCAGCGGTTAACATGGGCTGATAGCTGCAGGATGTTGATTTCATACTGAATTCACTAATCATGTCGACCGAGCTAGCTTGCGGCCATTTCACATGAACACACAACACGGCGTTACCTTATTTCTCTCTGCATGTATCCATGCAAGCACACTGCACTTCACAATTGAAAATCTGCGCTTTCAGTTGTGTAGCATGTCTCCGTAACATACGAGTGAATTATTACATCTGATTGATATCGTTTGTACTTGCACATTGATGTTCAACGATGGAAATTATTGTGCTAATTAAGTTTGAACCGTGGCGATCTGATCGGAGGATCTTGTTTGAGTGCAACAATTAGTTGTTCAAATATAAAATTTAATGAAATCATTCATAAAACAAAATACAAAAGATGTATTTCAATAAACCACAGTAGTATCAATCCTGGTTCATCTATAGATAAAAAAGCGAAATAGCACTCATTCATTCACTCTACAATGCATGCTCTAAATGATTGTATCGTATAGTTTCGAATTGATGAGGATTCAAATACTCGACGTCATTTTGCGAATTCAATACCTACTAATGATGAGATGATTGTTAATTTGAATTTAATAAAGTCTTGTTTTCAACATTCAGATAAACTTTAATAAGCAGTTATGGCTCAAAGCTTTTTTGTGTTAAATAAATTATTTCGTGAGAATTTATTCATTCAGAAGTCTGTTTTCGATTTCTTTCAAGTAATATGAATAATCAAGACTCTAACGGCCGATTGCATAAAAATATGTGATTCTCTCTAAACAATATCTGGAATTTGGAATTCTCTACTAGAGGTCCATGTCTGTAATTACTCTCCTCATCTTCATGTGCAAACATTCATCATAAATATAGAGTCCTCATACCAATTCTTGTTTTCCCAGCTCTCCATTTCTCCGTTGACTTCTCCATTTATTGCCAATGACAAATATTGTATTAGCATTCATTTTTCTCTAAGACTTCTTGGAGCTTTCGAGAAATATCCATTATCAAACACATTCATCCATCTATGGAAGAGGCCTTTCTATCTCTACACTCCTTCACCCCTCACTTTCCTCTTATTCCCTTTACTCCCCTACTTTATCCTTCTTTCCCACTTCCTCCACTCCCTTTTTTCACTTCCTCTTCCGTTTTCTCTTATTCTTCTTTCTGTTTCTTTGTTCTTCTCCACTTCCACTACTCTCTCACTTTCTCTTATTCTTATTTCTGTTTCTTTGTTCTTCCCCACTTCCTCCACTCTCTCTTTTTCTTACTTCCTCTCCCACTTTCTCTTACTCTCATTGCTCTTTCTTTGCTCTTCTCAGTCTTCTCACTCTCTCTCTCTCCACTTCCCTTCGCACATTCTCTACTCTTCTCATTCTATTCTCTTTTACACTTCCTTTATCATCATTATGAGCACATTTTTCATTGTAGATCTTTTGAAGGAGGCTGGCGTGAGCTGCTCAACTTGAGAAGATGTGTGTGAGTGAGTGTGACTCGACTAAGGACTTTAATTATGACCCGAGGCAGCACCTCTTCGCCGTTTTAAAGCTGTAACAGGAGTCACTCGCTCACTCCTTCATCCAATCTAATGAAGAAAATCGTGTTTCTCTACAGGAAAATTAAATAACGCCCCTCCGCGTGTCTCTAGAGTAGCGCCCGGGGCTCCAACCCTTTCTTCCCATCCCTTGCTGACCAACATTAGGAGAATCTATACAAGGTGGGGCTATCGCTAAAACGGGCTCAACACTAACATCATTTCTAGGCCCAAATGAACATGGAGCATTATTATAGAATTTAATGCATGAAGCTGTTCGCAGAAAACTAAATATTTCATCAAAATACATGGAAGAATACCTTGATTCAAGCATGCTGTTTCTTGAACTGTAGAGTCGATAATGAATTAACATGATCACGGAGTAGGTTTTCATGAAATAACTATTTTTGCTGAAATCATCTTCATGAGTAGACTTTTTCAAGCATGCTGTTTCTTGAACTGTAGAGTCGATAATGAATTAACATGATTACGGAGTAGGTTTTCATGAAATAACTATTTTTGCTGAAATCATCTTCATGAGTAGACTTTTTCAAGCATGCTGTTTCTTGAACTGTAGAGTCGATAATGAATTAACATGATTACGGAGTAGGTTTTCATGAAATAACTATTTTTGCTGAAATCATCTTCATGAGTAGACTTTTTCCTGAAGTGATTTTCAATACACAACTGAATCCCAACCGCAACTCTCTACAAAATGTGTTTGAATAAACTTTTCCACCCGCTCTTAAATTCTGTGCCAATAATTCTAATCTTAGCATTATATAGGGTGTGCCCCATTAAAAGTGATAGGATACGAAGGGTAATCTGGTCGACAGGTTAATCACATGTGATAAAAGAGAGAAAGAGAGAGGGGGCGAGAGAGAGCGAGTGTATTCGTTGTTCTGTGACATTATATGGCATCGGGGTTTGTAGTCTAAATATACAGCTGTTATATGGTCGTTCCAGGTACCTTGGATGGCAGTAAAACAGGTCATAAGGCATTCGGTTGTACGTCCTTAATAGCGGATTAGCTTTGTTCCTAGTGCTGAGAGTGCTCCAGTTTTTCAAGAAAGCTGTTTATTTTCTAGTAATTGATCTATTCAACACAATAATATTAATCTGGTTAACGTTAACACTTTCTTCGGGCTTTCATGCTTAAGTCACGTTTTTAGTACTCAATACCAAGCTAATCTGTCTCAAATAAGTTATGTTTTATGCGGCCTTTCATGCTTAAGTCACCTTTAGTACTCAATACCAAGCTAATCTGTCTCAAATAAGTTATGTTTTATGATAGTACTGGAAAAACATTGTTATAAATCATAAGTTTAGAAAATTCAACGACGTATTCATATTCAACCATAGCATGGATGGATATTATACTTACTCATTTCATCATCTCGAAATTGTTATAAATGAGATATTGTTTGGTTTTTATCAGAAATTGATATTTTCTTATCCCAAGTCAGGTCTTTGTAAAGAATATAATTAGTAGCGAAGCGTGGTAAACTCATTTGGTCATCGCCGGGTATATTTACCTGGAAATATACCCTGCGATGATAATAACTATACCACGCTTCGCCACGGAATATAATCTATCGGTTTATATCATCAATATTTAAAAAAGTTTAAGGGAAAGAAAAGTGGGGTTGGACTGTCAAGAACTTTACAACTTATTTGTAGAAATCTTACTATCAAAACTCAAAAGTCTTCAACATTTTCCAAGAACTTTTTTATATTTCACTTTTGATGCATCAATAATATTGGATTTTTCTGATGTTCATTGTACCGGTAAAATACTCTTTTAAGAGATTTAAAAGCTTTCTTTGACTTAATTACGTTATACTGCATTAACATTTTGCCAAGTTCATTGAACCTTGTTTCGAAACTCTTGTCAATTTCAATTCAATAGACAACAATATTCGAATACTTGTGTATTACAATACTTGTGCAAAAACATGTAATATGTCTGTCTTATAACTTGTATTGTATGTGCTTTTGGGTTGATCGTTGATGAAATGATGAGATGTTTATAGTTTGTCATAGTTGACGAGGAATAGTTTGTCATCAACTACTTTCGATTACAAAACTATTGTAGCGAGTAAATATCGATCTTGGATGCGATCAGATTCACAGTTGATCGAATGACGTTTCATTGATTGGAGAATGATTGCAATGTAAGTAGTGGTACCGTGGTGCAGTGTACATAATTCATTTTCACCGGTCTCCATTGTCTGTCATTTGCATGGTGTGTCTCTCAATAGTAGTACGCAATTTCAAAGCAGGTCTGCACCTGCAGCTAGCACAGAGTTGAGCTAATTTTGATTGGATGTGAAAAGCTTTGTGACCTGCTGTAAATGGCCTCCTCTATTTGCTAACCGAATATGCATGTGTCATCTACTACACGCACAGGACAGGTTGCGTAGGTAGCCTTCCTCGCCACTGCGGGTCATGTCAAACACAATTATTTGCTTTCGGCGCATGCTGATGTTTGGTTTTTCATGTTCCAAACTTTGTGCACAATGAGGTGAAAGAGCAAATTTGTCAGTCAACGGTTGACCGTGTACAATCCGAGTCTAGTCGCCGCTCAGATTCCTCTGCTTCTGCTCGAAGATCTTTCTAAAAATGTTTTAGCTCATGCGTAATAAGTTTCAATCGAATTGAGAGATTATACATAGCCTTAAATTAATTGAACATAAAACACTAGGTCCCAGCTGCACCAAGGTCTTCTGGACTCAATCTCCAATGAACAATGTTGAATGTTATGGGTAAACGAAGATAAAAATTACTTCCTTCCAATTTTGTGCAACCGGTGCGTATGTTGTGAAGAAGAAGAAGAATTTGATGAGAAGTGCGAAGAAGAAGAAGATGAAGAAGAAGAAGAAGAAGAAGAAGAAGAAGAAGAAGAAGAAGAAGAAGAAGAAGAAGAAGGTGAAGATTAAGATGAAGAAGAAGATGAAGATGAAGATGAAGATGATAAAACAATATTTGCTCTCCACGAGATAATGTCTACCCAAGATAACATGAGCATATCACTACAGTAGACAGCAAATTGAGAACAGTAATTTTCCAAATCAACTTTTTCATACAGTTTCAAGCTGTAGATTATCCAGTTTGGGTGCGGCATCGTTGAAGGTACCATGTGAAGGTACTATGTGAACATAGCGAAATCACAAGTTATCATTGTAAACTAAATTGAAATCAAGGTAAGTGATCTACATCATCAAGGATGTCTAGAGATTATTGCTGTGACCCATTTCCATCAAGAAGAGCGCTAAAGTGAAGTCTGTCTGCCCAGACAGCAGAATTATTGCTGTTTCATCTCAAGAAGTGGTTGAGAGGCGTATGGAGAGGGTAGTGAAGAGGAGGATGGTAATTCTAATGTGTGTCAGCGTTCTAGTAGCTACTCTGCTCATCTCTTATCACTACAAGACCCTTGTATTAATCATGTCCCAACACTCACTTAAAATGAGTTGTTAGTGTCAAACCACACTCGTGTCAAACCACCTGAAGATAACATTTTTGTGTTTCCATTCCATTTATTGATACACAATTGAAGAAGAAACAATAATACAAAATACATATAGAAGTAGTGGTGTTTTTGTAACAATATGGGTTCCGGTACGCAGTTTTCCAGGGGATCTGGGGGCTATTCAGAAGGAGAGTCCGCCCCCGGGAAAACGTTTTAAATTTAGCCTCAAAAAGTGCGTTCTGAAGCTATTTGGGAGCAAGAAAAATAATTTGTTTTCGGAAAGTTGGAATAAGGAGGATTTTTGTTTTTTTGTCCCAAGAGGGAGGTCCCTGTGCAATCCGGCAACACTGCGCCCCATAAACCTTACAGTGCAATCTAAGGTTTGCACAGACTATAGTAATACTAGTTGTCAGATGGCAAGTTACCATAGTGACAACTGGTATTACTAGCTTGTATTTTCTCATGCAACAGGCCCCTGGTGGTTTGAAACCCTTCTATGTCCATTCGAATATTGTGTTTATTGTAATCGCGGCGGATTCAATGTGAATTTATAGCACCCAATTTTTTTCGTTTTTTCTATAACTCCCACACAAGTCTAGATAAAAACAGAAGATTTTTTCAATATTGTTAAACTGGAAGTCACAATCGTAAGCACAACAATGATTCCTCTCAACTAATCCGAAACTGAATCCCAGTCTTATCGAATGGTCCGCTGCTGAATATGATACACTGAAATTTATTGCGATCGTAAATTTGTCCAGGAAGTGGTTTGGCTGGAGAACATCAATCCACACCACTGGAGAATAACTACAAACTGCTGTTCCTATGTATATTCTCTACACCCTACAAACCATGCAGCACACAATGTTCAGTATGTTGAGTAAGCTCTTTGTCAGAGCTGATTATACCTCACTACCGAACCGTCATAGGGTGCGTTGCAATACATCATTCCTCACTGGCTCACTCATTTACTGTATCTCTTTCTCTTGACCAATGCTTTCTTCATCTCCCTCCCTCATTTATCTCTGTATTTTTCTCTCTTAAACACACTCGGTTATCTCTTACTTCATCAATTCTCTCTCTCCCTCGTTATTTATCAGTATTTCTCAATATTCCCATTTGAAATCCGTCTCTTTCTTCCTCATTTCTCGTGGCTCACACTTTCTCTCATTTTTCTCTACATTCACCCTTTTTTCTTCTAGTCCACCAATTTCTTTTACACTCACTTGTTATTCACATCTCTCTTGCTCATTATTATCTTTATTCTTCCTAGCTCACTCACTGTCTCTTTTCTCCACTTATTCATCCATTCAATCCCCATTCTCTCCTCTTTCTGTTAGGTTTATTCAGTAATTCTTGCTTTAAATCCATTGTCTCCTCTATCACACTATATTTCTACTCTTTTGTCTCTTTCTCACTTTAATTAGATCTCTCTTTCTCTTACTCTTTCCCAATCATTATTAATCTTTTTTCGGCTCATCCCATCTCTCCTCTTCCTCACACTACCCTTCTATATTCATCTCATTTCAGATTCCTATTCCTCTTCTTCACTCTTTCACTGTTATTAAAACATAAAGCCTCTCACTCTAACAATATATTATTCCGCGATTATTTGGTAGCACAATTGTTAGTACGCACATGAATCATCTGAACACACACGTGATATTGTGTGATTGAATGCAAAATACAGCATGAACTGTAGCTATTCATGTAAATTAAGCGGCTGAGGGTTGGCCTGTAGAATCCCTGTGTCCTATTATGGATTACATTGTGAAGCCCATATTTAAATTGCCATTACTCCGTTTGATAGGTGTATTTCAATATTATTGAAATTTACTAGATCTACTGTACTTGACAACAAACATCGCATTATTGCAATCACAGATTGTAAATTTGTAGGCCTACGTTTAGATATTGTTTTTGATATTAGTCCTTACTTCCTTCCATATTTTCAAAATCGGCACTTTAAAGGCCTACAATATCAAAAACGTAACCTTTAGTTATACTGCAGACTTGTAAGGTATCCACACACTAGACATGCACTATTGTAACGCAGCAGAACATGATATGGGTCCTAACCAACGTGGGTATCTAATAATTCAAGTCTGCTCCTCAATCAAAGGTTATTGAATATCGTATATTCGATTGAATACAGGTATAGAATATAGGTGGACTGGATAGTTTTGGATAAAAAATTTGACTGTGGACGCACTCCTCAGGTGAGAATCTCATTAGTGAACAAATCAATAGACAATGCAATATAAAATTCGAATTACCTGTTTCAAAAAATTGTACTGAAAGAGAGAAATAGTGAATTCCATACGAAAATTCAGTTCGAATAGGGTGAAATTGATTGGGGAATGCTCAAACCCGTGGAGAAGGGTGGTATACTCAACCGGTCATCGCCGGGTATATGTCCTATAGGAAATATACATTCCCTGACATTGTAACAATGTCATTGCTGAAGTATAAAGAACAATCATCGATAACTTCTATTATAATAGTCAATCATATAATTGGAACTGCTCAACCTAATTCCATCCCATCTTGAGACTGAACTACTAAACCTTTACTATTTCAACTACTAAATTCATACTTCTTGTATGACAGTTGGGAGTGGGTGTTGAGAGAGCATAGCAAGAAACTATGTTTCAAGCATAATAGTAAGAGTTCACTCCTGTATGAAGATTCACAAATTTTTGGGTTACTCTTCAAAAATAGATTCAAGGAGGAAATGGTGAATGAAAGTCTGTGGTGTGAAAGCCATATTTGAAACAACAATTTCTATATTCCAAAGAAAAAATTGAAAAAGTCTTGGGGAAGTGGAAACGAGGCTTTTCTTTTATGTAGGTGGGAAAACGAAGCATGACGTATAAAGTGGAGGAAGACGGGGTTATGGAAATGGATGAGCAACCAAGTTGTAGAAGAAAAGTGATAAAATGAGATGGGAAAAAGATGCTACGAACACTCATGCTCAGTTCGAGCTGGACTTGAAAAAAGATGATGGCATGTAAACTTTATACAGTAACAGAATTCAACATGAGATCTTGGTATGATCCGCGTAAACCAAGTTGAAAACATTCTAGCGCTCATTAAGGTTCACACATGAAGTCTTTCCAATTGCTCCAAGCTGGCTGTGAGTTTTTGATTTCATGGTCCAATCTTCTTCAAAAAGCATGAAGGCAGATTGCGGAAGCTACGGTAGCTTACTGCCGACTGCCATTTCATTTGTAACACTCATCTTCCGGATGGGTCCACTTCTTAATTGCAACTTGGTAGTAGCCTACATCAGCTTTGTATGCGTTTTGCTTGCGGGTTTCTTTGCATTTCAACTAACTTTATTTATTATTGTTATTTTTTATTAAATTTTATTTTTAAGTGATATAATGGACGAGAAAAAACAAATCTTCTTCTTCTTCTTCTTCTTCTTCTTCTTCTTCTTCTTCTTCTTCTTCTTCTTCTTCTTCTTCTTCTCCTTCTTCCTTCTTCTTCTTTCTTCTTCTTCTTCTTCTTCTTCTTCTTCTTCTTCTTCTTCTTCTTTCTTCTTCTTCTTTCTTCTTCTTCTTCTTTCTTCTTCTTCTTCTTCTTCTTCTTCTTCTTCCTCTCCTTCTTCTCCTTCTTCTTCCTTCTTCTTCTTCTTCTTCTTCTTCTTCTTCTTCTTCTTCTTCTTCTTCTTCTTCTTCTTCTTCTTCTTCTCCTTCTTCTTCTTCTTCTCCTTCTTCTTCTTCTTCTTTTCTTCTTCTTCTTCTTCTTCTCTCTTTTTTCTTCTTCTTCTTCTTCTTCTTCTTCTGCTTCCTCTCCTTCTTCTCCCTTTTCTTCCTTTCCTTTTTCTTCTTTTCCTTTTTCTTCTTCTTTTTCTAATTGTGATTGTGATTGTCATTGTTTGATGATGAGGAGGTTGCTCCCAGATTTCCAATTTACTACTGGCGATGTAGCGTACTCCCACTTGCTTATCAAAACAAGACGTAGGCTACGGCCGAGTACTCACTCACTATCTGAGCGCAGAGCAGAGCTCAGCATTCAATTCGCTATTGACGGTCGCTCGTCGTACGGCAACGGGGCCGTATATATTTGGTCTTTGTATTTGAATCGCATGAAAGCAGCGTGCTCATTGCTCCACTCCACAGCCAGTCTGCTTACACAAATACTGTACACGCCACTGTAATCAGGAAATGAGGATTGGAATAGCAGATGGTCATGGGATTACTATTGGTTGTTATTTTGTTCCGAAGTATAGGCTACATTGTATAAGTAGCCTACATGTTGAAGTTGAAGAGTGTTTAAGCATAGATGAGATATTTGAAATATACGAGTATTTGTAAGTTCATGGTATTAGTTTTAATAGCGTATGTTCTCCATGAGGGACCTGCAGGTCCTCATGTTTTATAGAATTTTTAAAATCCTAGAAACAGGAAAAATGCTAGAACTCACTAAAATTATAAGTAATTCTAGACTATCTAAGATAAGTTATAAAATTGAACTTATAAGTTTATTCCATAGTAGGTCGTGCTATCAATGGCTAGTGCGTGTTTGTCTTTTTCCTGTTTTACACGACTTCTAATATTTCATGAAGCAGGCTCCAGATAATCTCACAAGATAATTTTCACAAGTCCACAACATTCCTTTGAAGTGAAAGACATAGAAATATTTTTGATGTGATCAAAAAATACGATTTTCCCTGTTTTTGATTCAGCTCATAGCTTTCAAAGAACTAATATATTCTCAGTATTATCTCAACTCATTGAATTCGACTCATTTGAATTATCTTCGCTTTATATTCGTCTAGAATTTAATTGATTACTTTCTATTTCAATTGAATTGAAAAAATTTTCTGATATAGACATAATTATTCCAAGTCACACACACAAGCACCGCCTATTCTCCCTTGATTGGACGAGTGTTTGCAACGAAGCTAACTCTAAATTCGACCAGTAGGTGGCAGTAGCTGTTGAGTGGTGAACTTGTTTGCAAGCCACTCACACTGACACACCATCAAGCTCCTCCCACTCTCCTGATTGGTCGACAGTTTGAAAGGAAGCTAACTCTGAAATCGACCACTAGGTGGCAGTAGCTACTGGGTCATGTTCACAATGTAATTATGAATAGCCACCAATACTATCAATTCTAACTCAATAGTTGATCCATATGTTGTACATAGCCTACTCTTAGAATGAAGATGTGGAGTCAGTAGTTTGATATTGAATTAAAAATTGAGACAAGAACTGTCAGGCTCTGCTAGGCCTATCATTCTTCTTCACTTCTAATTGATATTATCTATTTTTTCGATTAGGTTTATTATTTAACCTGTTCCGGTACATATGTCTTTCTCGGCCTTCCTACATCCCTTTTTCCAGTAGGTCTATTACAGTGTTGAGCTTCCATAGGTTCCTTTGATCAGAACAATTATTTTCTCATCATCTCTTATTGCTATCTACCTGTCTTCTAACCACAATACTGTGGACAGAACCTCCCTCTCCGTTTTAGACAAATTAACTCTGGCAGTTTGACTTTAAAAATGTAATTTTATTTATTTATTAAAGACAAACATGTGCGGAAGCTACAGATTCAATGATCCATTTTGCTTCTTTTACAACATTGAAATTAACAACAAACATTAAGAATAAAATATATTATTTCATTCGAAATAGATTTAGAAAGTAGAATGATCTGGTAATTTAAGTTTGAAACGTTGCTTATTACTGAAACTTTAGTGCATTAAACCGAACAAATCATCACAAAAATTTATTTCACTAGTTATCAGCTTCATTCCTTCACAGAAAATGCCACAAGCTAGTTCAATAATACAAAGAATTATGTTATTTCACGTTAGTTCAATCTTATCTAACCCGTTTCATGGGAAAAAGTCACATTTCGCAGCTAGGGACTCGGCCACATAATATAGCCCGACTTTGACGGTCCCTGGCAGAGCCTCTATGTTTATACTGGAGCGAGACACGTTTCAAAAACAACGTTCGAATCTTAAATTGCTTTCGGTGGTGAGTGACAGTCAGAGCGAGAGAGACAGACTGTGAGAGGGATTGTATGAGAGTAAGAGAGAGAGAGAGCGAGAGAGAGTGAGACAGTGCGTAAGAGAGAGTGCGCACAAAGGCAAGCGATTATTTTCGTGGCTCTGTCAATGAATAAAGATGAGCTGAGCTAACCTGATATCACGTCGTGTCGCAAAGCACTGATGTACACTGACACGTACTGATTGCTCTTATGACGTTGATTGCTGTCAAGTATTGAATATAGAACGGTGTCAGCCATAGTGGTAAAATTTGGCTGCCCATTGAATAATTTTTGTTACTTGAGAGATGTGCTTTGAAGATTTGAAATAATGTAAACCATGTACTTCGATTATATTTCCTGTTTACCCCATATTTTATTTGATTCTTCAGTAAAATCGAATATCAAAGTTGTCAGTCTTTCCTTATTATAATATCATGTATGCTTAAACCTGAAGGGTTTCCCCATTCAATCTTATATTTTCACCATTATTTGATCTATCGAGCCGCATTAGTATGAGTATTGAATGAAACACTAAAAGATGTTGTAAATTCCACTATTTTATTATTAACAGCACTGGACCGCGGTTTCGTGGCTACACCAGTCACATTTTCAACAGTACTAAATAGTAAAAACACTATTAGTACTGTTACTATGGAAACAGTACTGTTAAGTACTGTAGGAAATGTGACTGATAGCCAAATTACTATTAATAATTAGAAATTGACAATATCTTTTATGATGAATCAATAACTGTGTAGCAAAAAATTGTCAATAATTATTAACTGAATATTTTGGTGTTTTATTTCATTATGGAGCTCCACAACATCAATAAGATTTCTACAAATAAGTATGAGTATTATTCATTCAACAATAATCAATAATATTTATTAGCAGTACACAGCCTTAGTTAGGTTTCCCTGCACAGGTGTACGGTACCTCTAGGGTGTACCGTAACGTCAATGTATTCTAGTATTATTCATGGACCAACCCATCTTATGCTATCAACCAATTCCTGTGATTTACGAGCATAATCATGATTAGATCATGCAACAACCATTAATCCTAAAATTGCATTTCATTTGTAACCACAGTAGTAATTAATTACTTCTCCGAAAAGTCATGACGCTACAGTAACTAATCACAAAACTGTATTCGGAATTTATTTGCAGATAATTTCAACTGCATCTTGGTGCTCGTATTCCCAATGCTGATCATCAGTTAATAGTAGCATGTCCGTTATCAATTATCGTGAAGCTGGGAGCCGGAGCATTATGATGGATGCGACTGCAGTGGAGTCTGAGTTTGGATGCTGTCAGAAGTTTATTGTGATGGTGGAGGGGGTTCGGAGGGAGTTTGGAGTGCGCAGGGGATGAAATTGTGCGCTAGACAAACCCTCAGTAAGCGTCCGACAGGCCAAACGATAACAACCCTTACGCCTGCCGAGTCTGTTACCGCAGTCTAGGTGAGTGTCAGTCTATCACTCTTTACTTCGCTCACTTTAGTTTTTGAATATTCGAATTCTTTGTTAATGTTCTGAATTTTTACTACAAATATTTTCTCAAAAAATTATTAGTTCCTCCTCACTCTTTGATTGTTTATTTAAATTTGTAACTATCTTCAAGTCGCGGTTACATTAGATACGAATTGCGAGTGAAAAGTACTCAGGGTAGTGAAACTTGCTGAAGATGATGAAAGTCCTTGATCATAGAGTTCTTTGTAGATATATTTTTTCTATTGGAGAGAAGTTTTTTTAAAAAATCGTTAGACCCTCTTCGCCTATTGAAATTTGATTCAAATTTGTAATTAACCTTTAGACCGCGGTTAGGTTTTGCGAATTGCAAGCGAAAGGCCCCCGCATACTAGACATGCACTGTTATAATGCTGCAAACTATGATATGTCTAGGGGTCGCTCGTAACTCGTACCAACTTGCATCCCATGTAATTGCGGCCTCAAAGACTGCATATCGATATGATCATAAATCTAATCTCATTTTATATTTCTATTTATATATGCAGAGAATATTTGGAGGAAAAACTTTGTTGAAAAGTCTTAAACTCTTCGAAAATGTTGCTCCATTTTAGTTCTAGTTCGGATTGTCAATCTGTGAAAGGTTATCAATCTTTCAATATTGTCGTTATATAAGAATCTGTTTCGTACTTATGGTTTCTTTCATCTTACTAAATATTCTTTCATTGAAAAAACCTATGTAAAATTGTGGTATATAACTTACTCTTTGGAAAATGCTGTCTAGAACTGTTTAGCGCAAGTTGTAAACTCTGTTATCAATTTAGAAATTATAATCAGGTTCTACATAGATATACTACTTCCTAACCAATGGAAGTTGCAGAAAGTTGTTTCTGCAGAAATTGATGGGATTTTTGTGATTGGTTTGTCGGAATACGTGAAAGGGAGCGCATTAACATTATTTGGATATTGTGGATGATATACCGCGCTGGTTGTTAGACGAGAAATGCATAGAAAAAGGAATTAAGTAGAATTCTTCAAAATAACATATTTCATCGGAATGCATTCATGTAGAGGGAAATCTTGTCAATATTTTGTTGATGTTACTGGAAATATTTTGTTCATAACTTGGTTTAGGAGAGCTACTTACAGCAGTGATGTTATTATATGAGAGGCATCTGTATAACAATTTACGTGTGTTTCCGCAATATCCTTGAGTTGCGGGAAGTAACGAAAGAACTCCTGCAGTTGTATCTGATAGTATTAGGCTAGGCGTACACCGGTTAGTCAAGACAAGACAAGACGAGATTAGTCACGTTTAGTCACAGTAATTCACATAGATGCTTATGAAGCAGCACACACCGATGCAATGACTAATCGGTGTGTGTTGCTTCATCATAAGCAACTATGTGAAGTACTGTGACTAAACGTGACTAATCTCGTCTTGTCTTGTCTAAGACTTCACTATTCAAATGCATCATTATTCATACTGAAAAGACCTGTTTTATAAGAAATCTATTTTTACAATCAAGCCCCTAAAAAAACTTCAATACGCTTAATAAACAATTTTGATCCAAGTTCGTTCCAAATTATATTTCTTGTGTGGGAGAATTCGTCATTGAGATCTGGGAAACATTATCTTCAAGTTGCTTAAGACAGTTGAGACAGTTTCTTGTAAGATATATTTATTCTCAACTTTTAAACCCCTAATAACTCTTGAAGATGAGCTTATTTTGAAAGACATTCTGCTTTTCGGAGGGGTGTCTTGATTATAAATCTTTCAAAAAACTGATTCCTCAGTGAAAAATCCATAAAAAGTTTTTACTACGCTTAGAAATAAATAGTGATAATCATATTCAAGCTTCCATTCTCTTGGAACTTCACAATCCCTGTCACTTTTCATTTTTAGAATAGATTACTTCTGAAAAACTTCTGATCGATTCAATAATCTCGGTTCAAGGTTTTGTCCCTGCGTCTGATCCCTGCAACTCTGAACTCTCAGTTCTTCCTAGAGCGATAAGTTCCCAGTTGAATTCTATCTCTTTGAAAAATTATGAAAATCACAACTCACAAAAAATTGCTGGGGAAATCAAAGTTACTGTAAGCTACCGTGAAGCATCAGCCAATTTTACCACGTACCAAACAGTTTTGAGAAGCTTCTAGATTGGAGCTTCTTCAGTTGGTGAATGAACTCATACTTGAAGATTCTTGAATCTGATTAGCTTGTTCTGTCTTTTTCCAAAAACTCTTCTAAGAAATTTCCAAGAAATTAGCTTCACTCTATGTTGTGATATTTTTAAAATCCATTTTCTCGTTTTTGATGAGGGTATTGATTGATATTTGATTAGAATATTTACTGACCTGTTGATTGACTAAACTCATACTTGTTGATTGACTGAACAAACTGCTATTGGCTGGGATCGTTGATGTCTCATTAGCTGGCTTCTAATTGGCTGAAATCTGAGGACTGTAATTGGCCAAACATTCAGACATCTTATCACCTGATATCGCAGTTTCCTCATTGTCTGTCATGAATATTCAGTATTTGATATATGGTAGGTAGGTACATTTTATTGTTTGAAAAAGTTGCTATTTTGACTAACGGTAGCGGCTCAGCCGCAGTAGCGAAAACCTACCTTAAGGTTATTGCTGGCACAAATGTTATTGTTGTTAAGCTCAATATCCCATAAACAATGTTAATATTATTCTCATTGAGTAATCGAAGATTCACTTTTGTGCAACCGGCCCTGAGTAGTTATTTGCAACATGGCATTTGCCATCAAATGAGTCAAAATGTAACATTATGATTACCACATCCTTTATCGCTCATCAAAAACATACAAACGTAAGAATCACATAACTTAAACAAAAATTATAAAGCCCACTTTCAATAAATTAATTATGATTCTCCACTTTTGTCGAAAAACTGAATAACATTGGTAATAGAGTTCTACTCAGAGAGAAATATCTCCTGCAGTTGTTTGTGAGGAAGCATTGCAAAGCTAGGGGAAAGGAAAAGCTCCATTGAGCCCCAGCCAGCAGCTCGGCTGGCACAGGCTAGAAAATAAAAAGGATTCTTCTGCCGAGTTATAGCGGAGGTACAGTAGTAGTAAAAAACGTAGTAAACAAAAGTAAATACCTGCACCTGAGGAGGAGAATTGTGCATGTTATTCTCTAGCCGTAGCATCGCTCGTCACTCGTCCAAATAGTAAGGGGATTGGACCGATGTTTGCAGAACTACGAGTACATAAACTGAGGGATTATGGTGACAGTAAACTTCTGGCTGCAACTCCAACGCCCGGGAAAACTGATGAGCTGTTTCCTTCACTTCAATTTCAGTTTAATTTGAAGACTGCTCAGTAATTGTCTACTATTATCATTGTAGCCGAGAACGGAAAGTCTTGTCTTAAAAATAGAATGTAGCATTTGTATAATTGGGTTGAACAGCGTAATGAAATCTTCATTGAACTGGGAAATAGAAATGGATGTGAGGAGGTTTTTTCATTTATGAGTGGAACTCTGTTTTGTTGCGAATTACCAGGTGAATTGAAATAGGATATTCCTATAGGAAATATACCCAGCGATGACCAAATAAGCATACCACGCTTCGCCAAGGATTATAATACTGTAGAACTAGAACACTAATAGATTACAACTTGAACACTCAATAACTCAATAGTAGTCAGGTCGGGATCGAATACACCGCAGTAAACCTACTCATCCTCTTCATTTTGACAAGTTTAATGAATTGTACTCTATTCATTTCCCTTTCCGTCACATTTAGCTTACAACTTTCAAAGAAAAACCAACTTCAGCGCAACTAGTAGTGAATGAACAAAACTCCTCTGATCAACTGTCCAAATATTATCCCCAGAAAGTTTCATCCACTGTGTTAATAGTTACCGGGGTTTTGACACTTGCAACTGTTCTCACAGTGATTTGGACAACTGCTTTCGCGTAAAATAAACAAAGTGAGCCTCGCAGTAGAAACAAAGACAGGATATTTATCTGAGTGCCACCCCTCTCCGCTCCCCCACCCCTTCGGGGGTTGTTTGGTTAGATGGCTGCCTGCCAAGCCTCTGTGTTAGTTTTAATTGAGCTTCACATTCGTTTCTGCGAATACCTGCTGAAATGGCCTCCGAAACGGCCTTTTCGTGTTATACTTTGTATATTGGCAGCTATCAAATTATTATCAGTAGCGTTAAATTATAGCTGTAATAATAGTGAAAGTGGGGTTTAGTTTTCCCAGCCACCACAATGGATTGGAATATAGAACTTGTGATCGAATTTCCTAGTAGACGATAATGAGTAGCTGATAACTGATATGTATATTATTTACTATTCGTAGTCACATTTATACAACTAGGGAGTAGGCCAATCTTCATACGAAATGTTAGGAGCATTGGAGCAGATGCCATCTTAGATCACTGTCCACTTTTTTCCAACGTTGTTCTCTTTCTAGGGAGCACTATGGATTTGAGGAATTGGAATAGATATTAGATTAGATTGTGGGAAGCCGTTGGCTCCGTGGTCGTGCCGGTATCTAATCGTTGAATTAGATAAGAGACATGCACCTGCTACTCCCGTTGTAAGGGTAATCTTTTTCCAGTTCGAGGTCTTTTCCATCTGAATATCATTCTTGAGAATTAAAATCGCTTCCTGGTGGTTTATAGCCCACTAAACGCGTTTATCTATTCAGCTCTCATTATCATTGAGCTTAGAGATTGTACTGTGGGCATCACCACAGCAAAAATAAAAAAGGAGATGATACAGTAGTGAAATTTTGATGTCGAATGTTAAATTTTGGATGTGAAATGTTGAAAATGTTCATTGTGGGAGCATTAAATTTGGTATTAGAGTGTGTTTTCAATTTATTTATTTCAATTCATTTATACACACGTCATAGGCCGTACATCAGTCAGCATTGACAATAGTCATACAGTGATAATAAACAAACTTAAATACAAATGTTAAAAACTCACACTAATCTCTAACATTCTACACAAGCAGGAATGTCGACTTATTTTTGAGCAGACTTGTCTCGCCATACTACAGTTAGTAGGCCTATCAATCTCAGTGTGTACGTTTTTGATGCAATTTTCTATGGATTATATTTCAAGAAAAGATCCTCGGACTTGTTTGTCCAAATATTGGATGTTTATTGATTTTAATTAGAATAAAATGAATCTACATACAAAATATAATGTCTATTTATCATTGCTAAAAAAATTTCATGATCCAATTCAACCATGAATGTAATACGAGTATATTTCATTTACGCTATAGAATATTTCAAAATTATGTAATAAAATCTCTCTCGGACTATAAGTTACCTCCCCGTGGAGTTCTAATAAAAGAGAAGAATAATTCTTCTTATACTGTATACTATTTTTATGCAATGAATAGGATCCATTGAACTAAATGAAAGTAAGGGATTAAGCTTACTATGAGACTGAATAATTAAGAGACGTATTAGATTTCCAAACAACGAGTCCGTATATAGTTGTAGAGCTTGTCTATTCACATGAAGTGAATAAGGTTTATTGTGAAACATGTAGACAAAACACTGTTCTGATCAAATCGGAAATCTCTATTACGATACTCAACAAAGAGGAAAAGGGGGAGAAAGGAGAAGAGAGAGAGAGAAAGAAAAGAGAGTGTGTGAGTTCGGGACGAAGTTTTCGATATTCACATATTACATCTCACGTTAAAAGATAAAGGGTGTAAGAGATATTTGATGAATTTATTTGAAAAAGAGAGTGTGAGTATGAGAGATAGGGGAATGAAGAGAAAGAGAGAGAGACCCGATAGAGCTGTCCTCGAACGGACAAGAGTGCACAAAGGGAAGCCGCTGGCATGCGTGTTGGGTGACGTCACGTTTGATGGTGAGCATGGATGATGACCGCACTCACGGCACCATTACCATGATCATGTCTGCTCCTTTGACGCGGTTCATATCACGGCGATTCTTGGGCATTGATGTGTCAATTTCATGTGAATCTGTGATATGCGTATCAACGAATCAGTTTCATGTCATGTGTCGGCAGGATCCAGTCGGACAATGGACATGGATTCTATATTTCATATGCTATTCAAATCTCGAGTGACAGTGTACAACTGAATAGGGCTTGAGGGAAACAACAAATTTCATCAGATTTCAATGAATTCTGTTGAATGAAAGCGTATTTGAAATGATTTGAAGAATTCTGTTCTATAGTGGCAGTTGTACAACTTTCGGTCAGTTGCACATGAAGCTAATTGAATTAAATAGAGTTTAATTGAGTTTCATATATGACGTCATATTAAGGTGGTTGAATTTAATTTGATTGTTGTGTAATCGACTCTTTAAGTCTTCGGAGAAAATTATAAATTTCATCAAAATGCAAACAAGTTCGATGATAGCCTATTCGTTATAATTATTATATTGGAAATAGATTGAAATTTATGAGCGATTGGAAATTGAACTCAATAAAACCAGCGATTTTCCCAGGAAAAACCAATTTGCAGTTATTCATTATTTGAGTTGCATATAGAATAAAATTTTTAATAGAAATCACTATAATAGAAATAGATAGTGGAATCACCGAGGATCTAGTGAATGTAGTATAACGTCATAGTTTGTCAACCTGAAACCAACAGTTATTATTTTTATTAACCTTTAATTTGTTAACCTGAAAAACTCATGTAACGCTAGGCGGTGCCATGTTAGGCTAGGCGTACACCGGTTAGTCAAGACAAGACAAGATTAGTCACGTTTAGTCACAGTAATTCACATAGTTGCTTAAGAAGCATCACACACTGATGCAATGACTAATCGGTGTGTGTTGCTTCATAAACAACTATGTAAAGTACTGTGACTAAACGTGACTAATCTTGTCTTGTCTTGACTAACCGGTGTACGCCTAGCCTTAATAGTGCATGGAACACGGATAAAAACTGGATTTAAAGTCTACTTCGTTTAACAAAAGCAGTATTCCAGAATGTGTTATTTGAAATGATTCTTCCAACTAAGTTGGTCATAACAATGAAGCGTAACGATCTCGTTCTTAAGAAATTCTCAAAATTGCAAATCAGGAGAGAAGGAAGACAAGCTGTTGTTATTTATTAAGCTGCTGTCACTCCCCTAATAATTATTATTACCATCATCCTGAATCCGTCGACTCGAATCTTAAATCTCCATTATTGCGAATAAAAGCGCAGCAGCGGAAGTTTTTTCGCGAAAAAAGTGATTACTGGAACAGCATGTAGAGAAGAATAGCCTGCAGAGCGGCATCATTTTTCACCTTATTAGTTTGAGTGGTGTGCTCCAATGCTATCCTTCGTGTTGATCATCCTCTCTTCCTTCTCTTCCTCCTCCTACTCCTCCTCCTCCTCATCCTTCTTCATTCTCATATCGTCTTCAATTACTTGAGTGGGAAACAGAGCTCTCGACTTGATAATATGGCCGACAAACATCACTTTCATTTTGCTGCTCCGGCTCGCTATTGTCTAGAGGAATTATTCAGATCAGAAGGATGAAGAAGATGGAAGGGGGGGAGGGGAAGTTACGGCGACGAGAGAAAGAGAGTGAATTACAACGGCACGAAAATTCCTACAAGAAGAGAATTAGTGCTACTCTACCCCCTTCTGGAACGCCCCCCTCACCGCTCTCAACCCTTCCAACAATTCGTAGATTCTTCCCCAAGAGTCTAAACCCTCCCCCCCCCCCATCACATGTACTCCACAGAGATGTTCTATTCAATTCGCTATCTGCTCGAGACGAACAAGCAATTCCTTTCACTTAGCTTATTTTTGTTCTAGTTACATTTCATTCAGTTCCCCCTAGAGAATTAATCGAACTGTAAATTATTATTGTACAACCACTATCTCTAAATTGGAAAAGAAGAAGATGGGTTAGCGAGATCTTCATCAAGATTAGAGGCGGATAATTTCTTAGTTAATATTCTTCTAGTTTTAGAACAATTTTATTAGTACAATTAGTGAATTGATATCAAAGCTAAATTACTGACTAAAAGTTTACGATAATTACTGTGGAGTCGAGACATCTAATTCTAATAGAGTTAGTTGAGAAAGGAATATTTCGGATGAAACATATTGTATGTTACCCACCTTCAATAGATTCGTTAAAAATGTGTCATTTTTACATATCAATTTTTTAAAAAGTTACTTACTCATGAGATAAAATATTTTTATTGTACAATTTTATTTCACGAACCAGCAAATAAATATTGGAGCCAGATTATCCAGGTCTAACATGTAAAGGGCTTATCTGGTTGACTAAATTACAGATAGCAAAGTATCAATTATCTAATAATCTACGTATGTGACTAGTTTTATAGTACATTGAACTCCTCTGTAATTCTATTTATAATTTCCCCTAATCGGTGAGCCGGAGAATCGAAACTTCGGCCTAGTATCGCTGAATATGGCCATGGGGTTCGATTCCCCTTCCGTCTTGCATTTTTTTAGTAGCATTCCTCACCTACGCACAAGTTATAGACGTGTGTGAGAATTATATCATTGTAATTATAACCATAAATAATAATTATATCAATGTTATAGCTATAAATTATGTTATAAATTGTGAGTAGACCACATGCGTTATCTATAGAGCCTTGTTTAAGTAGACCTATGTAAGGTTGAAGGTAATCTTCTTAGAGAGGGAGCCGTGTATGTTCAGTGCCAAGTAGATGAAACAGTACAGTAGTGGGTTTGAACTAATTCTGTGAACGGGGACCTCTAATAGGCAACAAAGCCAACGCGTGCTCCGCTTATCTGGCGGTGCAGAATGGCCAATAAATTCGCCAAAGATCATCTGAAGAGGACTGTTGGGACCGTGTACTGCCTTTAGTCGGCTCTCCTATCATTTAATGCAGGCGCAACGCGTTAAACAGAGTACGAGGAGTCTGTTGAGACAGTGAACGCTCCCCTGGGACTTACTGCTGAAGAATGGCTATTAATAATTTCCAACATTCGATTTTCTCGGCTGCCATCTTCAGAAATGGGGGGGAACGAAAGCTGCGTGGGATGCTATTGAATTCAACACAACTTTACTAATATTATTTATAGATTCAAGATATCAATCATCATTTTATCATTCAAATGTTGCGGATATTATTGATAATATGTTACTGATATTGAATTCAAGTTTTATTCTCCATAACTTAACTAAACTTATTTTCTCTCAACTTAACTTCTCTACAACTTACGGATCGCTGCAAGGAGTCTTATACAAAATTTAATTACTAAAAGCGATAGAAAACAGACAAGGAAAAAATGTTAAAGAAAGAATATTGATCATTGTATACTGATATTAATTATATTATGTTTATTACGTATTGGTTCAAGAACTGTGTTTCCTTCAAAATGGCTCACTAGGCGATAAACCATCTGACCTTTCATTATTGAGATTTATTGATCTATAGTGTTCATTTCGATGATGAAATTATTGTATACTAATAGTAGCGAAGCGTGGTATAAGTATTCGGTCATCGCCGGGTATATTTGGTCATATACCCGGCGATGACCGAATACTTATACCATGCTTCGCCACGGTATACTATCTACTACCAAACTTTCTATCTCCCCTCCACATTTAAATTCTTGTACATTATTTAACAAATAGTATATCCATCTGCTGGAAGGTGAAACAATTGGCTGCTTAACCTTTCAATAATTTGAATAATAATAATTATTTTATCGAGTTATTCTTTTAATAAAAATCTGTGGCGTAACATGTACCACATGATAGCATCACATGATAGCCACATGCAAGTGCCATGACAACGGCTGATTAGAGTTGTTATCTCAACATAAAACAGTTCAGTTTAAATTCCTGTACGAAATGTTTCAGTCAACTTTATATTCATGTTAATTAAACAAATATTTAATAGGAAAATGTGAATTTATTAACATTGCTTTCCTATATTGGTGACCCCTGACGACAACTAAATATGCTACCTCTTCTAATTTCCATTCATGACGTTTGGACTTCGAAATGCAGGACAAACTTTCCAAAGATTCATGGATGAAGTTTTACATGGTTTGGATTTTTGCTTTGTTTACATGGATGACATTCTCATCTATTCTCATTCTAAGGAAGAACATGAGAACCATCTTCGAAGTGTTCTCAAACGACTTGCAAAGTACGGCCTAGTTATCAACCCACTAAAATGCATCTTTGGAGTTTCGGAGGTTACTTTCATTGATATACCATCTCTGCTGCCGGTATTCGAGCCTGAAGACCGTGTAAAAGTGATTCAAGAATATCCTTTACCAAAACCGCTCAAGAACTCCGTCGTTTCCTTGGTATGCTCAATTTCTATCGTAGATTTATACCCCATGCTTCTGAGTATGAAGCTCCCTTACTCAACACAATCAGTAATCCACTTCTAAAGGGCTCTCAACCTGTCCATTGGACACCTGAACTTGAAGAAGCATTCAAAACCTGCAAAAACTGTATTTCATCTGCTTCTCTTCTCGTCCATCCACGGATTGGTACTCCACTTGGATTGTTCACTGATGCTTCTAATCATTCAGTTGGAGCATGCTTACAACAGCTGGTTGAAGACGTTTGGCAACCTCTCGCTTTCTTCTCAAAGAAATTATCTTCGAAGGAAAGCTCTTGGCCTGCGTATTATTGTGAACTTCTCGCTATTTATGTAGCAGTACAACATTTTCGCCATCTCTTAGATGGACATTCCTTTACTATCTACACTGACCACAAGCCATTAACCTATGCTTTTCAACAGAACCGTGAAAAACTACCACCAATTCAACTCAACCAACTATCATTCATTTCAGAATTTTCAACAGACATATACTGGACCTCATGAAGTTCTTGACCGAGACGAAAAAACAATTACACTCAAGATTCATGGTAAACCTAACAAAGTTTCCATTGACCGTGTGAAACCTGCCTATATTCTTCAAGACGATGTCCCTACCCCAATTCCGATGGCTAAATCGTCTGCCGCGGGGGGTAATGTGGCGTAACATGTACCACATGATAGCATCACATGATAGCCACATGCAAGTGCCATTTCAACGGCTGATTAGAGTTGTTATCTCAACATAAAACAGTTCAGTTTAAATTCCTGTACGAAATGTTTCAGTCAACTTTATATTCATGTTAATTAAACAAATATTTAATAGGAAAATGTGAATTTATTAACATTGCTTTCCTATAAATCTATCTCATCAATAAAGTCTCTGAAAAAACTGAACGTTTACTGTCTTGGAATATTACAAATAGTACAGTATTATGATGCGATCACTCGTAAAATATTATTACTCAAATTAGTAGATTGTTGTATGTATATAAGGTGTATCACAATATCATTCATATAGAAAGGGAAAGTATCATTGACTACCATATTCACTCGTGTATTTATCCACAAATCTGGCTCAACAGTCAATCGTCAAATTGGAAAATGCTCTTGTTAATACGCAACATACGCAATGCTTTTGTTTGCAAGTTATATCTATGTACATTCTATATATTCATTCAATTGTCAAATCTGTCTGATGAATTTCGCCCGCTTTTGACATGTGTGATACAAGCGACCAATCGGAAGAGGGAGAGAGCTATCAGTTCGATGATACAACGGAAATGAATATTATTCGTTTTTAACAGAAAATCGTTATTAACAGAGGCGGCTGATGGAATTCGTTGAACTCACAATCTTCATTTTTTCTCTCTCGATGAAAATGTCAATGTAGTAATGAAAGGAATGTTAATCCTACCTCGTCAATAAACAACAATTTGATTACAAGTTTCTCTTACAAATCAATCGAAAATTTAAATTAAATATTCAGTAAGAACAAGAAAGTGGTGAACAAATTGAATATGTTTGGTTTAAGTTAAACGGTTTGAGCTTGAATTTTTCAATAACAGAGGGAATTTATTTTCAACACCATGGCTCGAAGTGGCTGTAACTCTCATGGAAATTTTGAACATTAGGATTTATGCCTCGATTACTTTATGCTCAAATATGAAATTATCCTGAAATTTGTATTAATTACTTAAGGCTAAAAATAATTGCTAGTTCAAAGAAGTTCTTTGATATACGGGTTGATGAAATATCGAGGAGGAAGTGGAGTCCATTGTTCTTTGTGAGAGGCTATCTGACAATCTGTGTGTGGATGGAAGGAAATGAGATATTGCAACTATTCAATTGCTTTTAAATCATATAGCGAAACTCCTATTCAATGCCATATAATACTCTGAAGACTTCTGATACTGCAAATATGTGACCAGTGCCCGGCAAACCAGAGGTGTTGAGTTCAATTCCCGCCCGGGCAAAGAGTTTTTTGTGCAGCAGCATTCATCGAATTTCCTTACTAGCTGTTGTCAAAATAATTTGCAGTAACAGAAGTCTTCAGAGTATTATATGGCGTTGAATAGGAATTTCGTTCAATTAATTATCAATCTGTGTGTGATTAGAAGATTATAATGGATGTTGTGAGTCCTGCTACATTGTTGGCTGTATTTCAATGTTCTTTTATGTATATGATAAGATAGTGGTGACAATATAGTGATCACTTTGAGTTATTACATCTGATCTGCCTGTTTGGTGTGATGTTGCCATTTTCTGATATTTTGTCTCACGAAAGAAAATCCTACGAAAGGAACAGTCATAAATACTGCCCTTCGTTTGAAGAATTGAATCTGGGAATTGTCACATGTACATAAAATTCTCATAATATGAACAATAATTTCATCTTAATTTTTCCCTTTTGATAACAATGTGGATATTGTAAATCCATGAACTTTTCGTTTAGTAGGAGAATCGATTGTCGACATCAGCCTCCAAGATAAGCGTGAAACTGTAGTTCGTATTGGCATCGCTTCCTGAATTCCGGTTATTCCATCTTCCTCCGAGTATTTCATCTCTATTTTGGAGAACTGTGCCGAAGTACCTTCGATTTATTTCTTGTGCCAGTGAACCGCTCCGCACCTGTCCATCAATCATTCATGCATCCATGCCTGGACACCCTGTATATATCATTTCCGTTTCATTCACCCTGCGCTCGTTCACAGCCAGAAAGTGACGGAAATATTTTTGTAATAATTCATCGTCGGCCATCATTGCCGTTTGAAGGGACGAATACTCTTATTTGAATTTATAAGGCGTTTAAAAGGCTCTACATAAATTGACTCTACATAAATGTGGTAAATGCTATTATGAATAGTTTTATAATAGAAGAATATGTGGAAATTCTCTATTCTCATCCACCTCCAACTGGAACTAATAAGAAGCCACAAAATGTTTCAGTAAATGATACACACTGACTAGATACATACTTGGTGTATCTTTAGAGACCACTTGAATCTATACTTAACTTGAACTAAAATCATGATTTATTGTATTCAGTAATATTGTAAGATACGTAGGCTTGTAAAATTTTAAAGTATTTGGAGAATTTATGTCATGTGTATTATTACTTACTGCTTCTAATATCGCCAAACTTGAGAAAAAGCGTTCTTAAATTCCGCTATCACCGCCATTTTGATAGACGAACCAATAGCTTTCTCAGCTTTCAGCCGGAACCGAATCAACAAAATGGTGTATGACCTCTACGTGTTTCACTTGACTTATTTCATCAACAATGAGAATGCTTTAAGGATTTCGCATTGGAGTAAATCTATACATTACTACAATGAAATACTTTTTCAATGCTTCTTACTATATTCATAGTCTTCTCACGAGGTGAATCGTGTACTGATAGATTTTTAATAAAATTATTGTTCCTAGATACTCAATTGAATGAAACTCAGAACCTCTAATTATTATAGAAAATCTTAGTTGTAACGTTACAATAGGTTTATTGTTTTTTTAGTAGGCTACTTGAATGGAGCTCCACGTTTTTCATTTTAATCGACGATTGTATCTTCTACGAAATTCTGAATATAACTTCCTAGAAATCACTAAAGATCTAGAGTTTCGTAGATTACAACACAATAATATCGTGGTTTCTATTAACCAGCTAGAACTTTTATTGAATCGGTGGATAATGTTTCAAGTGAACCGTAACTGATATTTATTCAACCATGCAATCCACTTGGAACATGGTAACTTTTCATCAATCAGCATTCCATTCCTTGTTATCTTGAAATTTCACTTGATGAACGAGGTTACACCGCTAATAAAACTTCAACGAGAAAAGTTCATATTGTCGTTTCCACCGCGAAAAAGGGGGAGAGGGAAGTTTAGGAGAGAGTCGGAGAGAGAGTGAGAGAGAGGGATTGATGTAGTGAGCGTGAGAGACAGGGTGGGAGTAAGGGGGAACGTAACAAACGTGTTAGCTACATAGAAGTGGAATACATTAAGAAAAGAAAACTTTTTCATTCCAGTCTTCATTTTTTAAATTGAGTTTGCTCTCTGTGTGTCCGTCCGCTTTACAAAATTGTAAAGTGTTTCGCCCCAGTCGCTTTTGTTTCTGCTATATCCCGCCCTGCCCTGCTCACCCCTGCTTATGCCCTGAGAAATCGTTTGGGGATGCTGGAAAACGACTATGCAGATGAGTGGGTAGGGAAGAAGAAGAGGAAGGAGAGGGTGGAGAAGAAGAAGCAGTAGAAAAAGAAGAAGTTGATAGGAGAGGAAGGAAGAAAATACAACGGAACGGAAATTTCTTCCTGAATAGAATTAGCGCTGCTTCTCTCCCCCCCCCCATTCCAACCACTCATCCACTTCCACTACCTACTCCTTACCAATCGTGCTCACTATTTCTCTCTGCTGTATTTCTTCCATCTTTTTTCCATTCATCACTTTACAATTTCTTAAATTCTTTTCTCTCTTACTTGTCCAATTTTTCTTAGTTTCAAGACGTGACCGCCTCTAAAAACATGCCCACCAAGTTGTGAAGATAAAGACAAAGAAGAAGCGAAAAAGGGGGGAGAGAGAACATAGAGAAAGAGAGGAAAAGAAACTGAGTACATAAGAAAATAGAACAGATCTCGAGTTCTTTCCAACGTTCAAATCTTATTCTAAGATTACCAGCGAAGAAGCAAATGCTTTTTTCCAGCACTGCTTACTAAATTATCACTTTCCAAGATTCATCATTATGTTTTATCATTCTATTTCTTTTCTGTTCTGCTGTCGAAAAACAATGAACTCGATTTTGTGAAGAATTCATGGTATGTCTGTTATTTAGATTCGAAGCAAGATTCGTGGAATCTCGGAAAGGGTTTGAAGTACTATTAAAGGGATCGTAATATTTTGAAAAGGCGGGAGTGGATTGGAGCTGAGCGGATTTTATTCATATTCGAGTGGGGTTTGTCTTGGAGGGACTTAGTTTGATTCGGCAGATAAGTCCACTGTTTTTCCTCAAGAGCTAAAAATAACATTGGGAATGATCAGCTTATTTTACCTTTCAAAATCTTTGGCTGTATTTCAGTCCTCCAATTCTTATTTCGGTTGGACATCATTCACCTCGATTCATACCATTTATTTATGTATTTCAATTCATCAATCATGATTTTGTTCACACTCAGGATCTGTTATAATAAATACATATTCCCAATAATGTTCACTTTAGAAGTAGTAGATTACGTTATTAAAATTCTGCTAATCCAAAATTATTATCATAAAATTATCTCAACTAAATTACAGCCAGTTTTACGGAAATCCAATTTAATCAAATCGTGCAAAAATTATGTCATCTTATCTAAATGAAACCAATGCAAAAAGAAACAATGAACGACTCTGACATCAATTTTCAATCAATCAATTATGTGGGCATCACCACAACAAAAACTCTTTGATCGGCTAAGGAGAGGATAGATTCCGTCAAGTAGTTGAAAACATTTCAATACTTATTGAGATGGCACTTCAGTTCGAATAAAACTAGTTGTCCCTTGGCCTGGTGCTCAAGAACCACTCACTAGAAACGTTTTTGTCGGAAAGTCCGATGTCCGAACAGCTGACCATTTGATTCAATAATGCTAACATTGAATCAAATGGTCAGATGTTCGGACATCGGACTTTCTGACAAAAACGTTTCTAGTGAGTGGTTCTTGAGCACCAGGCCAAGGGATAGTTTTATTCGAACTATAGTTGGAGAGTGGGCTCAAAAAAACTAATAAAATAAGTTCATTTTATCTTCACTTTTAAATAATAAATTATGTCATTCTATGGTGGCTGAATTCAATAGGATTTTCTCCTAATCAATTATCATCCATTATCAATATCGCTATTCAAAAGTATGATATGTTTGAACTCTTAACTCTCACTATGATGAAAAATAAGATTGAAGAAATCGAGGATTGAATAGGAAAAATCCCGAAAGGATCTTTTCATCCACACTAGAATTCTAGTTGCAACATTATTCAAATTTGGTTGAAACACTACTCATTGAACATTACTTAAATTTGGATTAAATATTCAAATTTTTATCTCAGGTCATAGCTTAATCTAACATTCAAGAATTCTGTTTGTGTTGAATAGAGTATCACCACGTAACTGATCTCTTGCAATTCTTACAATTACAAACACGATCTACATAGCAACTCCACTCATCATTTTAATAAAACAGTGCAATGATGAATTTGTCATGCCAGGGTAGGTCAGGCCGTGTTTCATAGTGATTAATTAGTCATTTGTGCAAACAGGAAATCAATATGCTGCAACGAAAACAATGCCGGTCTCACTTGTAATTGTCTGTTAGATTGAATTGTAGAATTTATTATTCTAACTGAGCACAATACGAATATGAGACCGAGTAGTCTGTCTCTCTGGCGCGCGTTTTGCATGGCAATTTATCACTTCATTTTACTTTATAATTGTACGACTCTCGTATACACAGCGTGGTAGTAGAAATGTAATATAGCTCATTATGGATGAATTTATGATTAGGCTTCTCTAGCAGAAATGAACTGTTGGAATTGATGTTGTTTCGTGCGGTAGCCTATGCGGGGGGGAGGGGAATATTGAAATAAACGTTCCGTTTATACCAAACAAATTGGGTTACTAATTAATATTTATATCGTAACTGATGATCTCGCTTGGTTGCTAACCATGGAAATTGCTGTCCAAGAGAGGGAAAATTTGGGATGACCCTAGTTTTATTTTGAATATTATAATTTGAAACGGAACGCGAGAATTCCTAGCGATCAAAGCGTGTTTGATAGTGAGGACTGCCATGTCTAGAATTCGTGATAAATGATGGAGTTTCTGTTGAAAATCGAGAGTATTATGTTTTGTACGGAAATTCTGTTGTCAAGTATTGTCAAATACTTCTTTTCCAATATTGTAATGAATTACAGGTCGACCATCTCGTTTTTCGCCTAAAACGCCTACTAGCAAAGGTGGCCAATTTAAAAACCATTAGGCAAGCAGAGCGACCTTTTCCAATTAAGAGCTTTAAAAAAAATTTGAATTGACAGATATAATGAAAAACGGCGTCTCACTTATCAAAGTCACTTCACTAGTTTAAGAAATTTAAATTTGACGAGATTGTACTAAAAATAACTGTGTGTTTAATTTGGGTTATCAACCATGAATCCAATGAATATATGGTTTTCATATCAATAACAAATTTAGAAAATTAAGTTTTCACTTTGAAAAGCCCATCATTAGTATCACGAGTACAACTGAATCAAAATAATCTCTTCTTATCCTTCAAAAGTGTTTTATGCCATCTACATGAGGAAAAACAAAGATAAAAAGACATTGAATATGACCCAGTAATTAGTGCAAACTAGTGGCAGAATTCAGAAACCCTTTCGTATTGTTGAGCAATCAGTTAAATGAATTATTGTCTCAATTTATTATTTCAAATGAAAATATTGACCACACATTCTTCTTACAACAGTATGATCAAATGTTTAGTTGAATTTGAAAGTATTGGTTGTTATGAAAGAGTGCATGACCCAACAGCTACTGCAACAGCTATTTACCAGACTCAGAATTAGCAGCCAGCAATGAATGACTCAGCTAGTTCTGAATTCGACCGGTAGATGGCTGCAGTTACTGGGTGATTTACAGCTTCAATCTTTACAGACACGCCTCCAAGCTCCACCTCTCTCCGCTGATTGGTCGGCAATGCACAACGCAGCTAGCTCTGAATTCTGTCGTAAGATGGCTGCAGTTACTGGGTCATTCAAATTACAACTTCATTATTCCGCCGTCCAGATGTCAGAGGTGTTCTACACTCATTCTTATGCAATGGAAAAGAACAGATTCTTTCTAATGAACATGGAAATTCGATATTCATAATAAATAAAATAGTGTATTATATTGTGAAATATTTATTTCAATAGTATATTCAAATTTTCAATTCAATTTTGATAAAAGTGATTAGTTTGACAACCATCAATATTTATGACACACGTATAGATTATTCATTCAATCATGGAAAATTCTACTACAGATTTTTCGAAATTTTTTGAAAATATGTAAAAGTCATAGACAGATTGTGAGAGAGTAGCCTACTCAAGTTTATCTTTAGCTAGATAATAAATTAAGGCACAGTTCATAACAATAATATTGCACATAAGATTGCACCAATAACGCACAACATGCTCAACTATTTTGGGCTTTGTAGAACAAATAGGATTATAACCCAATCTTATCCATATTATCCCAATTTCAACAACAACGCACACCATCACTTATTCAACTGGTTACAGTACTCAGTGCTCCCAAATTACTCGCATATTTAGATGCAATCACAACCTCTAAATAATTATATCACGTTTGCCACTAAGCTCAGCTACACTGGCATAGACAAACCACACTAATCTGTGCTAGTGGTAAATTCTTCAACAGCAGTTAACTGCTTTTTCGATAGTGATTGGCTTCATAAAATGAATTGAAGAAATAGAAGCAAAAAAAATATTTTTTATTTCTCCCTGTAATAACTTTTTATTCATATTAAACAGAAGGAATTAGAAATTGGAGAGTGATATAAGAAGAGCAGGAGAGTGGGAAAAGAAAGAGGAAGAACAAGAAGCAGAAGAGAATGGAGGACAAGCTTCAGAGGTAGAAGGAGAAGAAGAGAACTGAGAGCTATTTTGTAGTTTATAATTTGTTTTTGTAAGGCAAAAATTCATGTTCCTATTTCCAATTCCCATACCTATTCCCATTTCTATTCCTTTTCGTATTCCTGTTCTGAATGCCAGAATAGGAGTAGAAACAAGAGAAATTGAAGGAACATGTGAAAAAGAGAGGGGTGGAGAGGAAGAGAATGAATTGGATAGAAGGAGAAGGAAGATGAGGAAAAATGTGGAAAATAATGAAATAGGAGAATAATAAATAAGAAGAATAAGATGATGTTGATGTATAAGAAGATGCAAAGGAAGAGGAAGAAGGGAGGAGGAGAAGGAGAGTATGGAAAAAGATGGGAGAGGAAATCGTGAAAGATTATGAATAAAGAGGAAGAATAATAGGCTTGAAATGAGAGAACTAGGCCCAAACCAATCGTATATTGATAACCAATCACAGCCTATAAATAAACCACACTTCTCACTCTAAATCCCATGATCCAGCCCTCTCTATTGAGTCCACAACATTTAGCCCGCTTTTTGAATGACGGTTGGCTTAGTAACAGGGGAGGGGGAGGGTATTTCGATGATATGCGATGACAAAGCTGATGAATAAGTTGCAGCGTGTGGGCTGCGCTCTGGCGGAAATTATCAGTAGATTCGAATCGACGGTTGAAGAGTGGCCAATGCAGAGACGCGAGGCAAGCAACTGATAGGAACGGTTGTCAGATTTGATGTGGCCAACTTTGCATTCAATCGGGTGCTGTTGAATGTGATGCAGCATGCAATGAATACAATCGCTGTATTCGTTACATTTATTATAATAAGGTGCGTACAGACTTGCGCTCCGCGCCGCTCGCGAACATGAATTCACCCAATATAATTCTACATCCAATTACATTACAATTACTATTGTAATGTTTTACAATTACAATTACTACATCTATTAATATACACCCAATAATTCAGAACATAAATCACCCAATTCACGTTTGTACGGTGAGAGTGGAAACCGCAACAATGGCAAATTTATGTTCGCGGCAAGGTCACGCCGCGGTCTTTACGCACCTATAGAGTTGCTTCGTAGCTCTTACTAAATTTGTAGAAAAATTCGTAATCTATTGCTACGGACGCTGCTTTTAAAAGTGAAGATGGGACATTTTATTTGGTTAGTTTATGTTTTGAAGTTGGTATTACGGGGGTGTTTTTGAATTGTGGATGAAAATATTGAAGTTTCTTTGAAGTCCTCTCTAACTCTAACAAAACGTATAGCAGGATCCATTTAACTTGTCATAAAACATATGATCGACGAGCATATGATCACAATACTTAACCTACAAATGCTGAATCTCGCAGATTATTGAAAAGGTCTTTTAAAATGTTATTCTTTGAAAGGTCTTCTTTAAAAAGGTCTTTTAAAGACTTTAAAGGTCCTTAAGACTTTCAAGCCTTTTGATTATTGTGTCGAAATCACTGTTTAATTATTACTGGAACAGCTGATTTCTGACAAGTTAATTGGATCCTGCTATACAGTATAGTTTAAACTCGGTTGAAACTTTAAATCCACGGTTTGAGCTGAAAATTTACATAAATTTAGAGTTGTTAACCCTGGTTTAAACTAAGATAGGGGCCTAAATCGTACTGAGTTGTGGGGCTTGTGAGACAGTTAGCATATACCCGTTGCATTCGTAGCACATCCATAATCCATTGCATTGCATAACAATAACTCACTGATTGATTTTGTTGATATGATATAAGGTAGAGTGAGAGGCATGCGTTGTGAGGCACGGTATACGGCAATGCATTAATCCCCAGCGCAACGCAGCATACTGAGGCAGCAGTAGTAGCAAGTCATGATAAATGGGCATTTACTGCTGATGATTTTGCTGCTTGCCGTTTGCTGCTCGCTGCTTCTGCTGCTGCTGCTTGCCAGCTTTAACGAGCCGCCTAGACAATCGATCACTTTGAAGGCACACTACTTGAACGCTTGATTGATAGGTTGCCGAATGTTTGCTTTGCCGACTTTTTCTCCGCGCCGAAATGATCACTGAAGAAGAACAGAGCTGAAGCTAATCTCTTACCCACTCTCTCTCGCTCTCTCCTACTCTCTCTGCTCGTTTCGAGCTATCTCCACGAAAAGTAGCTGGAGAGCTTATTTGTATTTAGGCTATTTTTTAGTAGTATCTATCGTTGCCTCAGCAGAGCTCTATTTTTCGCTTCTGTTTTTTGACTCTATTTTTTGTCTCATTAAACAAAGCTAGTGAGAGTTTTTATGCAATCTAGAAATACTTACAATTGAGGAATTGAACCAATTTTTCTGTACTCTCATACTGCAAAAAACTTCGCTATTATTCCATATATTTTTCTCATTAAACTTAGAATCATTCATCAACTACTCAATCAATCGTTTTTTTTTTTGTAACGGGGTAATAAAAAACAAATAAATACCGGTCTCTACTGAAAATTTCAGTAACAGTAATTATTGTAATATTGATATAAATAGTAGTCGGCTGATTTTCTTCATGGAAAAGGATTGTCTGCAGCTCTTATGGCGCGGTCTCACGATACCAGTAGACGTGTAGGTTACTGGCAGGCCGGTTGGTCATATGATCATCCACTCTATACAAACAAATAGGGCAATGCACACCAGTCAGTGAAACCAGTCATCGTGAAACCGCGCCATTAGGGTAAGCAATTCCTTGATGTATAATTTAATATGATTCAAGTTACGATATAACTTATCTCGTTCACGATTCTATTGGTAAACTTTCTTATTCTAGGTTTTCAATTTCATGACCTATAGTTTTCTTTTGTACTTATTCTCTGACTGTGAGCATGATTAGGCTGGATTTTTCCTATATTTTGAAATGTCACTTTTACAACACTATTAATTTATTCTAAAAAATGGGGGTTGAGCCAATTTCCTCAGGTGATAGTTGTGAAATATTATTATGAGAGCATTATGTACTGATGAAAACAATACTAGACAATGAAATGATTATCACCCACCAGATCATTAAATGATAAATTTTTAATAAATTAAAATCCAAAATTTAAATAATCTAGTAAATTTTATTCAGCGCTCTTCTTCCCTCACTCACTTCTACCAATACTAATCTCATGATATTTACACTTTTTGTTTCTCTCTCTCTCATTTCTCAATCTACTCCTCTCTTAATCAACCAATCAATCTTAAAATTGAAAAGGCCATCGAAAGCGAACCAACTGTAGAAAACACTGGAGTCTGTATGTTCGTCATCATCATCATCATTATCATCATCATCATCATCATCATTATCATCCTAATAATAATCATCATCATCATCATCATCATCATCATCATCATCATCAATTGCTGCATAGCAGTAGCAGCATCGTCATGGCACACAATTCAATTTAGCACACGTCAAAAGCATACAGCTACGGTGCCCACTCAATGCAATGTGCCAAGCCAAATGTCCAGCGGATAGATTGTTGAATCTGGCGAAGGGCTGGATAGATACTCAATCAACATTGATAAAGTGAGCAAGATTCATCAAATGCACATCCTGCTCGAGAATGGGATTCAGTTGAGTGATTGGTACACAAAGCAACGTCATGAGCTAAGTCATGATTTCTCCTAGGCATTTGGTATAAATTGAGATTTTTAGGATATGAGATGGACTGAGATAACACGATGTGTTTCATAGAGTACGTTGACGTTTGGATACATGTAAGAGATACTTGTTTGATTAACGAATCCGGAACATTGTTCACTGAAAAGCTTACCCAATTTGTGTGAGATTCAATCCCTCACATAGTTTGAATGTAGTGTTTGTATAAATTAAAGTAAAGTTTCCTAAAGTATCTCACATAAGAATCTCATACGTGTTTGCGAATGTAGTGGTACACAAAGAAGTGTATAACAAACGTATTACATGCATGTATCTATTTATTAACATACTCATAGAATCAGTTTTCTTAATAATTATTAATTGACCAAAATTCCTAATTAATAATGCTATAAAATACCCTGGAGACTTCCGCTACTGCGAATACAGACAACAGAATAGTAGCTATAATCTGACCACTGACAAAAGAGCCTTCAAAATAAGAACTCTACTGGTTTATCTCACTCGCTCACTAGAGTAGTGGTACTATGTGATATAGGAAGGAAATTCGATGAACGCTGCTGTACAAAAATCTTTCTGCCCGGACGGGAATCGAACCCAGCAACCCTTGATTGCTGGTCAAGTGCTCTAACCTCTAGACCATTGGACATCTTCTGTACAGCATCATTCATTCTTGAAATAAGCCAATTCGGCCAGATATGAAGATGGAAGGAAATGAGATAGTTGCAATATCTCATTTCCCTCGATCTTCAATTTCTCTGTAGATCTGGGAAGAACAGTTGTTCTGATTTACAACGGTATTCGTGATCTTACATAACACAGAGTGATCATAAAGTCATCATAAAGCGTAATGGTATACAGTGTTATGGTTAGAAACGGTACACAAATTGAAAAGTGTAGTACTCAACAACAAAGAAGGCACTTTCAACATTCACTGTAATGAATTTTATTCAATTCACAGGTGAATTTTAATAACTTGTTGTTTAATAAATAACTGTTTTCGAGTTTTCTTGTTCTTTTGTTTCGTTGTATATTTCACTGAGGAGGGACGTTCTATTACCCTGTGTATTAGTTACCACGTTCGCGACGTGATGAGTTCAATTAAACCATAAATATCATTATATAGGTTGAATACAGTATTACGTCATTTGAGCTAGTAATGGACTACGTAATCATATATTCATATTTTTCTCTTCTAGTTACTAAATGTTTGTATTTTATTTCTGTAGAAGGCCTACATTAATTTTGTATAATTTCAAGATGAGATCATAATATACAGTTAAATGCTAATCTATGTGAAAAGAAGTTGATTTTTAGTAACCTTTAATTTTTTGTTTGATGTATGTAATGATGTATGATATGATTTCAGATGTTCCTGCTGATTCTACTTGGACTCTCACTCCATCATGGTGAGTTGTCTTACACTAATTGCATGCTTTTTTATATTTGTCTACAGTGATCGACACACAAAACTACTCAAAAAGCCTTGAATCGCTTAATACTTCACATGATACAAATCTTCAAACAGAGATCTAATTATCTATAAAAATAATCTTCGAGTAAGAACAGGGTATTTTAAATGATTTCAAATTCTTTATAATACAAGAGTCCATGATTCCATCCCAGTTGCTCATGAGTGTCAAGATTTGACATAAAATTTGAGGGTGGTTTATGAAAATTTCTCCATTATGTAACAAAAAGTAGCATTATCATTAACGTAAATAGACATCTATATGAAAAATGTATTTGAATTTGAATATGAAGAGCTTGTTAGAATTCCAGTTGGGTTAGCTGGTAAACCGATGAATATATAATGAGTATATATAATAATATGACCTGATTCATATGAAGACGATTCATTCATTTGCGATTGATTCATTTATTTGATTTCAAAAATTCTAAAGAATTACTATTGAAATTTTAGAACTGTTCCATAGTGATAAAAATAAGAACACAAAGATTTTGTCTTTTCTACACATTTATTTATGGTTCTTGAACTTACTTGTATAACTTTTCTATTTCTTGACACTCAACAGAAATTTTACACAAGATATGTCATTTATATATGTATAACGTGTCCCAGTGAACAGATACTCAATAACTCTTCCGGCAAACATTCAAACACTAGAAATCATTTCCACATGATAATGGATTGTAGTCCACTATGCAGATAATACACTGGCGCTATCCAACGGCACTTGTGTGAAAAAGGATGATGTGGGCGAGTGGAGGAAATTGGAAAAAATCTGACTCGTGAACGGAATGGATCGTACTCGGAATGAACTCGTGAATGGAGAGGGAGAGATGAGAGAATTACGGGAGGGAAGGGAGAATAGACTGAGAATTGTAGTGAGAATGGTTGGTAGAGATTGAAGAGAAAGATAGAGAGATAGAGAAAGAAGGATGGGGAGGAAAACGAAGGGTGTAGAGGATGAAAAAGATAAAGGGATAAAAAAAGGAGAAATACAGAGATGAAGTATTAATAATGGAAAGAGCGATTAATAATATCAAGATCAAATAGAGATGAATTCGAGGAGGGAGTTGTGTGAATGAGTACAGAGCAAAGAGAAAAAGAGAAGAGAAAAGTGGGAGAAAAAGAGAGTTTTAAGAGAGATGAGTGGAAGTGGGAGAGACAGTATTCAGAAAGAGAGTAGGAGATTTAGTTTCAAAGATGAAAATTGAATAATCGAAGTATGAAATAGTGTTAGTAGAGGAAAATAGAGTATGGAAGAAGAAACTATCAAGAAAGGATGAGATAGAAGAAAAAAAATTAGTTGAACTCAGAACCCAAAAAGAGAGCCGGAAGAGAGAGAAGATAAGAGCTACTAGTCAGATTACACCAAACAAACAGAGGAAGAGAGAGAGAAAAAAAAAGAGAGAACCCCTGGAATAAAGATATGGGAGGGTTGGTAGTAGAAAACAGAGGGAAAAAAGATGAAAGGTATTAATGACAATATTACAGGGTATAGATAAATGATTATGAACAAACATTATGTGATAGAAGAGGGTTGTAATAGTGATAGAAAAGGTTTTAATATATTGTAAAGGAGTATTAAGGAATGAAGAAGTTGAAGAAAGTGTGTTAAGAGTGTAGGGATAAGAAGTGGAAGACAGACAATATGAAACAGAGAATGAGACTAGAGAGAGAAAGAGAGTATACAGGCGGGAAATATAGAGAAAGTTCGATTCATTCGACGAATAGAAGAGGAATCAGCAGATTCGGAATCAGAGCCGTGCGCGATATTTCCAAAAGCGTGCATTAATAATAGTAGTAGGAGGTAGTCTATAGGAGAGAGAGATTAGGTAGCCACCTATAGGCAGTCGAGTTGGAATGTGGAGCAGGGCAGGTATATTATATGGAGTGGACCCCCACTGCTGCACGAGTATTAGAATCGGCGATAAGCCTGAATTCAGACACCCAGCAATCGCCTCACCGCCGCCGCGATTTAATCCCTCATATAAATGCACCAACAACGAATGAGTTTTAATGTTCGGTTTGATACGAGCTGAGTTGCCCACTCTGCTGGATTTGTTCATTTCTGATTGTGCTGCCCTCACAGCGGACGGACAACAATTTCGATATTCCCATTATCCCCGACTGTCTCCGTAATAGAAGTGTCCTCCAGCCGAGGACACGTCTAGTGAGAAAAAATTTACTCTTTTTCGAATTTTTTTCTCTAAACGACCGGTGTCGTTGCGAATGGACGTATCGTAATGATCGAATTTTTAATCTGAACGTAGAGAACGGGGAAGTATGGTAGAGGGTTGTTTGAAATGAAATACATGAACGAATAATTGGATGGATTTGTTTGAGAAAAAATTTCCATTGGAAAAGCATGATTCGGACCTCCTTGGAACTAGATTGATAGATGGACAAAAGATTTAATTAAATAGATTCGTTTGAGAGAAAGTCCCAAACAGAAATGAAATTGATTCTTGTTGTATATTTTGTAATCTGTTTTGTAGAGGGGTTTCACGTGTACGATATAAAATGAAAGAAGATGAGTTCTGTGATTTCGTATTGGTTGGAAATAGTACTTTGCTAAGAATTATTCTTGAGCATTGTACCCTACTATATCTGAACAGTCTTTTATATACAGAAACACTCTATATATATAATACAAGACTGAACGAAGTATATATGTAGAAATACAATATTGTACAAGATTGTTCAATATAATTGGTAATTTTGTTGTTGTTGTTGTTGTAAGGGATACAGGAATAGTTCAATACTGTATAGATAATAGAGCAATCTAGGTTGTTCAATATAGATTAAATAAAAATCTACAACTAGATTGTTCTACTAGTAGATTGTCTTTCATAGATCGATTTTTTAGCAGCCCATTCTCATTTTCTTACACCCTTGGAAATGTTTTGCAATAGAATTATTGTAAACAGCATGCATCTATATGAGATTTCATGCAATCAATCCCAAGACTCAAGGATTCTCAAAAAGCCTAAAATGATTCTGAAAAGTATAATAAATATTTTGTGGATTCATATAGAAGAGCAATGGTAAAGCGAGGAAGGGGTTTTGATGAGATGAAAATACACGGAAATGAACTGAAACGAAATATCAATCCAGCGAACCGAAACTCTCATTAATTTGAATTTGAAACAAATGCATGCAATCGACATCTTCCACGACACTGCTCTCGCAAACGCGCAATAACTTGCATCTGACCCAGTAATTGAATGCGGTCCAGTTCAACTTAATCTACATAGCAATCAGATTTCACTCGGACAGTGCATGGCTTAACCTAATCAACAAGCATTTAATAATTGATGCATATTGGATTGAGGTACGTGTAATCATGTTGATGCATGTTTCCCATTTTCAAGGTTTGCTGGTCAATTTGAACGAAACTGTTTTGTGTTATGTTTGAAATCACGGCGGAAAGTATTGTTGAAGGTTGAACTGATGCTCGGAAACATTTTTATTACCGATGGTTATGTAATGAAAAAATGACCTTCATTAAAAAAGTTTACGGAAATGCTGTTTTTGGATCAGGTTGTTGGTTTCTATTCTAATTTATGAAAGCATTCAACTTTCACTTAGAAACCCTGTGAATTTGCAGTTTAATTCCATATCAACTTTTCTTTGAATCTTTTAATATCAACTTTTCTTTTATCAAATTACCTACTTTTATGCTAATTCAACGATTAATAAACTTTATAAAAAAAATATGAGATAGCATCACCAACTACATCTTCAGAGCGTTTCACAAAATCTCAGTATTTTTATTGTATTTTATACTTAAGCACTCGTATAATTATGTTATGTATGTTTATGTTTATGTATGTATGTTTATATTATGTTATGTATAATTTATGTTAAATTATAATAACATAACATACAGTATATAATTTGCGAATCGATTCAATGCAAATCTTACGGGAATTGGCAAAAGTATAGTGGATTTGTACGAGCTATCCAATCAAAAGTGTGACAACTTATGACCACACTGTTGTTGCTCAGTCTCGGTAGTTCATCTCATATTATCATCCGTATAAAACAATTCATAAATCCAATACGTGATCTTTCTACTGCAAAATACTCCGATGCGTGGCCCTTATGACTGCCATTCAGATAAGAGCATTTGTCATGCACGTCTCATTGAATTGATAATTATTGAAGTTTCATCACTTCGTACCCTGTAATTTGGTGCAAAACAAATCTGAAAAACTCAGTTACCGTGAATTTGATAACAGATGAATGGAGGTGATTCATGAATGGATGGGAAACAAAGTTTGAAATTTCGGGCGAAAAGTAATCTAAAATCGAATGGATTTTGTTGGTATCAGCGCATTCCAGTGATAAGCGAATCGCTCGTCACTCTCCAACTACAATACAATCTAAATTCTCACTTGTCATTCGCAGGAAATTTCATTACTGCCTCCAGAAGATAATCAATATCATGCACGTGCTCTCTGTGTTAACTGTATTAATTCATCAGTAACTACTATGTGATTTGAACTGCGCCATACATACCAGACAATTTTGAGGTTAGTTTCACTCCTATTTCAAAATCGTTGGACAAAAAAGCCATTTCAAAGTTTTTATAATATAATTATCGCAATTCTTTTATAGAAGCACTATAAATGATTGTTCTCATCCGTTATTATTCAAATCAAAGAAGATAATTGTTTGATATAGGATTTGATATTAGTGTAGGCTAAGATATTTTCGTCGAAAATTTATCGATTACCATTGATGTTATGATTTATTTCTATCTTATCTGGTGTAATCTAATAATATATGTTCCTCCATACATTCAAATAAAGAGTTAGCAATAGCTTCTTAGCTGAAGCAACACTTTTTCAAAATTTGAATAGGATTCAGAAAAGGAAAAGTTATTTATGATCAAAGCAATAGAATTTTCGGAGTGTAATACTTACACTTGATTAAACCTCTTTTAAGTTTGATTTTGTAGGTTATTGAGGCATCGCAACTGTTATTGAACTTGCAACTGTTGTATAATATTCTATTTCACAGCACAGTGTTATTATCGCAATATTTTTTTCGAACTAGAGGCAGAGAAGCAAAACTAATTGCGAGGAAGCAATACTCAATTAATTTTATTCCCGCAACTGGAGTCAAAGAATAGAAATACTTGATTGAAATTGACCAAACGATAGAGCTTTTGGTTAGAATTATTGTGAATATAGAGCTCTCATTTATTGCCTCAAAATGTACTGATAAAGAGGATTATTTAGATAATAATAGGTAATGAATATTGTTTTCCCCATTTCCATTTAAATTGCGACCCAGTAAACAGCGTTTCGTCGATTATCAAAAGTGTAATTACAAAGCACAGTAATATTCACGTGGTGAGTGATGAAAGCGTGTGCAATTAAAAGCCTAGCATATTGGTTTTGTCAGTCAATAGGTAACAGAAATGGTGAATGGACTTCCGTCCCATAAGCATTGCAACAAACGATAATAATTGAGAAAATAGTTATCATTCTAATTCCAATGATAGAATTAATTGATGAGAAATTTCAATAACTTTCATTTCAAAAACAATTTTTAGAAATAAGATTCCATGATTCTATTTCAAATTAATTTTTTTCTCAATTGGAAAGAAACACAGAAAATTGAAAAGTTAAAACATAAATATAGAAAATACAGCAATGCGTTATGTGATGACAAGCTTGTACTTACACATTTCAGTGCTTGTTTCTTCTCATTTCTTTTTACTTGATAATTGTATACTCATTTCCATCGAAATTTTAATATGTTTGTTTGTTACGTCCATAAGTTGAACTCAGCATTTGCCTTCTCATTTTTTCATTCGTTATTTCCATATATTTTGGTCAGTTACTGAGTAGTTTTTGCTTTCTGTGTGATGTATAAGTTTTGGGCTTGCTTTATTACAATCAATGTTCTGCTTCAAAGTGGTACCAGTCCTTTTTTAACCGGAAATCAGCAGCTACTTGTACAATTCTTTCGGTTGTTTCGATTTGTTAAGACCAGCATACCAAGTTTACAATTCTCAAAGATCTCTTGATAATATGAGAACTTGCAACTGTTATAATATTCTATTTGACAGTTATTATCGAAATACTCGTTTCCGAAGTTCTTCGTGAGATTCTGTCTAAAAAGAGAAATACATATTTTATAAAGGTTCCTGAAATGAATAAGTGAGGAGCTAGTAATCAAAAACATTTACTCAGTTGATAAATGACATAAAGTGTGACAGAGGAAGTTGGAGCTTGGAAAATATCGGGAAGGAAGACTGTAGCGAGAGATTTCGATTGATGAAGGTAACTAAATTAAACTGCCACAAAACTCCGAATTTCTCGGAAGAGTATGAGATTTTGTACCTCCAGCACGCGCACGCGCGCCCAACAAAGTTTCTCTCAATTACTTCCAACTTAATCGAGACGTGACAAACGCTCTGGCAATAAGAAAGATAAACAGAAACGAACGAAGACTGGCAACCATCTCTATCAAACGAATGATAATTTGTTCGCCAGACCGCTGCTTTCAAATTGCCATGCCACACAAAGATTCAACTTCTCGCCGCTTCCTTCATATTATTATACAACCACCAATGTTTAGTGAGATACATTACTCAGCATTGCTTAGTTATTTTGCACCCTACCCGCGCTCTTCCAAACAAGCGAGCTGATGATTCTGCTGTTAAATAATATTAGCATCATTTGTAAGATGTAATCACAGATGAGCCAGATCTCGCCTTATCTGTGTTGTGAGTCACATCACAATCGCTAGAGCTGAGAACAACCAAGCTCTGCTAGATTTTTATTATTGTAATATTGTTTCAAGAACTACAATGTATGTTCAGTGGATATTACTTTCCAAACTCAGCCACCTCGGAAAAAACAAAGAATTCTTCTGGATTGTGTTTTCCATACCTTTTCCTGATGTATCGTTCGCGATGAAATGATGAATTTGGATTGCTTCAATCGATATGCATGGTAAATTAACAGTTTTCTAATGTGATCGAAATCTTTGCAAAATTTGTTGATCGAGATTCTGGAGTGGTCCATAGCCGAGGGCGATAAGCGCCGGTTTGACAATCCAAAGGTTCCTGGATCGCATACAGTTGTTGGAACGGATTTAAAAAAAAAAAACAACGGCCACTCTCGTTTTCTGAAGGAGACGAAAGCCGTTCAATGCTAAACATTGTTGACCAATCAGGAGAGAGTAGGTGGAGTATGGAGGAAGAAAAGAAGAGGGAGTTGAACAGCACCCAGTAACTACTGACATCTACCGGCAGAACAGAGAAATACGTTGCTGAACATTGTTGACCGATCCGGAAAAAAGTAGGCGGAGCTTGGAGGCGTAACTAATAAGCGAAGGAGGGAGTTGAACAGCACCCAGTAACTCCTGACATCTACCGGCAGAAATAATAAGTTCGTTTTTGACCAAATAAGGAAAGAGTGGGTAGAGCTTAGAGATATGCCTTGGGCGTGGTAACACTAATCTGTGATTGGACTGTTGCTCTCATTCTCTATATGTACATGTACAATATTATACTATCATCTTTATTATGTATCATACTTTTATTATGTATCTATCAACTATCCATTTGTCATTATCTATCTTTAGCGGCAGCAGCGGCAATATGAAGCATGGAACAAAAAAAAGAAACAAAAAGCATTATCTATTATAATCTGACTCAAGTAAGTTGAAGAGAAGATGTATGAAACCAGATGATGTATGTTGAGAGGTATGAAACCAGATGATGTATGTTGAGAGTTATGAAACCTTTAAATAATAATCAATTTTGCAGGACCTATGAAATAAATAAAATTTGGCAAAGAAGAACGAAAAGATTGATAAGGTAGAACAGCAAAGAAGGAGATTCCAGGTATAGGTAGGTAGGCAATAGAATATCAATAATTAATTTCGGATCCTGACAGAAACCGGAGCACTAATGAAGGAATTATTTCTATGAGCAATAAAAATAATAATAATTCGATTCTTTTCTGGGGAAAAACAATGATGTTTTTACGAGAAAAAAAGAGAATCAAATGAACGAAATTCATCGCCCTGAAGGTAATCAAAAAGCTACTACCGTTTCAAGCTTCACTTTACCCCTTACTACTTTTCTTCGACTTTTTTCTTTCATTCTAATCTGTTCTACCTTCTTTTTTCTCTCCTCTCTTCTTCTTCATTCAATTCTTTCTTCACTCTTCCTTCAAGACTCACTTCTCCCTCACTACTTTTATTCGACTTTTCTTATTTTTTCCACCTCTTCCTCCTCTTCTTCTTCTTCTTCTTCTTCTTCTTCTTCTTCTTCTTCCTCCCAGCAGCTTCCCGTTTCCAAGTCAAACCAATTTCTTTCTATTTATTGTGACGGCGAACGTCGAGCGCGCGTATTTTTTCTTCTTTTTAAATAAAAACAGTTGTGTGTTGATGGTGGGTGGGGGAAGGATTAGCGGCGACGGAAACATTGAGTTGGGAGGGGTTCGGGTTAAGAAAACGTTATTTGGAAAATGAGATTTCTAGTTGAACGGAAGAAGGCATGGTGAAGAAAATGGATGAAAATAGATGGGTGAAGAGTAGCAATGAAGGAACGATGCCTATTGGTGCGGCGGCACGAGAGGCGACGTCAAGCCGCGTTAAATCCTGAAGCGTCGCGACGTTTCCCAATTCCCAGTTCGGATTATTTTTCCCATTTTATTCTCTCTCTAACTCCCTACCTCTCCATATCTCCCCCCTATCCATCTTTCTCTTTTCAAATCCAACCAGGATCTTGCGCCCCTTTTTATTTTCTGGTCCTGACTAGTCATACGTTGCTACTTGTAATATTCGATGTGTGCTGTGGTAGGGGTACGGGGTGGGGGAACTCAGGAGAAAAAGTAGGCCCCCATCAACAAGTAATAAGCTCACACATGTGAGTGGATATGTTATGTTCAGTTTGTAGACTTGACTGAACCGAGAGCAAATAATGTACTTTTCAACCAATAAGTGCGGTGCTATTTATTTTCACGTGAATAGATCTGCTATATGTTGACAGATTCTGCAACCAAGTAGGTTTTATAAACTCGGTGGTTTATTATGTAAGACAATCTTAGATGAGGAATGCACTCTATTTTTTCTTTTCTGTATATTTTTTGTATGAACTGTGATATTAAGTGAATAAAGTATTTAAAGTATAAATAGGGAGAGGGTTGTAGCAACATTAAAACCATACAGCTCAGTTTGAATGAGCACAAATTGATGGAGTTGGTTTGTTAGACCTTGTTATTTATTATCTGAATAATAAAATCATAAGCTGAAAAGGTGCAGCGATCCTAAAGCCATACATTACATACAAGATTTAAAAGAGCTCAAATTGAGAGAGTTGAAAATTTAACTGGAAATTCAAAGTACACATCAATCCAGTCAATTAGTGTATACGTCTTCTTGAGAGAATACATTCAATAAATGTTTATTGGAAGAAGATAGATTGCAGATGGGAACACGAGCGTTAAAATATGAATTAACACACAAATAGCAAATAAATTAAGTCAGTAAGAATTTTTCTCCGTGGAAAAGTAATTTATGTGTTCATTAAGAGAAAGTATTTTGAAGAAGACTACAAATAAAGAAAAGATTTCTAAATATTCTAACATTCATATTTAATTTACTTGCAGTAAAATTCAAATCAATTTAAGAGTGATACCTTGAAATAAAGGAGTTATTTATATTTCATATTGAAACAAAACTAACCTTTCATCTGTCATAATGTAAAATCAACATAATCAACATTTCAACTCTTCATACTCATGTATATTAAGACAGATTCTAACAAAATTAACATCTTCTCTGATACTAATACAGAAATGAATCATCTTTGATTGAAAAATATCCTTACCGACTAAATTTTCCTACTACAGTACTATCTTTCTTCAAACTATCTTGGGTATAAAATCGTTCATATTCACAACAGAATATTACTCGTGTATCACACAATAACATTTCCAGCAACAAGGTAAGTCAATACTTCTAAACTAAAGTAATCAACCCATATAAGTTGATGAATGTTGCTAATGGAATCCTGTCATGGTTCTCTGTTGAAGATAATGTAAGCGATATGCGATACAGTATCGAGATGCTGATTAGATATGTATATTGAGATGCAGATGATTGAGATACACATTGAGTTAATACGACGATAGTTAATTGCACATGAAGTACATTACGCGGAACCTAGAGCACTTGCATGGCTTCTGGCGTTGCAGGATTGCACAATTATGTAGTGCGTTTGATATAGGTACTTGTATATTGTACAAGTACAAGTTACTTGTACAAGTAAATGTAATGTAAGTACGTTTTATTTTCATTCCTGCACTTCAGGCAAAAGTAGAGCATATTATTTGTTATTTATGCATGTCTCGTGAAGAAATAATATAATAATCGATTCCATGTCGAGAAATAAAAAATCACTGAAAAAGTAAATTTATGAAAAATTCCATGTTATTTCCTTTATGTCTTTTGCAACTGAGGACAATGTCATCTGAAATACGAAAGAGCCTAAAAGAAAATCTTGGTCACAACCTCAATCGAACCCGGGACCTTCAGGTTTAGGATATCAGAACAGCGATAGAACCACTTGACTTTGGTCATCCCGGTTGATGCCATCTAGAGTTTCGACTTATACCATAGCCTGCTCTAATTAGAGGAGGCTATGCTTATACTCGTATGTTGAAAACTTATTATATCATACTTATATTATGCTAGAAAATTGATAAGATTAATTAATACAACCTCCCACTAAATAATACTATTCAAATATTTTTCCATATCCTATTATTCTTCCACATATCTATAGATTGATTTGCGGATACTAATCAAAATTGCGAAGGCCCTTGTTCGATCCCAATTGACTCAAATGTTTTTCTCCGGCTACTCCCGTGTTTTGGAGGACATGTTCGCCGTCGGTCTCGTTTGTCCAAAAATAAAAAAACAGTTTTACTCCATTACTTCCCATTACCCATACTCAACCATGGAAAAAATTATTCTGCTCTGGTTAGAAACTTATATAACTCGTTCTCGAGTGATTAAGTGTTTCATTGTACTGTATATTTACTGCGGAGGCACATTTAAATCAGAATTTCCTCATAGAGGAAACCTACTATATCATTGTCTCTTCGATATCGAATATACTATATTGTCTGTAACTAGGTAAAGAACTAAGTTGTGGATTGAGAAGATGTCCGGTGCAGGGCAAAGGTTGTCTCGCTTCGCATCGCTTGACGTTGAGCGCTAATCCTGAGAGACAAGTCAGCCTTGCACCGGATATTGAATATCCCAAGAGTCCTCGCTAAGCTTCATAGTCGCCGCGACGCTGTCTCAAATGCAGACTGTCAATGTTATAGTACGACATTGTCCGAAGCAGAATAATCCATTGCTTCGGATCCGCTAGCTTACAATTCCTTATCTCAATGTGTATAATGTGGCAGAGTAATCAATCCATCCTTTGCTTCATTGCTTCTTTGGTATTGAAATTATGCGTTGGATTTATACAGTACAGAATGCAGAATATCATTATGTTTGATTTATTGTAATGTTTATTAATTACATGCAACCGAGCAACCATCTAATAGAGTTCAATCCAATTGAATTGTAATTAAAAATTCCTGTAAGTTCCTAAGATGCTCACACACTGGACAAGCACCATCAATTTCATAGCAAGCCGTTCCTTGCTTGTCTAGTGTGTGGGCATCTTAAAGGCAGCAGTTAAGTTAGTATATTACAGAACTTTTTAGGTTCCATCTCATTTCGCTGCGGTAATTTTATGATTTTCCGAAGGGATAATTAGGAAAGGGTCCTATAATTCCTCATTACTAGATTTATCATGCAAAAATAGTAATCTAGTTTTTTTTATCGTATGGCTTTTATTGGTGGGGAGACCCTCTTACGGGTAGGTTCCACCTCGCCTCATTGCACAATTTTTTGTGTCTTTTTCACCCATCGGTCACCCATCCGAGAGCGGTAATTATAATTATTATTAGCGGTAATCTAGTAATTATCGTGATTGAATTTGAGAGTTCCATTAAACTAAGGGAAGTTTAGTAGATTGAAAAAAGCTTACCAGTGGATGCAAGCTTCGATGCATCTTGACAATGAAATATTCAATATTTTTATATTTTTCATTGATAGAGGAATCATGAAAAAAAATACAGTATCAATTAAACTTGAATTAGATGAGAAAATTTTATTATCGCTGGGGAAAATTAAAGAGAATCTAATATTGTGCTCAATTACATTCAATAATTAATAGAGAAACATTATTGTTGGTTGAGATAATGCTACAATATAAAACCCAAGAATGTTGAGAGATAAGAATAGTCCATCACCGAAAGAAATATGAAAGAATCTAATAAAATGCTTAATTACATCACATGCTACCCTCGTTGCTTCCAAGTTCATTGTAACTGTGATCAAGTAACAACTTGAAAAATGTTTCGTAATGGTCGACCTTTCTCTTGTTTTCGCTTTCTTCGAACTGTTCCGGGCACAAAAGGAAAGCGAGCGAGTTTCCCGCTGCTTGCTTTGTTTGTGGATGGAATAATTCCTTGCTTCTTTCGGTGGTGCGTCCGCCGTTTCATTTATTCATGACTGCCGGATATTCATTTCCTCACCTTGTGAAAAATGGAACGCAGAATTCTTTGACGAGAGTTGTAACAGGGCTTGAGCGGTTTTCGAGGGAGTGTCGAGAAAAAAGAAAAAGTCGGGAGAGTTTAATTTGCATGGGTTATTAGGCGTGGAACAGAGGAGGCTGGCTCTGGTATGCTAGGTAATAAGCTGGTGGTGAGTTCCCCCCGTCTTTAATCCCCCCGCCCCTGGTCATAGTGTCCCCCTCTGACGAAAGCTATGCAAGCAATGTGGGTCGGCAGCCGGCAATACAATCTGGACCAGGCTGCTGCCGCGTGCTACAGCTGGCTTCATTTAATTCTCACTGCTTTCTCACACTTTCGTTTCTGTTTAATGCATTCCTCTCCTCTCTTTTATTCCTTTCTTTACTATTCATCTTCGTTGTAATACATCCTTGTTCTTGTCATATAATGTAATATACAATGTAATCTATTATATTAGAAGAGTTTGGTGCCCGTGTGGAGTAGATTTTGAAAACTTGATGGAGAAGTTTGAGTGGACAGATTTTGATGCGATTTGAGCCAAAATAGAGTTATAAAATCTAATTTCTATGAGCTCTATTTGTTTTTCAAAAATAATAGTTTTAAATGGCAGAAAAATAATAGAAACCAAAAATAGGTACCTGTGGCTCTATCAGTATATATGGTAATCAAAAACATGGTATCCCATGTTCTGATTTTTCTTCTTCTTCTTCTTTTCTGTTCTTCTTTTACTCTTCCTCCTCCTCCTCCTCCTTCCTTCTTCCTTCTCCTCCTCTTCCTCCTCCTCCTCCTCCTCCTCCTCCTCCTCCTCTCCTCCTCCTCCTCCTCCTCCTCCTCCTCCTCCTCCTCCCCTTCTCATCCACCTCCTTTCTCCTGCGCAGTTTTCATCCTACTTTACAATGTTCACAATGTACTTAGCTCATTTGATTCTCTCTCTATTTCTCTTCCTCACCCTACCATCCTTTCACAACCCTTCCACCCTCTCAAAATCCCCCACTCATACTTCTCCCACTTCTTTTTCAACGCTCAGTACTCAACTTGATGACTCTACAGAGTTCAATGCAATCTTTCTTTGTTGAGCATTCTTGTTGTGAGTTCAGTGAACAATTTGAACAACAATTTTTGAAATATTCAGACTGGGAGCAATATTTTCCCTCTCTGTAGCTTGGAGTTTCAAGTTATCAAGAGAAAAAGTATAAGAGAATGGAAAGCGTATAACTTTGAGGTACTTGGCGGTTGAAGTAGAGTCACAGGAAATTATTAGTCACTTTAATTCTTCCTGATCAATTTGTTAGCTGTTAGATTGTAAAATAAAATTATTTTTAATTCAGTAAGATTGGTCCCATTTTTACTCAAACAATCACATTTAATCGCAAATTGTGACATAGGTCAGGTGTTCAAGCTAGTCGCCTGAGTTTGGTCTGATGTGAGAGCATGAAGAGAAAGAAAGTTTTCCCCTTGGGTAACTTTCGAGAGAACTACATTTGAAAATTTGGAACTTATTTGAAAAACCACTCTTTTTAACTTCGACCTCTAAAAGATAACGCTCAGTGGTAAATTTTTACATGAAATGAACATTAAATCATTGTGAAGTTGTTTGCTTTTTTCAAAAATGACATCCATATGGAGATTCGAATAGTGGTTCTTGAGTTATTTGGTATTTAACGACAGTAAGTAGGCATATTCCAAAAATATCGAAAAATTGATATTATATCTTATTGAAAACGAAGGTCGATAGGAGAAAAGTTTATTGGTCAGTTTATTGATTGGAATTTCAGTCTCTTTTTCACAAATGAAACTGTCAATCGTCTTAGTTTTGTTGCTTCACTCACTATCTACTCACAAGCTTTGAAAAACAGATAATTTTTAATATTTTATTGTGTAAAAGTATAAGTTATTGTTGTAGGCCTCTTAATATAACGTTTTTCATATACTGTATAAGGCATATTTTAGGTTGATGATGTTCCATATTCCGACAAAAACGCATGGAAATTGATGAACTTTTCGAGAGTATGATTGATTCAGAACTCCAATTAGAAAAAACTTGATGAGGGCTTTTCCATTGTTACGGGCGACCAGTGAGTGCTTTAAGCCTCAAATCCAGCTCACGATTTCGAACAAGCCCTGTTCACAAGCTGGTCATGCCCCACACCACGAGCCTTTTTGCCCATTGCAAAACCACCGCTTTTGTCAGAATTCTAGATCAGTTGATGGTAGCGGTTCATGTTGCACGAGGCGTATTTGATATTGTGGCTTGGTCCATTTGCTCGCAGGTTCATCCCTCTGAAAATTACTAAACAATTAATTAATTCTGCACAGAGTGTGTAACTGTGATGAATAACTGAGATCTCAACAGTACTCCACTCATCGAACACTCTCAAAAATATCAATCTGGTATTTTTAAATGAAATTTGTCAGATTCAGATTTCAGTCCATTTTCAGATTCATAATTCAAAACATTTTCATCGGGTCCGACCTAGGCCCGTATCGCGCTGGAGTGAAGGAGTGAATAAGAACTACATTCAATACTTTAATCATAGCTTAATAGTTTTTCTGATGTATTCTCTGGTTTTGAAACTTAATGAAATTTATTGGTAAGCAAGTAATCTTTTTTTCTTGAAGTTTTCTGTCAGAGGAGTACAAGGTACTCCTCTTGTATTATACAAATAATACAAATTATTAAGTATAATACAAATTATACAAATAATATACTACTTGTATTATACAAATCATAAGAACTATGTTCATAGTCTCTCACAGTTCTTTTAAAGGAAAAGTAACCGTAAGAGCTAATGACAATTTTTAACAAACAGGAAACTGAATGTTATGGCTTTATTAAGGGTTGGTTAAGCTCATTCAGTTCATAATACTGCCCCTAACTGTTGAAATCAACAGATGATCATTATGGATTTTGAATAAATAGACTCAAAGTTGTCAAAACCACAAATGTATTAAAAGAACGAGATACTGTTTTTGGTTGTTACACCATTATCAAACTCTGGTAAACTCAGAGTTTACATACAGTGCAACAGAGATTGAGATTACCAGAGATTGATAATGGTGTAACAACCGAAACCGGTATTTCGTTATTTTAATAAGTTTGTGTTTTTGACAACTTCATGTCTTTTTATCCATTATGGATAACTACCACAATATAACCTTCACTTCTAGACAAAAGAAAATAATGATTTTTTATATTATTCATAACATATATAAAAAAGCCACAGTTGGATGTTATAACAGTCGTTTGACTGAGTTTTGGTAATCATTTGAGCATATTTATGCTCCTCAATCAGTTGAAAGTTGAATGATGTATTTAATAAGATGGATTCAGTGATGAATCAATAGTTATTTAATACTTTCAACTTGTTCGATCAACCAAGCAATGGTATGATCTCGAAAACCTGTGACAAACAGATGTATGAACGAATGGTTGATTCAGGCGAGAGGAATTCGTGAGGAATCATTGAGTTTGGGTGGAATTGGCGAGGGACCAAGAGTGGTGTGTGATGGTGGGGTTTGAGGGGAAACAAACATCAACATGAACACGCAAGAGTCGAGATAAACTCTTTAGCCGGTCCGAAGACACACACTCACAAACCGCACACGGTACGCGATCACGTTCCACGTCAGATTACAAAGCTCCAAATCCTATCGTTCGACGGATATTGATACTCCTAAGAGATTTCGTTGAAATACGCCCGCCGCCGTTGCATTGCACCGCTGACGATTTCCACTAGTTTTGTTTGCTGCCAACGGAGAACTTTTTCCGCGCGCCTTTGTCATAATACCAACCGAACGCATGTGCCAATTTATTTACACAGAACGTTTTGCGGCGTCTTGATCCATCTTCTATGCTAGGAAGGCTGTGTTGGGAATAAATTTGTGCTTCAAACAGTGCTTAGACTAGAGCTTGAAGCTGTTCTTCTGATAAGTGTGTTAGATTTTCATAGAAGAGCTGAGTGAATATTTTCTAGAGAGGATTTTTTGAGAATAAATTTGTGCTTGAAACTGTAGTTATAATTTATATTATTTTATAATTGTGTAAAAATAAAATTTCCTACTAGATTAAGAATCTATTGAAAAAACAAGCAAGAAAAAAGTGACAGCTACAATTCATCACATATTCATTCCTCATTCACACTGTTCAAACTGGCATCGATAGAATATTTTCAATCAGAACTGGTGAACTGCTGAGTTGGTACATCATCGAGAAGCTGACAGTAATTTCAACAAGCTTTAATTTCAACATCTATGCCTAACTCAGTACGGTAGGCTACCTACTACACACATTTTACAGTGGAATGCATTGTTCAGTATTTACAAAACCTTATCCACAAATTCAATTATATAACTGTCTTCAAGATCCTTGTCTGAAATGGTGAATTCATTTTTGAAAGCTTAGCCGAAAACTGTTTTATAGGAAACTGGCTTTGAAAATCATTTCACCAATATCTTTGTAATATCAGATGCGTTCATGATCCAAAATCACAATGAGCCTCCTTTCAAGGCTGGCATTTCCTCATCACTTGTACTGAGAACAAAATATTAGAGCTAAAAAGCTACATCCATTCAGACTCTCAAGTTCCGACATGTGAATGTCGTAATGACACTTTTTTCAAGATTAAAGGTATTTTTTATCTTTTTTTTCAAATTCTTTAAAACCTCTAGTCCTGGATATTTTTGTTTACAACTTGAGAAGAATTACTGTGGATCTTTTAGTATTTTTGAAACATCAATATCGAAGAGTTACCGTTAATCTCTTTCAAATCTTTGATATCAAAGAATCACAGTAGGCGTTGCAAATCTTTAAAACTTTGATATTGAAAGTTGCGAGAAGCAAAGCCAGATTGCAGTTGGATGCGAGTTGAGAACAGTATTTGAAGAGCAACTGTCGTTAATAACGAAGGCTTGAGAAGACGGCGGTGAACAGGAGAAGTCAAAGCGGTCGGTAGTCCAACAGCTAGGCGTTAATTCCGGGTCGCTACTATACACCTGAAACACCACTGGATGTATACCTATATTTGTGGCATCCTAGAGGTTCCTAGAGGTGAACTATATTCCTGGAATACCTCTCGATGAATACCTGTATTTATAGTATCCTGTGGATTTATATAGCTGTAGATGTTCCTGCTTTATATGCCTGAAATTCTGTAAACGTATACATGTATTTGTAGTATCTTGTGGATGTAGCTGTAGCTGTGGACTGTATTCCTTAATACCTATAGACGTATAACTGTAGCCGTTTGTGAACTATACTCCTGAAATACGTCTCAATGAATACCTACCTGTATTTGTAGTGCCTTGCCTCGTGGAGTTATAGCTGTAGCTGTTATAGCTATAGCTGTTTTAGTATAGTATGGTTTTATATAGAGCTGTTGTAGTATAGCGTGGAGTTGTAGCTGTTTGTGAACTATTCTCGCTTATATCGTAAGGGGGTGACTTAGGGTATGACCACAAGGCATGCCAAACTGTGACGTCACAGAGCTCGTCTTCATCAGCACGCCTAATCACCCTTGCAAATTGAACTTCAACGACTGCTGAGCTTCAAACCCTCGCCAATAGTGTTGCAGCTCATCTCTGTTAAGCTACCCCCCTCACCCTTCTGCACCCTGCTCGTGATACACCTACCGAACACCCTGAATAAAGCCCGCGGCCACCAAGGCTACTTGATAATGATCATTCAACAGAAATTGCTTTTTTACAAGGATATTGTTATGATACTGTTGTCGGTACTGGTAATGTCCTTGGGATTTAGAAGAATCAAAGGCTAAAATCTCTAGTTGGATGCGGGCAGCAAAATATTAAATGCAAAATTATTATCATTCCAAGAGATTCTAAGCAGTTGATTTACTACAAAAAATGGCGGGAAGGGTAATGTACAAAGTGTTAGTGATCATTTAGGGCTGGTTCATGAGCTCGGAATTCAGCCAAGTCCTAGACTAAAACGGGTGGCCACCGTAGCATCGACAAACGTTAGCCTCGACACTATGTACTAAGGGCTCTCTATGCTGCTAACCCACTAACCTGTCGAGACAAACGTTTGTCGATGCCACGGTAGCCACCCGTTTTAGTCTAGGACTTGGCTAAATCCCGAGCTCATGAACCGGCCCTTAGATTTGAATAGGAAGAGATCAACACTGACATTCTAGTTGAACGGCGGAAAAACTGAACTGAGAAAAATGGTGGAATACAGAATTGTCATTTAGATCTGAACCAAACAATCCAACATTTCAATTTTTCAGCATATTTAAAAAACGGCGGATATGTTATACACGTAATGACAGAGATGTGTTTTAATAAGATAATCTTGAAGATTTCATAACCATTTATTAGTTTTCTGAGTTGGTCATGAAGTGGTTAGCAGTCTGTACTTTCTCCAAAGCTGATTGGTTGGAATCGTCAGTTAAACATTCAAAATGCCGGATGAGATATTTCATGAAATGGTGTACGCCATTCTTCACAAAATGAAGGTTTCTATTGCTGCTGTTTATGCTGACGTCTATCCTCCCTGTTTTATAATATTACCTCAGAATTCATGCATTTTTATCACCATTCAAATAATGGAACACTTTTTATTCAGCTCATCGTATTGTTTAAGTAAACCGCTTGTTTCAAGCAGAAGATTTACCAGTCTTATCTCCAGGTAGCAAAATTTCCAGTTCTCCCAACGAAACCACGAATTTGTACGTTTGTCACGTACCTGTTAAGAGTTTTTCAATGGTTTCTTCTATTAAAGGTGACTTAATTGAAACGTGACGGACGTGAAAAGTCGACCGCAAAAATTGAGTTCCATTAGATGATGCTTTTGTTTAACCAAGTCCTTCAATCAGTCTTTTGAAATTATTTTCTTTTTTTCTAGCAAGAAACCAGTTAACATGTAACTCAATTGACTTGATATGATTTATTGTATATTGCATGTCCTTTTTGAAGGTTAATTGCTTGTTTACAAAAATATTTTTCACAGTGTGTTTAGTTTCAACAATACATCCACATTTTATTCCATTTTACTGTAGACAACTGAACATGTTCTATACAAATCGTTATTCTATTGTGTTATGAATCCTGTCTTTTTGGGTCTATAGACTCATGTAAACTTAAGTCTTTTGAAAATATGACCTCGATAACAAAACATTTCCAAACCTATGTTTACAAGAATATTCTTCATTATTTTTATGATTGAAACAACTCGTTTCCACAGAGAACCAACCCCAATTTGATATAACGTATTCAAATATATTGTAATGTTATTCTATTTCACTGGATATTATCGAATTATTGTAATGGCAATGACATTTGAAAGTCCAATCAAGAATTAATCGCGATTACATGAATTGCAAACGTTCACTAATAATATACAAGTGAACACTGATGATATGCGTCTGTACTCAGCTGTTTAGGGGTTAGGGGAGGGGGTGTAGGTGGAACATCTTGGTGATTAATTGCAGGTAGATCTCAAGAGGGGAGACAGTGGCATGTCTCAACCCGTCCTGTGATAGGTCGGTTAATGAGAAGGCGACATAACAGACAAACGCCCTAAATCAGTCCATGTGCGATGGGACGGCATTCCTCATGTTGTCGCAGTAGGCAATCGGCCTACTCTATATGGCTGAGAGGCCACTTGCTTTGATAGTGAGTAGAGATGGTACTCGAGCTGATTAGTACCTGCTAATTTGTGGGAATCTGTAGATTGTTGAACCATACTCTATTGTACATAGTTTTGAAACATACGGTTATTGTAATACTGTAGGTTTTGATTACTAAACGTTGATCAAAATGATTGCCAATTATTTTTATTCAAAGTAACACAATTCGTAAGTCGTTGAGCAACTGAGAGAAAGTGTCATCAATTGCTTGTAAAACCGTGAATCGGTATGGTTTCAAATGAAAACGTTTTCTCAACCGCCGTATGTGGGATATAGCTTATGAGATGTACGCCGCGCCGTGTCGATTTTCTAGGATTGTTCAGAAAACTTCTCTCATTTCCTCAACGACTTCTTCAGATGTGATGGACAACCTTACGATTTCTTGTGTTTTATTAAGCACCCTGTATCTACCAAAAGTTTTGCCAATAATGAATTGTAGGCCTACTAACTAGGAGTATCTCGAGTCGTTGTCGACTTTGACTCTACGAACCAAATCACACAGCTAGCACGCTCGGGTTCAGTGAAGCAGACATAAAAGGAGAGAAATTATCTCAGTGAATTCTGAGTAACTCTGAATTATCTCTGAGTGGGAGGAGTTATATAGGCCTATATCTATTTGTATCTTTATCATAACTATCGCTAGCGCTTGCTACGGTGTGATTCTGCATTACCATAATATGCTAGTCGAAACTTGATGTGTTTTCGTTTAATACAACACCACTTGATACATCCAGTACTATATTTTTACAAAATTATTCTAAATATATGCATTTTCAAAGTTGTATAGTCCTTTTTGAAAACCCCAGTATTCAGAATGAATGCTCTCATACCAAGAGAAACATAACTGTCGCAGAACAGACGGCTTACTGATGTTCACTTGACAGGTTTTTTCTTCTTCTTCTTCTTTCTTCTTCTTCTTCTTCTTCTTCTTCTTCTTCTTCCTTCCTTCCACAGTTTAGGCATTACTGCCTGTTCCGAACCTCTGCACCTCTATAATCGGTCCATCTTTTTCTTGGGCGTCCTCTATCTCCTCTCCCCATTGGCTGGTACATCAGGGCCTGCTTAGAAATCCGGTCCTCACTCATCCTATCCGTATGTTGGAAGCAATAGTTCTTCTACTTGCGATCACATTTTTTCAAGAAAAACTTTCCTCCTGGAACTAAGTCAGATTGTGATTCTATTATACTCTTCCTTCATTTGTTGTTTACAATATAATTTTGTTTGTGCACTTTTTATCATTCACTTTTCTCTTCACTCCTCATGGTTTCAACTCAAATCACGGACCTCTTTCCTAGATGGAGCATTGCTTTTCCTTTGGAAAAATTCAGAGCAACCAAGAATTACTCCGTCGCTTGTCATCTGCTGTAAGCTGCTGCTAGCACAACAAGCGCTCTGCTCCACGGATTAAGATCGTCTGCAAGTACAGAGTACGGTACATCGTACTTTGGGGACAGTACAGCGGCTTAGAGCACAGAGCGGCTAAGCGGATTTCAGGCTAAATGCATCTGACAATGGCAAGATAAACTCATTCGGCCGCAGCTAGGCAGATGCGGCACGAGCATCCTTGGCTAGTTATCAGTCAACTGGCATGACCACCGTAGGCTACCTCATGTGTGTTTAACATCAACTACTAAACTGGTTACTCTAGAATACCTGCAGAGAGCATGCTAGTTTTGAAATAGGTTTCATAGTTTGAGAATACAGGTTTTTCTAAAAGTGTCAAGGTGTCAACTATAATCCACTGACTCAATTCCCTGCTTTGTATTAGTATTTATAAATATTTGAATATAATTAATTGTTTTCATCAAAACCTCGGCGGTTTGTTACTAGACCTGTTATGGCATAATTTCTCTTTGTAACGAATTTGACAGTAATTCGACGATTTCATAAAAGCTAATACAATTCTACTGTATAATGACGTCATTTGACAAAATGAGTGCAAATAAATTTGCATTGAGCTCCGACGAATTGCGTTATTTTGCGTTAATTGCGAATCGGATCGGCTTCCGTGCAATCCGTGAAAGTTCTATTCCCCCCATGACCTCGCCACTGTTTATCTCTTTAATAATATTAATTTATCTTTCCATTTTCAATACATTTCTCCCAGTAACACATGTCTGGAGCCGGTTTATACAAATTTATAAATTTTATTATTAAAATCAAAGACAATTCCATCTAAATAGTAGAATCATCTTTGAAAAAATACATGCTATTCCGTTATATCCTTTAACATTCTACACTTTTTCGGTTCTTGATTCTTGAAAACGATGTAAACTCAATTATAATTATTTTATAAATATATATTTTATCAAGCATCACGGTATCAAGGGAAGAAAAACCAGGCATTAGCTCAAAACTCCTTGATTATTACAATATTTATTGTTCCTCTACATGCTAGCCTACATAATCCTCCTCTCACTAACTTCTCATTTCGAACATTGATGTAATTATTCTTGAGCCATCATATCAGCGTCTAAACGAGAATGACTTCATTATTAGGCGAGTTGCAAAGACGACTAGCGGCAGCCTAGCCAACAGCATGTAATGCCAGCGAAATGTAGAGGAGTTCAATTTGCATGGGTTATTAGGCTGGGGATAGCGCTCGAGTAGAGAGAGAGTTAGGGTGTGAGAGAGAGAGTGAGGAAGAGCAGATTATAACCGGGAAACGCTTTTCGCCGTCCGGGAAATGCACAAGCATAAGCTCGACTCCAAACCATTCCTGTTTTCTAATAAGAAGTGGTAGTAGTAGTACGCTTATTTGAATCCAGAGAGCGCCAACTCGGAAATCGGCTACTAAATGGGGTTGGAGAGCCAAAGGCTTATATTGTTCCGTTTCTCTGTCCCTGGCGCTGACAATACGCGGACGATGCTCAATCTCGGCCCAACTTCACTATGAATACCTCTCGATAACTGCAAAGTGGCTTGCTGAATGTATCAATTTCATAAACTCGCGACGGTATGAATAATTTAACAGTAGTTTTGGGACATTGGTGATTATCACAAGTTTTATTAGGGAACGGAAGGTTGTAGTATCATATCATGTGGGTTGACGTTTTTGAAGTATTGGAGATACATCAGTCCGATTCGGGCCCGCAACGCACTGGTGTTGAACAAGCACTGTACCTTGAGACTTTCTAGAATTAGAATAGTGGCGAAGCGTGGTATACTTATTTGGTCATTTCCTATAGGATTTAGAATAATTGGTCGATCTCATTCACTACTATAATAAAGGCTAATAATAATTGGCTAATATAATGAAGGGAGTGCTCAGTAGGAGTGTCTTCTCCCTGATTGGTCGTAGTTTCTTCTACCTGATTGGCTGGAATTGTTAGCTGCGATTCAAAATGGCGGACACGATGTTTGCTGGAATTGTTAGATGCGATTCAAAATGGCGGACACGATGTTTCATGAAATGGCTGATTTATTGTTGTAAGATTCTGATTATTTAGAATCACTTTAAATGGTTGAACACACGAATAAGCGAATTCAATTCTACACAACATAATAGATATTGCAGTAAGATGCTTTATTGGAAACCATGCATTGGTTTTGAATTGAGATTTTAAAACAAATTCGCATAAGTAGGCATATAGAAATCGAACATTAGTCTATGACCGACATTCATAATCCGATCTCATTCCATGTTAAATTGATACTTCGTAAGAGAATGAATCTTTTTCTTATTCAAGAAGTTTTAGTCTCATTCAAGAAGTATGATAGTTGGTTTAATTCTATGCAAGTTCAGCCCAAAGATTGTTCTATACTACATGAGAATCTCCAAACCTGCAAAGCTTCTTCGCTCATCAATAAATCAATCAATAATATTCTGTGATTATAAATAATTTTCTGTGACTTTCTTATACTGAAAATTTTGAAAGAATATGTTTTAATAACGTTCTCAATCCTTATCTAGTTGTGCACATCCTTATCTGATTCATGAACTACTTTTAGTCGCATGTATTTTCTTCTTCAGCGTTCACCGATTAGACTACCCACAGAAAAACAAGGGTTGAAACAGTGACAGGGGTGGGTGTATTTCTTTTCGAAAAATAAAACAAGCTCATAATAGGGCTGCCGCAGTTTGGTTAGTGAAGAAGTCTTTTGGGGCGGCTAAAGCCTTCGGCTTTTTTCGCGGACATCAAAGGGCTAGTTTCTAAATACGCTTGTTAAGCGAGGGACTGCAAAGTGGATGTCATAGAGCTGGGAAAAGCCAACACTCATTTATTGATGACCAGACCAGGCAATGAGCGAGTGAGCTTCCCTGATAGCGGAGAGAGAGCTCTTTGAATCTGACACCGAGATAAATATTATTGTCATTATCTGATGCTCTTCTGTGAAGGGATCAGGAGTTGGAATCTAACCTTTATTGAACTCGCTTTGAGAGCGATGAGGTTTTTCGAGAAATAAGAATAAAGTTTACGCAAGATGCTCTTTCACATTTCAGAGTTGTTATCAATTTCTATGTAGTATAATATTCTAAGGAATTCTATTTTGTATATAGAATTGTATATTAGAATTGGGATTTAATTGAAACAATTATATAATTTATTATTATTTATTCAATAAATTAATTAATTTATTTATTAATAATTATTATTCCATTTCAGGGATTAATTTAATAAACTGATTGTATATAGAATAGGAACTTGATCTCTATGAAAAATTCATTGAAGAAGAATGTTGTGCTTGACGTTTTAATATTACAATGATGATGACTTGAAGTACAGATTTCATCCATATTTATGATTATGAAGCTTTATGTAAAAATGTTTACTTTCACGAGTCAAGAAGTAGAAATCAGAAGTTGACAAAATTTCGATGTACGAACTAATGAACATCATATAATCAAAAATAATTTATGTAGATAGAAAATAACAAAATATCATAAGAGAAAATTTTGACTTTTATAGAATTTAAAACTATAATTCTTGAACGAGTATCAAATATTTTAAAAGTATTGTAAGATAAAGAGTAGGTAAGAGGGTTGGAAAACAATGTGTTTAGCATCTTAACCCTAATTCAATTGAATTCACAGAGGTATTACAGTGATGTATTGAAATGCCATCAGCTCATATCAAGCCAATGAGAGTACCTGGAGTTATGCTCCATAATCTAAGAATTTAATATTAATTGGCGACAGAATTATCATGAATGTGATACAAAACCTTGATAGAATTGAGATATCACAAACTTCAAGATAAGCTGTTGAAACGTAGCTATAAATTCCTTGAGAACAGAATCTTGGCATTACTCAATGAATTTCTATTTCAACTACTATAGAATAATTCAAATACAAGAAAATCAATAAGATTTTGACACATCCTTATATGGCTGTTTCTGGATATTATATTGTGATAAAACATTACTACGTTACACTAAAACATTTTAGTACATAGAACTCTGTTTCAATTCACTTTATTTCCAATAGTTTTATGACTATTCTATTAATTCATTGACTAGTTGAGTTACTAAGTAAGAGGATTGGAAAAAATGTGTTTGTGCTTATCTAAATACATTTTCATCGGTTTCTGGGGTTTTTATCAGTGTTGGATTAAAAAAAATCAGGTTGATTGCTGACCTCTCTATTAACTTGTTGAAGGCCTCTGTTAGGCCGTGTTGACCTCTTTGTTAAAGGCCTAAATCCTTTGCATCGATCCCGGGGAGAATCAATCACTGCACCGAGCGCAATGGACAACCGGCTGATAACGGATCCCGAACTGCACATGATAGCTGATGATTAATTGTGCTGGCCGGCTGGCCTTTGTTCTAAGGGAAAAGAATAATTACCCTGCTGCATTCTACTGGACATATAAGCTTATAGAGTTTGGATTGGGGTGGCATTTGAAAACTGAAAAGTCATGGGTTGTCGCATGGTTACTAGAAACGTACTGTAGTATCCGTGGGTTGTCGTGTAATTTATTTTTGCTATGAACTATTTTACAATGTCACAATGCTGGATGAATTGATTTTGGCTGTAAACTTCAATATTTGTAGGTGAAGTGGGAGAAGAATATTAAGCTGGGTTGAAATGATAGGATCGAAATTCATGGGTTTCATAGTTGTTGAAAACAATTAAACGTCAAACTCAATTTGATCGAGCTTATAAAAGACTAACAATGATTTTATTCATGAAACACTTTTCATATATTATGCCCCTTATATCTCAAGATCCAAGATAGACCATGATATTTCATTGAAAATTGTAGGAAAGTAAGAAGTTCAACTGTTTAGAATATTTTCAAGGTTCTGTTTAATAAATGAAGTTCTGGTACTCAATAACCCCTAACTCTATCTTTCAACCAAATTACATTCAGAAAGAATGTAAGAAAGAATGAGTTTTATTATAAAACTCATAATCTTATCAAACTTATAATTTGAGTGAAAAAAGTTCATTTCAATATAATTTTTGAAACGATCTCACCTTCCTACTCAAAGTTATGACTCAGAGTTATTGGTTCATAGTATAGATACTTCATGGAGATGTATGAATGATACCAATATAGATTTTAACAGATACTGCTTTTCGGTTTCCAAATCATGCTCAAGAACTCGATACTCAAACTTGGGCCATCATTCACAATTCTCTGCTGTTGAGATGACGAGAATCGATCCGATATAATCTGATTTGGGGCTTGAATTTCTATTAAATATTCAAAGCGCTATGAATAATGAATTGTGAATTTGAATGAATGTCGTCACCGATAACCCAGCCATTAATCTCTGTTCAATCTGTTTTATGGTCGACGATGCACGATCTGCCGAAGCTCTTGTGGTTTATGCTGCTTGATAGATATTTTAGGGCATACTCTTATCTTATGGATTATGGATAGAAATATGGGATGAGATTTATGAGAGTATCTTTGAACGCCACAGATATGCAAAGTTGATGGAATCTACCTTGAACATTTTAGTTATTGAGATTTTTAAGATAAACTCTATATTTTCAATATATATCTTGAACATTCATTTATTTATTATTTTAATTTCGTTTATATTAATTTAAATTATTTAACATTTCATTAATTAATTTGGCGAATGGCGATTAACCTTCATTTAACACTTCTGTGGTAATGGTAATAATTTTATGATTATCATGGTAATAATAATGATTATGATAATAATTTATAACATTATTTTAAATCATTTAACATTTTATTCATTTAATTTGGCGGATGGCGAATAACCTTCATTTAACATTTATATGGTAATGGGTGATGTTCGGTTGATTTCTTTTTTAAATATATTTTTACATGTTATATACAGAAAATTCACATGAATACTTTATATAAGATGTGAAAATATATTTAAAAAATCAACCGAACATCACCCGTTACCATAAAAATGTTAAATGAAATTTATTTGCCATCCTCCAAATTGAATGAATATTACTATACCTTATACGATTTTTTGAGATAAAACCTTTATTTCCAATTTGATATGATGAAAGGCCAGAGTTTCTCGAAACTCTCATAGGATTTATAGAAATAAATACATTTTAAATATTTTTATCGACTTTGTTCTTCAGTCCTGTGCTGAAACAATGAATGATTGAAACAAGTATCATCTAGACTATCTCTTTAAAACGATAGAATTAATTATAAAACGATAAGATATCAAGTGGAAGAACACTAGACCGGGGAACTGGGTCAAGTGAGCGCTTGCTGTTGTTAGTCGCAAAACTAGTATGCAAAGATCGCAATTATTAAATTTCATTGTAGAAGAACAAGAGACGTCGAGACGTTCAATAGCTGAAGCGAAAAGTAGTGAAGATGGAGAGAATAGGGAAAAGCTGAGAAAAGGAACAGGAGAGGGGATTGCCTCTCATGAGATTTTCTCAGGAGTCTTTCTATTTCACTTCCAGCAAAGAGATGTCAAGATTTTAACGCCAACCAGCGCTTTACAATGTGGAGTAGGGTGAGGGAATGGGGAGGTGAAGAAAGTGAAGCTTAAGAATTGGAGAATGAGAGAGAGGGTGAGTGAGATGGTGAGACGAAAATTGAATGAGAGAGAAAGAAAGAGAGGGAAAGAGGAAGAGATGAGAAGAGAAAGAGGAGGAGGAGAGGAGATAAAGAGAATGGGAGAGATAGAAGAAATTGGAGAATAGAATAATGGAGAGAAGAGATAGAGAGGTGAAACAGAGGAGAGAGAGAGAATACAAATGAATTTAAAGTACAAAATTGGGTAAATAAGAACACGTAACCAAGAATAGAAAAATTAGAGAAAAAGAAATGATGATAGAGAAAGAGAAATTACTGAAAAGAAAGGAAAAGGAAAGAGGAGAAAAGGAAAGGATTGATAAAGAGAAAAAGTAAAGAGGTATTAAATAGTATTGATAAAGTAGATGACGAGAAGAGACAAAATATTAATAAAAAGAAAATATATATTAATATAATTAAAAAGAGGACAGCTGACAAAGAAGAAAATAGGATAGAACATAATATCTTCTAAGAATTATGAAGAGTCTTACCGTTGACAAAGACAAGATCAGAGATTGTAATAGCAAATATGTGAATTACTGTGTTAAACGTGTTAATTATCTCGTCTTGACAAGCATGTGTACGATGCAAGTGAGACTAATCAGTGTTGCTTCGATAAGAATAAAAGGACTTAACAATGAGAAAACAGATGACAAAGGAGAAGAAAAAATGAAACGTTACCTATCTGAATACAGGTGGGTGCTCGTCGCAGTAAACGTTTTATAGGAGAAAAGCTGAATAAAGAGGCGCTGAAGGACATGACGAGAGAAGAAAAAGGGCTGAAAAGCAGAAGATGTTTATAAGAGAAAGGCAAGCCGTAACGCAAGACAGGAAAAGCTGCAATGAAGAAAAAATGAGCGAGAGGAGTCTGAGAGGGTAAGTAGTATAAATTTTCATCAGAAAAGATCCGGACAGAGCTCTTGCATTAGGAAGTTTGCCGGTGTCAACGAGCCTGGCTCATCATTAATTTGCATTTTGCTCGTAAATCACATCGCGCAGAGCCGGCTGAGATTGTTCCGCGGCCCTGTAATCCGCGCCTGCACCTGGGAAATCTCATATCTTCACCCCACCCAACTCTCCGGGGCCTATTTCTTCCAGCAGATCCGAAATTAATCTGGCTGCCGGGGATCGGGCGAAGAGTCCTCAGGAAGATAGCAGCCACTTCTAGCTGTTGCCTGCGTTATCATTATCTTATCTTGCCTGGCAACTCCTTATCAGTTGAGCGTGATGATGGAGTTGATTATAGCTGTCTCGAGATTCGAGATTGTAAGCCGATATTATTTGTTGCCTTGTGATGGAGTAATTCAATCAAGTGCCTCAAGTAAGGATTGTTCTGATACTTTTTGATACCTTCTCAGGTGCGTATAAAAGAGATCATTGTTACCTTGTTTGTAGCAGAGATTCGACGTGGCTCGAGCCCATATTATTCGTTTCATTGTGATGAAGTAATTCGATGAAGTGCCTCGAGTAGGGATTGTTGAAATTCGTTCTGTTTTGACTCATATTTTATAAACCCTTTTAGGTGCGAATGAATGGAGATCATTGCTACTTTGAAGTAGAGTTTTGACTTGTTTCCAGTTTGAATTAATATCTGTTAATTGGCAATGAAGTGATTTGGTAAAGTGCTTGGATTGTTGGAATTCATTCATATCGAGTTAATAAGTTTTAAGCACGTTTCCATTGTTTCACGCTCTCTATTCGGCTTTGTTATTGAATGTCATAGAATATATCATTAATGTCATTCGTCACTTCATGGTGGAGAAATTTGATAGGATGTTCGAAGTAAGAATTATTGGAAGTCGCTAATCGTCTTGTTCTGAGCGATATTTCCAGAATACCTTGTCACATTGTTACTCGTATTGTCTTTTCTCCATAATATAGTACTCTCTTTTTCCATATAGGCTATTTCCCCCTCATGTGTTTTTCTTGTTTCTCGATTAACTCCTGAACATAATTTAAGTTGATTCTATTTCTTGCTTTCAGATAATTCTATTACATTTGTCACTTCTATTGACACTGCTAGAGGAATTTTATCCACTTCATATCAAACTTGAGCGTTACACGTACAATTCCCGAATTAATAACTTGTAGCCATTACTTATTCACCGGTAAAATGATAGTTATTGAATCTTGTTTATCGTATACCATTGTAACTCACATATATTCGCGGATTCGCCTCAGAAGCCTTAGAAGGTGTAGGATTGAGAATGCGATTATTATTGTTATTATATGTAATAGTACTCAATATATTGTTCAGTCAACAATGTACTCAATTCTTGTTGAGTATTGCTTGCTTTACATCAGGGATGAACAAAACGCACCGTACAGTTGTTGACATTTTGAAGCTACTACCAGAGTCTAAGAGTCTTCGGATCTGATTCAACTATTAAAATGACCTTCAATTATAGACCAGGCCAGTTGCACAAAGTCCAATTGAATTTATCTGCCGAGCATGTCATCTAACGGGAAAAATAATTAAAGAATGAGACGTTAATGTAATGCTGTGATTTAACGGTGGTTGAATTCAATTGGAGTTCCGTGAAACTGGCCGTAAGTAATTTGAAAATGTCTGTTGCATGAATACGTTTCATTTCTCGCTCGCTTCCAAGAAAACCTCAAGATCTGCATAAATTACAACTGTAGCAGTTCAATTACTGGGTAAGACGCTTAAAAAATGTCAGTTACGAATGGAGTGGTTGATCAAGTATTCCGAAAGTCAACCGGAGGTTGCAATTCTTGATAAGCCGCGCTTTTAATGAACATACCAAAGTTTGGATGGAATACTTGTTCGGAGAAAAACTTCTATAAAAATATTATTAATGGTGAAGAACGAGTAGAACAACTTTCAAAGGAAAAGCCTCGGCATTAAATAGAAAATTAAACTCCATCTGAGACAGGAGGCGGAGGGTGGCAAGGGGCGGGATACTACTTGAAAAGCCGCTTCATATAAAAAGTCCAAGCCAAGTAATTACGAGATAAAACGCCCGTCTGCCGACCCTCTACCCCATCTATCAACTCTTTCTCCTCCTCCTCCTCTTCCACCCCTCCTTAACCTCCTCTCCCCCTCCGGAACAGACGGCTTTCATCGTAAACTTTCAAAGTATTTTTAATTCAGTCGTCTGCTTCTATTCCTTCAACGCCAAAAGCTATTGAATGGCTGGCAGCTTTCCGAACTTATTTACTCTTCCATTCAAAACTCACATTGAATAAATATACAGAGCGCATTACCTTGTGTATTGGCTCGGGAATGAAGAATTATCACAGCTCCGCATTGAAGCAACTAATACAGCGAAACTTTGAGATTGGTTTCATTACTTTCAAGCCATCACAACTTTTCCATTTCGCGTGTCGACTATTTCCGGCCTCATTAAGATGATGAACTCGCTCTTGAAATTGAGCATTAAAGCCGAGGTTAAATAGGCAATGTGTGGGTTGAGACAGGTAAAGTAAACTTGAGTGAAGAAGTCTTCAATACTTTGAAGGTTGCCGGAGTTGTAGAGGCATAATGATCTTGAAAATTCGTCGATGATCTGTCAACAGTGAAATTTGGGTTGCTTATTAACTTTTTCTGGATTGCTGTAATCGTAATCGAGTTTGTCCCAGTTACAGAAAAGTCTGTCAGCTTAATCTCTAACAAACATCGTTAACTCTTGAAGAGATTAAACTCAAAGATTAAATTTAATCCACTTTTGCACATCCTTCACCCCTGTACAGACTAGAAACTATATTGGAAATTATTTTTTATAACGTTTTAATAGTCTAAGTTTGTTTTTCATTGAATTTTCTTGCGATTTTTATTCTACACTGTTCTCTTCAAGCATTCCTATTTATTTCATTTGTTTTTGTGAATATCAATTTCCTTCCTTTGCTATGTTAGTTGTTTGAACCGCCATTGCAGTGATGTTCATAGAAACCGCCCATTGTGGGAGGAGCTTATCTAGGCCAATGGCAGTCGTTCACCTGTTAGGCCATTCAACTGCCAATCACAGCGCTCGGTCACGAGTATAAACTCTGCTGCATTATAATTCAGTTTTAGTTATCAGAGATTGATAATGGTGTAACAACCGAAACTGCAGTGTCTCGTTGTTTTATTAAATATGTGGTTTTGACAATTTCATGTCTTCTTATTCAGTTGCTATGTTGGTATTGCATGGCGATTATGTGATAGAGTGTACATCACTATCTAAATTTCGCTACATAAGAGATTAAAGAAGTAATTCTACTGTATTCTGAAAAATCATCAATGTGTGTTTCAAGAACTTCACAGTCGAACAGAACCCTCAAATTCATATCAAGTTTGATGTCCCAATACGAACTCCAATCAATGAGCTCCGTTGGATGTCATTAAATAGAGCAGTGCTTGCATACAGCTACCCCAGTCAATCAACTGTATTCATCAAGAAACATGATTGTCTCTGAACAATGTGTGCGATTTGCATATCATACGCATCAGCTGTCATACAATATTGAGGATGTCATTTCGGAGAATCGCCTCAGCCTAATGACTAGATATTGTTACAATCCAAGTCATCTCTAGATGACTTCCTCCCTCTCTGCCTCCTCCCCTAAATGTTGCTTAGTAGTTGGTGGTTGATGTATTGAGTAGCGTTATTGGTATATCTGAAATCTATCAAAGTTGGATACTTACTTCTTGGTAAGAGGTTTGCTTTAGTCAACATACTAAAGCTTTTTTCTTGTGTATATTTAATAGACAAAACATCAGTATTTGAACATATATTTCAGACATTTAGAATTTTGGGCATCAGTATTTTAGTTACTATACATGTAACTAAATTCAGAAATTGAATAGGTTTCAGAAATTGAATAGTTTGATGTTTCTCTTTCCAAAATATTGAGTTAGTGCAACTGACTCCATCTAATCAAGATTTGTTTCAAAAAGGAACTGACTAATTCTAAGCCGTATCTCATGCGAATTAGAATCTGAAATTAAAAAATGATAAGTTCCTTAAAAAACATATAGGTAGATAATTAAACATAGGTATAGGTAAACATATAAGTAGAAACATATAGGATCAATATAATTCCTGTGATAATTAATATTATTTTTCAATCAGTGATAGGGGAATATCATAGTGATAGTACGAACCAAAAGATAAAATTTTATTGACAAATATCGAACGTAATACTGTTATATACGTGATAAAAATATTTGGAAAATAATCACATACATGAAAGAAAATATATCTGAGTGTCTTACGAGTAAAATAATTAGAAAACAATTTTTGGCACTGTCAACATGAAATTAGTAGAGATTGCTCGATATCCCTGACACATTATTGCAAAATTGAAATCTCTGAATATTGTTTTTAGTGTTCTCCATATAATAAATATCCTGTTTCTCCAAAATACCTCAGGCGAACATGTAGTAATGAATTAGTATAAATCTCTTTTACCAAGCTTGCAATCCAAATAGCTTGTTCCATCCATTGTTCCAATCATTTCAGCATTAGATTAGGATGATTTTCAAACAGCAACGTTCCTGGAACAGTGATAAAAACAATATTGAAATATGTCTTCTCCAAACAGGCTTGCAATGCGAACTATAGAATACATGGCGGCTGCATTCGAACTGCAAAATAATGAGACGATCACAAGTCCTATCAATTATTCAGCGTTCTGCGCCCATGGATAGCGTTCAGAAGCAATTCACTCGCCTTGTGTATCTTTATTATTGGAAAACTGACATTGTCATTAACAGTTCCATGTGATGACGATGCGTTTTCCATTTTGAACGGTGAACCATCCAATAATAGAACTCATTATATTTGAATGATGAGGTCGTTAATAATGAAGTCGTCCATTCAAAATCGTAAAATTGTTTGGTTGTAAATTGTGGATAGAGGCAATGTGTGTATAATGCACGATGAAACCACCGTAGACAAGCTCGTGAAGTTGAATGAGATTGAAGAAGTAGAACAATACAATATCAATCATGATTGGTTTACATTTTATTCTTGCCGGACCAATATTTAGTGAGGAGAAACAGACACACATTCATTACGAGCTCTCGCGCACACACGCATACACACGCTTGCCTGTCTCCGCCTTCTTAAAAAAAAAATAATTCTGTATGTTACGTTAAATAACACGTCATTCGCCAGCCTCCTTGACAATGATTGTATTAATTAAGAACACCGACTACTGATAACAAACTATTTACAGTGATATTCATTTAATTTGACGCTTGGCATTAGATAGATAGAGAGATATTATTTCTTTGCCATCGTACTCTACGGTCATCAGCAACGTCAAGAAAAGATATCTGTCTCTCTATCTATCTATCTAATGCAAAGCGTCAAATTAAGTGAATATCACTGTATAGCAGGATTCTTTTAACGTGTCAGAAAACAGCTGATTTAACGTTAGTAAACGAGCGTACATCAATCAGCTGTTTTCTGACAATTTAAAAGAATCCTGCTATACTATGTGACCGCTGATGTCGAAAAACATAAAATCAAACATCTCTGTGGAACCAGAGATGAGAGATACTCCATTGTCTGGTAGTACAACACGTTTTAATGGGAGTTGTGTTCATGCAATATTTATTATTGGTTCGTCTCATTGTCATTGGCCGAGTAAACAGCTGGGATTCAGCTTTTGATTCGCGCCGAATCTCATCGGTTGGCAACAACTAGCGAACGGAATTACTTTTGAATTGGTTCGGCTGCTGCGCTGTGCTACAGTGTTTGGTAAACAGGGGACGATCGGACGTCCCTGTTCAACAATAACTTGCCACCGAAGTTTCGCCAGCGCCTGTCAAACTGTATGGATGAGAGAATTTACTGGTTTCAACTTTTTCGAAAAGATTTCTCTTTTTTCCCTCTCGTCTCGTCTCGCATGTGGCTGCTCGCAAAGTTGATTCGAAGTGAAAAGACGGCGAAAAGTTTCTATGGCTGTCGCTGATACCAATTTGAAGTCCAGACGAAGAACTCTCGACTGTAATTCATGTTTCCGAAGGTATGATTGGGCGATTCGCCGCCGCTTCGCTTTCCGCCGCGGAGCTGTAATCGAAATTCGCCGCGAATTTGTCAACCACGATTGAAAGAGACAAATGTGGCGAGTTGTGAATGGAATCAGAGGCAATTTTTGGGTGCGTCTCTCAAATGGAGTTTGGATAGGAGGAAGTGGAAAGGAAATATTAGGATTTGACTTTCAAAAGTGGAAAGACTGAAACTTAAAAAACGTTGAATACTTTTCAAGCAGTTCATTCATTGTATAAAATTATTATTTCATTGTTCATGTTAAATTCAAATTTTTATGAAAAATCAATCTTGTGCCAGTTAATTATTATTGAAGCAAGAGGAGCAGCAGCAGCTGGGAAATATTCTCAATTCATTCTTATAACTATATTGGATTTCGATAATATTTTATATTGAAATGCCCAAATAACATTCTCTGCTGGTAGTAGATAACAGCGTAGTGGGTTATCTGAATTATTGTTTGGAAGGTATCAGTATCGCTGTATCATTTTGCTAAGGCTCCTTAATTGAAAATGAATTATTGTCATTGAATTCATTACAACTTCCAGAATTTTCAAAGTGTAGGCTATTCAAAAGTTTTTCCAATTAGTACTTTATCATCATATAGTAGTGAGTGATGTCATTACACTATAGGAATGAATTTTATGCACTTTAAACAAAGTAAGAAGCTGAAATGAGATCATTCATTGCTAGTCCAAGGGCCTTAACGAGCGCCTATAAACTTCTATCACGTTGAATCTGAGATAATATAGGTATTGTAGATAATTCGTGTAAGAGTATCTTACATATTCCAGTGAATAAAATTTCATCCTAGTTTCTGAGTGTGATTCACTCTACTTCCAAGATATGTGGAGAGAATCAAATCAAAATCAGATCAAATCAATCAACATCTAGCACAACCACTGTATTTATTGTTATTTATTTCAAGTGTTTCCATTGTTAATTGTATTGTTAATTTATCTATTTTTACTGTTAATTTTTATTGTATTTATTGTTAATTAAAAAATATTAATTAGTGTTGATTAAACTTATTTATTGTTTATTAAAAAATAAATTCAGTTACTAATAATTATAATTGTGTGTTATGTTACAGTGAGCGGTTTGAGTGGGGGCCAAGGTCCGGTATTCATCCAGGAGCCGGATAACTGGGTGGACATATCCAACAACAGCGGGGCGCTTCTGGCCTGCTCGGCGCGGGGCAATCCTCAGCCCGACATCCATTGGATTGACAACAACGGCAGGGAGGTCTCCCGCATACCTGCTTTGAGGTGAGTCAACAAATCTTAATATTCAGAATCATGGATTGGGTTTTCGTGTAATAGATCATACTTTACACTGCAGGCTATGTTTATTATCTTGATGCGTTATAGCGTACCCTGTATTAATTTTGCTGTATGCAATTTGTTATCTCATAGCAAATACTTAGGCTAGGCGTACACTGGTTAGTCAAGACAAGACAAGATGAGATTAGTTTGGCCATAGCATCGACAAACGTTAGCCTCGATACTATGTCATTGCATCGGTGTGCTGCTAACTCATAACCTGTCGAGATTACTGTGACTAAACGTGACTAATCTCGTCTTGTCTTGTCTTGACTAACCGGTGTACGCCTAGCCTAAATGTGAGGCCGCACTGCTGGGTTGTTACCTGTAGATGGTGTATCTATAGCTAATACAAAATCCATAATAGTAGAACATGTAGAAAATTATTACGGCCTTCTTGATAAAACGTATCAATCATACACCATCCAACTAACCATTTTCAGTGCGGCAAACGTTTAATTAAGAATTACAAGGCAAAATCGTAATTAAATAAATGAATGACAAAACTAGATCTAAAGCACAGACAACACTTATAGTTACACTATACAACGTGTATAGTTAGTCTATGATCTAAAGTCTTATTTCGCCACTCTTTTCGTGATCATATCCAATCAATACAGAACGACATCACAAATTATATCACAATTTTATATCACAAATTATTCAGTCTCAATCGAAGAAAATAGCTGGAAGATAACAGAAATGAATCATTTCCTCGAACTGCTGAGAGCATTGGAACTAACTCCATTAACTTTTGGCAATAACTCCATAACCATTGGCATTTAACTCCATTATTTGATAAATATTTAGACAAATATTATCAACACCTTATTGGTAAATATGTTGGACAGCCGCCATTTCACAGAACAAAATTGATCTGACGTTGTCGAACTGAGAGCTCCTGATTGGCTGAAATCATAAAATGGCGGCTGTTCAGCTCATTGGCCAATCAAACTGTAGGCCTACTTTGAAAATGGAGGCGTTCTACGATACGTTGCTAAGATAGTTCAGGAATACGTTGTAACCAAATATTTGTTCTGTTGACTATCTATAAGAATGTACTACAATGTTTGTCTTTGCAATTGTCACGATAATATTAATGTTGTTATTTTCCATTATTTCCTAATATTATTTATGAGAAACATTCTCCGTCACAATTATGGGAACATATTGATTAAATATTATTCTTGAATCAAATTCATTTTATTACGAAAGAAAAATTACTTCAAGTACGAAAAGCTACATTAATTCACTAGAAAGATTAAGTGGAATTCCTACATTATAAGAAGAGATGATTGGTGTGTATGGGGAAAGTTTTAAAAAAATTAAGGAACTTCACTATTCTGATGCCCTGTGTTTATTTACTGTAGTTCTTTCAATTCCGCGTATTTTCAAATCAAACCCAAGTTCCATACACAACCCTCCTATTTCCCAATATATTATTTGAAAAGATCAATATTCAAAAGCTCATTTCTGAAGAGACAGGTGATAGACATTACTGTCAATACACATTTTCTGCATGAAATAATCTCGATTGGAGTGGGAGATGAAACTGTTTGGGATGAAATCCCATGCTCATGCTGTCATCCATATTCCATCCGCGTATTCTCGAATTGAGATTAGTTTTTCGTTCATACTGTGTAGCATTCATGACAGGCTTCTTGTTTGACATATGTGTTCATTTTTTCATTTAATGAATACATGACTCCTAGACTCGATTAAAATGTCTTTCAACATTTTTATCCGTTATGAGAATAAACGAGTTTTTGGATGAGAAAAAAATAACAGGTGATAATCGTTCATGAGCACAACGAGAATTGCAATTAAATTTCCATTAACTAATCATTCAAATTGGTTATGTAGTATTCTCGTACTTTGCCAGAACTGGGAACTGAAAGTAAGGATGTGAGGGTTGGAAGTTTTCAAAATAGATAAAACCCAACAAGATGGTAATACCCATCTTAGAAGCTAAAGTTTCAACAAAATTTAGAATCAAATTAGGAGCTTAAAAGTATTGAAGACTGGCTAATAGGAGACTAGCTAAGTATAGGCTGAAGAGCTGAATTTTGACTAATAGGAAACTAGCCAATGCCAATGAGAGACCTGAAAGCGGAATGATCTATGCGGTTTCCTGAGTACTGAAGATCGTGAAAGCCTGAAAGGTATCACACGATCCATCGCAAAAAATTGAAAACGAAGAAGGGTAAACTATTTGAATTGTTTAATGATCATTGATCATGCTAAGCTATCTAAGTGCATTTCTCTTTTTGATCAACCGTTTTTTTACTCTAGCCTATTCATGGAGCAACTGAATGTAGCGATACGAGATCCCATAATCCAAATCTGTATGAACTCATTTATCAATCACAAGCAGGCTTCCAATTCCACCCTTCTGAGTCCGTTATCATCATCGCAGGAAATGAACCATACCAGTGATAATTTTATTCGTTTATCTGTTCAAAAACAGCTAGCTTCATATCCAGTCCACTACTCAATTTCGATTATAACTGAATGCATCCCGATCAGTGAAGCATGGAGTGCTCAGCACTACATCGATCCAAGCAAACAAACCACAAACATTGGAATGCTGTTGAGTGCAATTCGAATTCAATATCGATTGATATCGAACAATATCGAATGATATAGAATAATATCGAATTTTGTGGGATAAAAAGGAAGAGATGGTCGAATAATATCTAATGATATGGAATATTGTGGGTAAAGGAAGTGATGATTAGGCGGAGAGGTGAAGTAAGTGTTGAAGATTGAACAAAAGGCAAAAGGAGAAGAATAAATTGAGGAGATGAGGAAGATAAGAAGGGACATAAGGTAAAAGAGGATTGAGAAGAGCTAGAACAAGGAGGAGTTTGAGGAGTAATTAGTGAATGGTGATGAATAAGAGTAGAAAGTAGGGAAGGGCGATGAGAATAGGAGTGGGGGTAGAGAAACACGGAGAGCAAGAAATGGCATCACAAATGGAGGGAAGAGGAAAGAGGAGGAAGAGAAGGAAAGAGAATAAGGAGGGAGATGAATTGAGAAATTGGAGAAACTGGGAAAGGAGGATTATGTGAAACGATATAAGGAAGAGGTGTAGGGGGTGTAAGGAGAATTCGGAGGTGAAGTGAAAGGATGGAATAAGGAATAGAGTAGACGAATGGATAGAGGAAAAAATAACAGGATGATCAGGAGAAAGATTGCGAGGTAAAGAGAATTAGGAAGAGGAGAAAAAGAAACGTTAGGATGATTGGAGAAACATAAGAAAAACAAGTTGAATTGAAGGAAAGTGGAAACCAAGAAGAGAAACAGGATGTAGAATTCATATGTTAATTAGAGGAATTGAAGAGGATTAAGAATCCAACAAGAAGAGGGGGAAAGCGGGAAATAAGGATAAAAATGATGATTGATGAAGGATTAGGAGGAACACGATAACTTTGAATCTTGAAAACAGCTGGAACACAGAAAGGAAGTAGGAATAGGAAAAACAGAAAGAGGAACCAAAGGAGAAACAGAATGAGGAACAGAAGGAGGAACGGAAGGAGAATGGAGGAAAAGGTCGAAGGAGGAAATGATGAATACAAGAGGAAGTTGTGGAGAGGGGGGGAGAGGGCGTGCGAGCCGACTGTGTATGAACTGCACTTCACAATAATTGCACTTGGTGCACTAGTAATTATTCAGCTGCAGACGATTTGGTTTCCAAATATTAATAAGATACGGTTTTGGTGCATGTGAGCCGATTGTGAGTGGGACAACATGTGTGTGAGATTGGTGAGAGGAAGAGAGAAAGATGGATGGAGAGAGTGAGTTTGAGAGAGAGAGATTGAGAGAGAGCATTCGCGAGCTGCTCTCATCCATTTTCCAGTGAGATCCAGAGTACACAGTTGAGTAGAAATTGGTGGAGAGCTGGATTTTCATCTGTATACAGTATTCATTGATTTGCATCTATGATGATGAATGTGATTGAACAAACATGAATATTTTGAAGGGTAATGTCTGTGATTCATCGATCTATACTATTGGCTATTCTTTCATTGATCACGCCAACATACTCAGTACACATAGCCTAGGAAACATGAATCTAATATAGAACAGTGGTCGAGTTCCCCGAAATGAAATGTTGTCAGCAATAATTTGATGTCATGATACGAGGTAGTTGTTAGGTATACGAATATAGTTTTATTTAGTAAACAGTACGTGAGTACAGCGTACCGAACAAATGGTAAAAGCTGCTGGATATAAGTAATCGATTTCACGATATAATAAATGCACTCAATACAATTGATTGTTATGAATAATATTATAGTTATAGCAAATATTTCTTGAATATTGATGTTAATATCTCAAACTGCTCAATTGACAAACATAATTTCAAAATTTTATTAAAAACTGATAATGGGTTCATTACATTTTGTAAGGAATCATGAATGAGTTTAATATTTTAACCATCATTAATCGTCCTCTTATTCATCATTATTATAATTGATAAGAATAATTATAAATCTTTTAAGAATCTTTCATTCTGGTTGATTACCATTATTACCACCTCATTGTAGTCATAGATAAGTATAGGAAGGTAAGATGCGTGGTCTACTGAGTATTTATCGACTAAGGCTAGGCGTACACCGGTTAGTCAAGACAAGACAAGACGAGGTTAGTCACGTTTAGTCACAGTAATTCACATAGTAATCATGTGGTAAAGTAACAAACATTCAAGACTGCTCTTGGATGGGTGACCGACACAAAAAAATAAAGGCGAGGTGGAACCTACCCACCGATAAAAAGCCATACGATAAAAAAAACATAGTTGCTATGAAGCAGCACACACTGATGCAATGACTAATCTTAATTTGCCATAAACAACTAAATAATCATCAATGTTATGATGACCAACTGACTACAGCCTTTGCTAACGGTGTACGTCTAGCCTTAGCAAAGAGGCACTAAAGGTTCGTTCAGAGTGACTCTTATGCTTATACTGTATAATACTAACCATGTTCATGTCACTATGTAATTGATTACATCTGTACATGATATGCCATGAAATATTCACTTATTACTTATTATTATGATATAATACTTTTTCCAATAGGCTAATATAATATCATGATGATATTGTGTTACTGTACTTGAATTTGTTAATCAATCAGCTAATTCATCTTCATTCATTCTCTGTTGATGCTGTTGGAGTTTGGAAGTCTTGACTATTGATGCTGGGTGATGATCATTGACATCCGGTTGCTCAGATGTAACGTTAAGTTCGAATTAAGGAGGAATTTCAGTCTGGTGGGTGATTTTTCCAGCTTAATTATTGTTAGTCTGTGCTTATGGGTACTTCGATTCTAATTTTCAATGACTTTTTCGGTGCTCAACGTGGATAAACAGGCCAGGAAGCTTCCCACTGACAAATTGAGGCGTTAAACCGAGGCTGGGAAATTGGGGCAAGGCAGGTTCCCAGGGCGGTTCAATCTTGAGACCGCTTAAACTTCATACAGCCTGAATATCTGTGCACTGTCTCTTCAGACTCCCTGTTAAGGAGACCGCAGGCTGGCAGCTAGTGCACCAAACACCCTTATGTCTCAGGTGCACATAAATTATATGACTGGGTGAGTATGTGCCTTGTTGGTGATTACGTACTCTTCAAGGATATTAACAGATAGTGACCGCTGGACTTCCTCTGAACTAAAACTGGTTCCCACCACGATAGACAGGGGAGAGAGGGAGCAGGGATGGACAAGGTGTCCCGAGCATTATTTCCCTCGAGTTGCTGTTCTTCACTCACTTATGGAAAGCAGCGGCTGAATAGGCTAATATTGTCCGCTCTTCTACCCCTACTCTTCAGCCAGCTGATAACAGGTGAACTATCCTCTAACAAAGACCGCTGCCATTGGTAAGACTAGGACTGAGGAGCGTCAAAGGACCTAACATGACAGTTAGAGAAGATGTTGCGAAAAATGTTCCAGCTGCTACATTACGGAATAGTGGAAATTATACTGGTTAACAGAAATCTTCATCATGGTCAATTGACTGGGAGACATGTGTTTCTACTATTGTTACAAGAGTTGTCCATATTGATGTTAATAACAGACATTAATCAGGATGATCATGACCCTAAGCCTGATCAGACTCTCCTGAGACACAAAAAAATCCAATTCAACTCAATCAGACCCTAGCCGATCAGGTTACACGGAATTATTATTATATATAACAGAAATATCATGTCAATTGTTGACGATGGTTTATGTCAACTCCATTGAGTATGAGTTTACATCTATGATGTTAATATCTCAAGGAATGAGATATTAGTCTTGACTCTAGTATATTTCAATTTATGGGAAGTATAGTACTGCCGCCACTTTCATCACAATTTATTCCTCATTTATAAATTACTTCCATAAAGAGTCATAATGAATTTCAAACTCAAATCACTGATCATCATAGTTTTTATTCTGATATGGGAATGTGAAAATCATAGAATAACCGTTGATTTGATTTTTTTCAAAATTGGGTAGAAAGACGTTTTTGGCTGAACGTATATTTCTTTTACTTGATTGTAAAATAACCTGATCAATATATGAATCAATACAGAAAATTAATGGAAATTCTCAATGAAAGTCAAATTATGATACGAGTTCTTCAATAATTATTGAAAGTATAAATATTGTGAGCTTCTATTGACTGTTGAATTCTGTGATAAAAATTTGATTTTGTTAGTCAACTTAACCTAACCGCTCACTAACAAAAACATGTAGCCTAGCTAGTTGAAGAGGCTGGAGCAGAGATAAATAAGTCAGAACATGATCGATGAAGATGAGCTGTGGAATATTTTCTTTAATCTCAAAGTTGCTGGCTCACTTCTATAGAAGAAGCAGGACCTCGTACTTCTCTTCTATAGAAGAGCAGCAAAAACTGGCACTCGTCGTTTGGGCCTCTACTCACTTTTTCTCGCTTTCTCCTACTATATCATTCTTTCTCACTCACTCTCTCTCTCTCTCTCTCTATCTTCTCCAGGACACAAACTTTGCCGCTTTTCCAGATTTGCTGGATGATCATCAATCAAGGCTTTGGCTTTAGTTTTTCTTTCTCGGTTTCTCCTCCTATCAGTCGAGTGCCACCTTCTTCTTGCAACACAGTGTGACAATCTTAGTTTCTTCTCTGCTATCTCAACACTATTTATGAGCATTTGATGGCCGTCAAAAGCTATTGGCTCACTATTGTAGGTTATTAGTTTGGCACTTCTGGTTTTGAAGGGATTTTTAAGATTGCATTTGTTTCCTTAATCTTCCATTAATCTTCATTTAATCATCCATTTAATCTTCATTTAAGTTTCATTCAATCTTCCATTCGGTACAAGATGTGGTTCCCTAAAAGATTTGCCTATAATGAGTTGATGTATTAAATAAATACTGGCATAAATCCTAGTATAGACATGCTAATAATCTTTATGTTATTCCAGCATTTCTTGGTAATTATAAATTTTTTCAATCAAACTCGAATTCATATTGCGGGTTCTTGGTTTTGATGAATTTTTCTGTAATTTTATGTTTAACTATGAAGTGAAAATACTAAAAATGTGTGATGCCGTTATAGCAGGAATAATTTAATTGTAAATAACAGTGATTTTACGCAGCTTTGACACAATAATCCAAAGGCTTAAAAGTCTAAGGGTCAGTTCAGTTAGCAAAGTCCTAGATTAAAACGGGTGGCTACCGTAGCATCGACAAACGTTTGTCTCGACAGGTTAGTGGGCTAGCAGCATAGAGAGCCCTTAGTACATAGTTTCGAGGCTAACGTTTGTCTATGCTACGGTGGCTACCCGTTTTAGTCTAGGACTTATCAAAATCCCGAGCTCATGAACCGGCCCTTAAAGACCTTTAAAGTCTTTAAAAGACCTTTTTAAAGAAGACCTTTCAAAGAATACCTTTTTGAAATACCTTTTCAATAATCTGCGAGATTCAGCATTTGTATTGTGATACTGATCGCCGAAACAGCTGTTTTTCGCCAAATTACATTATTCCTGCTATACATGGTAATACGGAGATATGGTGATAAGGAAATATACGGAAAAACAGTGATACGATACCATGGAGCATAGGCTACTCTCAAAGCTCTAGTACACAGTATATCTCACTATTTTTTCTCCTCAGAAATCAATATTCTAAAAGTTTAATTTTCCAAGTGGTCTCAAAGACTTGACTATTCTCTCTTATGAAGTGATTCAAGTAATGCTGCCTCTGTACCCATTCTCAGTAACTTGATGTTGAAAAAGTTCGGTTTCAAGAACTTCTTTTAAGCTCTCATCAGTTTTACTATCTTCTAACAATAACTTTATATCTACACCAACCTCATATGATTCTCCAATCTAGTTTCCAAAACAAACTTCGCCCGTTCACATAAGATGTACGTACCAACTTCTAAGAAAGACTTAATTAACACAAATTTTCGATAAAATTATCAGTTTATCTAATCTTGTTTCAAAAACAAACTTCTTCCATTCACCCACATGAATGCGCGTACTTTTAAGAAAAACTCAATGAACATGAATTGTTTAATAAAACTCGCAGTTTAAACGGTCTAGTAGTAGGTAACTGTTATTGTTCGATCGGGATTCAATTGCTTGTGTAACCGCATCTCCAGCGAGAAGACATTCACTGAGTTCATCTCACTCAGGTAGGTGAGTGAGTGAGTGAGTAGACGTGACCAGCATCCAATATTGAGAGGTTGCTGAGGAGGAAGAGCTGAGGAGGTTGAAAGAGGCGGCGGAGGCAGCGAAATCAATTCAACCAGTTAATCTGACAAGTCCCGGCAATCTGTATTGTGATTTAAAACATGACTTGAATCGCACAATGGTTTCAATTTGTGTTTCTAGCTGGACTGCTGACTGTTATTGTTATTGGAGGTAGATTGAATACTGACTGGGTTGTCGTTTCAAATTGTCGAAATTGGGGATTACATTCATTACTGGTTGAGAATCCAAGAAAACTTTTAGTCGTCAAATTTTAAAATTATTCATCTTCTACTAGAAATTGTCGATTTTTCCAAGTTTTACAATAACAAGCTCAAATCATGATACTTTCAATTGCAACTAAGTGAAGCTTTTAAAACTCTACAAGGCAAAAAAGTGGAACGTCGTGAATTCCAAGTTCTACAATATCAAGCTCAAATCATGATACTTTCAATTGCAACAGAGTAAAACTTTTAAAACTCTACAATGCAAAAAGTGGAACGTCGTAAATTATAGCATGTTCATTTTGCTATGAGGAAACTGGATTGGAATAAATTATTTTGTATTGTTCCATTACTGTATACAACATTAACTCGATTGCATCATAACGAATGAATTGTTATATACTTTGAAAATTATAAAAAGCTGAAATGCGGTAATTCACCCACTCTAGTACATGGATGTCCATAGTTGAGTGGGTTAATTTCCATAAATTTTCTTTTCTTGATGTTTATATAGTTTTTCTACTTTTTTATTAATGTATTCTTAGTTTTCAGTTTTTAAGGAAATAAATTTATTATTTATTTATTTTATTTATTGTCAGTCCAGATGCATTGAATGCCTTGTCTGTCCAGTTAGCAAAATGAACATGATTTACAATTTATTCACATTTAAAAAATAGTCGAAAAGTGCTAGATGGAATTTGCGTTTTCTTATCAAAGATGATTGTACTAATTTACAGCATCGTTTATGTTGATGATCTTAGGTTAAATGGTTTATAACTCTTCATTCATTCCCTCTCAAAGTACGTGTTCTAGTAGTAATATGCGCTTCATTGGAGTACGTAACACAAGTTTAGCTTCTTCCATGTACAGTAGTACTGTAATTGCTTTCCAGCGAATTTATCTCCTCAATTAAGAAACCACAACTTGCAAGTAGAAATTCAATGGTAGGATATTGCGATTCCAACCTACAAAAACAACTGCTCATATACTGTTATAGTATGTCGGCAGCACTATGACTGTGCTATGTCTTTGATATGGTCATTAAAGACAATATCATGTTAAGATCTTGTGTTTGATGATATGGACTTGCATAAGCGATAAACAGGCTGGTTTTTAACACATAGACAATATTACAAGCAAAAATATTCAGTATATCTTATGAATGTGCGTATACTGTTAATGTTTGTGTACTAATCCCAGACTGTGCATAAGAATTCAAGACACGTTATTCAGTCTTTGAAACCTTCACTTTAAAAAATACAGGAACACGTTCACAATTCACCCAATTTTCTCAAATTCATATAAACCTTAGCAGGAAATCCCTGCAAGCTATCATATATGATGCTACAATACTTACTATATCCGTATATACTTACTATATCCGTATCCTGATGAAACGGCCATAAACCGTTCAAGTAGAAGACAGTTTTGAAACGTGACGGTTTTTCCACTCAAAAAATACATGAACTACAATGATCGTACAGCTAACAAATGGATGTGAGACTCTATAAACTCTCGCCGGTAATCTACTGCTTCCGCAAATAGTCTAGCCAGTTTTATATTCGTGAAGAGAGAAATGCGAGGAGATTCTGCACTGCACGCGAATGGGGTGTATTCTTAGAAAAAGGCAGTAAAAATGATGAGCTTCAGCCCCTCGTCTTGCAAAATCTCAACTTACAACTTATATACGAAACGAGCTATGGTATAAAATACCATCTATCATTGCCCCTCATCCGGTTTCACGACTGCACCACCAGAGCGCGACATCAACGAATTTATTTTCAAGACTGAATACAGTATCACCAGCAGCAGCTTCTACACTGGATATTCTTGCTGGGGGAAAAATGCTTTCCGAAAACAGAGATACGCTGTTTCTCGCAGATCAACACGTGGTTTTTCTTCTCTATTCCATAACATGTAGATTAGGTTACATGAATTAAATATTTGGTGACATCGGGACGCGGAAACATTGATTTTCTGGGATTGTCAAACAGCAGATTTTCTATTTTGACTGCAAAGCAGTGACAGGAAGCGATGAACAGATTGTCAATTTTGAGTGAATTCGAGCATGTCTGGAATTCTTTATTCTTTGGGCTTATCTTACATCTGCATTACTTTACTTCATATCAGTACTTCTTCTCTTTTCTATAGTAAAGTATTGAGCCTTACGGCAATGCTATTTCATACGGCAATAAGAGCGGACTGTTGCCAGGATTCTTTTGAAAACGTGGACGGCCTTCACGGCTTTTTCAGCTACAACCAGACGAGCAATCTGGCAGCACTGTAAGCTCAATACTGTAATCAAAATGTTTGCATTGACTATAGTTTTATTGATGCCCAGAAGTATAATCTATTATGAAGTATCATTTTGTGTTATGTTTTCTGTATCACTATTGAAAATGAATACATTATCATTCTAATATAATGATGTGTATTCATACACATTTGGCTTACTGCTAATTCAACTAGAATATCGACATCTATTTAAGCATTCAAAAACTATCAATCCGAACCACTTCATCTATTTACTAGCTTACAAATTTGAATAACTAGTTCGGATTAGATCGAAATCCCCTGCAAGCTGTGGTTTCATCAATAATATTATTATCACCGGGTCTTCATTATACCCAAACATGTTATTAGTATGAATGTTGATGTTCGCATCATCCATCGTAAAAAATCTTGTTTAATATTCAAAATGTATCAATGGCTTGTTAATTCCATGGTTAATTTGACTTGATAAATTGTTGTAATAATGGATTGACTAATTAATTGTAATTATTATAAATTCAAATTCATTAAGGACTGGTTCCTCCATTGCTATAGATATAAAATAATAAATGAATGAACTATCTACTCCCAACAGTCACGAATGATGTATAATTGAATATTTGTCAAAACTTATCAAAATGTGAAATCATAGTTCACATCATAGAGAAAGCATATGCCAAGTAGATTATTTATCCCCGACGGAAAAACGACATGATGGTGGCGATATCTCTGGGGACTCGACGGTACTTTAAAAACTTGCTGTGGGCGATCGGACACTTGGAGACTTCTGAACTCACCTAACACGAACTATTTTCGCCGAAAGTAAAAATGTAAACAGCCATCCCTATCTGATGAGTAATCTACTTGGCGTATGCTTTCTCTATGGTTCACATCCATCCTTGAATCATTATTGTGAGTCAATCAATTAGAATCGATTAGTAAAGATCAGGTATCGTGGAATGACTGGAATCCAACACCGTCGTTGATTTTTTTCGAATTTTTATGTTGCTTCTCTTACGGTAGAGGGTGCTCGGAACGGTCAGCATCGATTGCTTGTTTTTCAAACAGTTCTCAGCATAAGTTTGATGCGTGGAATGGCCGAGATAGCATGAGTTTGTCTTTTCAGTTTTCACCATAACATTTGCCATCAGAAAGTCGAAGCCGGTTATTGATGTGTGTTATCGTTCAACAAAGAAAACTTTCTCATGGCTAGCTAAGCTTATCCTCTGTTCTATACTCTTTCTCGCTTCATCACATGCACTCTCTCTCTCTTATCCTCTCTAGTTTGCGGACCGGACTTGAGCCTCACCAAGATTCACAACATCCTCATCAATCAAGTAGTCACCCTTTTATCTCAGTTGTTCACTCGCTCCTTGTTTATTGAATGAATGCAATCCATCTAGAACTGTTTCTTTGTTCTTTCGATTACACATCGAGCAATAATCTATTATTGATTAGCAGAGCGTTACTTGATGGGTGAATTTCAAGTGTCCAGGGGAACTCATGCTTGAATGTATGTGTGGGGTTTTTATTACAGTGACAATTAGATAGTCTTCTATGGTCACGTAGGTTTTATTAGATGTAAATCATTCTATTTATTCAATTCAGAAAAATAAAATGGTTTGTATAGAGTTGAGAAAGAAATCATCAATCTTCATACTTCTCTCTAAATTCCTGTTTCGATATGTGTGATGATTTGTGAGTGGATTATCGAGTTTTATAATATTATTGAAGGATAAACTACTATCATCTACAACCGTGTTATAACGCAATCATTACAGTTTCATAATTGAAATCGAAACAGTTGCTTTTACGAAGTGGAATTTGAAACTTGTATCGTAATGTCGATATTACAAAACGGATTGTATATTATGAAATGTTTCTAGTTCAATCTGTTCCAGTTTTAAAACACTGGAACGGAACAAAAAGCTGATAAAAGCACTGTATAGTTGAGTCGCTCATGCGTGTGTTTGGCTAGCAGCTGCCCTAACCTATACTGGTTATCAAGGTTACGGAATCAAGGTTAGTTTAGATTTATAATGAAGATGTTATTGTTTTTTGTTGATCGTAGATAAACGACTTGAGACACCTTGTGAGATACCTTAAAATAGCTCGCGGCGTTGCTGCTCGTATCGAGCAGTCTCCGAGTACCTCGGATTACGGAGTAACCTAGGTATCTCACTCGTGGTATAAAGGCTCTCATTGCATAAACTACTACTACCAAATATAAAACGAATATACGATATATACGACCGAATATAAAACACTGGTTTATCAGTTTATAGTGTCCTACTGATCAATTCTCATCGTACTTCTCAAAAACTTACTCGTTCTAATATTATCGAATAATCAACTTTATTATACAGATTACTTTGTTGAAAATACTTCTATGGATAGTTGTTTATCAATATGATGGATTGGCTCTCAAATGACATCCATCTATCATTCATATTGATGCCTCTTTGAAAAGAGAAGAAGGGAAAATTTCTGGAAAATCAGGCATGATGTCTATTGGTGATAAGTTACCAAGAATTGGATACTCAATAAATTCGAATACGCCTAATGAGAGCAGAAAGATGTCTTGTTACATTCTCGGAAAAAGAGGTCTTGGGGCCTGAATGCATTGAAAATAAGAGTTCGCTGAAGCCCACAAAGTGAACAGACGAAGAAGAAAATAATGATTTCTTTCGACTTTGACTTCACCCACGTACATTTCGAACATTCATTGACCTCTTTATCTGTAATCTGTAATGATTCCAAATTATTTTTATCCTTTTCATCGACTGTGCAGGGAGAGAGCCCCTTGATTGTGCATTGTTTATTGAGGCTTCAGCCACAAAACATTAAACTATTATCATTGTTTTATTTTTGTGCTTACATCTTATAGCATTTAGAACGGTTGAAGGTCATTGTTTTGGGTAGTTTTCGTCTTTCAACCCCTCCTTTCGAGGTCAAATTCAGTGAAAATGGTTTGTCACTGCTCGGAAACCCATTAGTTATATTAATGAGAGAAACTCAATCCGACATTGTTACTAAAATTTGCGTTACAAACACCGAGTGTTTAAAATCGGGTTTATGAGCTCAAGATTAGCAAGTTCCAGGCGTAAAAGAGCAATATTATCGCAGGGAAAAACCCGAAGTTTAAGAGTTGGGTTTATGAGTTCAAGAACAGATCATCTCGAGTCTAAAAGATAAACTAGGTGGACTATTAAATCCCGAGCTCATAAACCCACCCTAAGGTTCGTTACTCCATCACGAAAAATATGATAGAAAATTATAATTATTCCTGGAGTAATTATTGGTTCCTGACAAAAGACTTGTTTTCTAGCATTATTCCCAAGCTCAAAAGAAGTTTTCGAATTATTCCATTAGTCATTCATATTTTATTCTTTTATACCTTCCCGGCTGTTCAAATTATAACTCTCAAGTTGGAATGTGAGAAATGCGCATTAGAAACTTTTTCAATCTTATTCATCTCCGCGGAGATAATTGGAATTTTTCGGTTCAAATGGAATTTCATCGCTGGAAACTTATTCTCTTCATTAATTGAGAATCTGTTTGCTTGCAAATGTAGATTAATGATATTTCAGTGGGCTGGAATAAGTCAGCTTAGAATTATTATTCATGCGAATTTTAATCTTTGAATATAACATGAACGTGAAATGCTGCTATAGGATCAAAACTTCGTCATTTATCAAGGTTTGTTGCTGTTGTTCCTTATTTAGAATGAAAAATGGATGCTGAAAAATTCTTTTTCTGAGGATCTCAGTTGAACTCTGCGAGAATTAATTATTAATTTCTCTTATCTCATCAAAACTTTCACTGGAAAATTCATGCTTGATTTCTGACTGGGATTTTTAAAGTTCACTTCGAAAATTTTATCAAGTCAAATTAAAAATGCAGTTACTAATGTGAATTGAAATTTCATATTATATTTAAATTTATCAAGTAATTTATTGAAATATGTTTTTTCATATAGGTTTCTACTTATTTCGCAGGTTTGACGTCTAGTGTTGCTAGAATTTAGCAAATTCTTTGAATTTAGCAAGCAGTATCTTATTTTGGATAATATTAGTTATTTTATAAAAGACAGTACATTATTCCGCTTTATTACTCTGTATATTCATGATATTTTATAAAATACTTGTATGCCTATAATGTATATTTCATGTACTTGTAATATTGTTTTTCCAAAATAAAGAATTATTTGATTTGATTTTGATTTGATAGTTGAATTGCATATCATTTAAATAAGTTATCAACCATTCAAAACTGATGAATACTAAATTGTTGATAGTAATAATATAATTGATTGAATCTCCAATATCCATTAATTCACTATAAAACATCTAAAGTTCATTTTTATTCTGAATCTTGATGTTTGATGTGATTGAATTATTTTTATTCATTTGAGTTATGAATTCAAGATCTAATTCAAGTGATTCAAGATGATTTCATTCATTCAAGTGATTTAGATCAAGTGATCTAATCGAAATGTAATATATAATATATTATCAGATCTTATATATTCTTTGCTTATCTAATTGAGCTGATTTATTTATTTTTCACAGAGAAATGCTGCTGAATGGAAGCCTGCTGGTGCTGCCTTTCAAGCCAAACCAGTTCAATGAAGATGTGCACGCCGCCACTTACCGATGCCGGGCGTCCAATGTTGTGGGCGCCATTGTTTCCAGGCCCAGTCACCTTACAGCTGGTCAGTTTTTCATTCATTTATTTTCAAAAAAAAATATATTATTAAGCTTATGGCTTTTTTGGCGGAGAGACCCTTTCGGGTGTTCCGCCTCGCTGAATTATCCAGTTTTCCCTAATGAGAAATATGGAAAAACATTCTAAAGGTTAAATCCAACACTGAATTTTCAACTTATAAGTCCCGAAAAATCTTCAAAAGCAAATTCTTTCAATTTATATATATTAACAGCACTAATACGATACTCACGAAAGCACATTTCAAATTAAAAATAATAATATAATTATGTACTATACTATCTAATTTTTTAAGCAAGTTTTGAAACTTTAGAGTCGTTTCTCACATCCCTCATATCTCCCTATTGCTAATTATTTTTACAGTTAATATAATAATATATATATAATATTATATATGGCATTAATTAGCAATTTCGTTCAATTAATTATTATGATTTAACAGCAACTGTATAGTTGCAATATCTCATTTCCTTTCATCTACAGTTATTGTTTTAATTTGTTTTAAAAGGTTTAATTTTCAACCTTTCAAATGAGAGATATCAATGTAAAATACAGAATGTTTCAGAAGTAGTGTCGAACATTTTAGGGTATTGTTCCTGGATGATAGGAGACTACAAATGTCGTATTTGAAGTGTCCAAAACTCAGCGGTTATCCTTATAGCTGCCATTTTTTTTTCACTTAAATTATGCTACAAAATTGACTAATGACTTTATTTAAAGTGTTTTCTAATTTACCCAATTTTCTAAATTTATTTTTAAAAGGTTTGATTTTCAACCTTTCAAATGAGAGATATCAATGTAAAATATATCTAATTATTCCAATTCCTACAAAATATAGTACGGTAACAACAAGTTGTTATTGTAGTTCATTAGCTATTCTAATAATTTACACAGTAGTCCAATTTGTCACAATAGTCTGCTATAACGTAGTGGTGTCTCAGGTGTCTATTTAAACGCAACTTCTCTCAACCCCTTCCTCGCCACCCCTCCACAACACCAGCGCACTCTATTCTCACGAATTGCTCTTCTATGGAGTCAGCACTATAGGTACCTTTTTGGACCGCCGGCAGCAATCATTCTTTCGGACTTTCGCTGCGGTGCGGCGGCGATTTGAATGCAAAATGTTTTCAAGTGGGTGTGAGTAAGAGAACAATCCACTAATGAATAATGGTTTTGCTTTTTAATAAAGGGAAACCATGCGCCCGGGGGGGGGAGGAGCTTACGGGGGAAGAGTGGCTGTAGTGGGTTGGTTTTCCCACGTGTTATTATTTAGAGCTCATTCCGAGAAAATTCCCCCCCCTTCTCCACTACTACTCATCACTGCAACCGGTGATGCCTTTCATTCTCCTCCTCCTTCCCTCCCCTCTACCACTCCAACTCATTTCTCCTCTTTCATCGCCTCGTTTTCTATTCGCATTGAATTATTCATACCGTCCTTGATTTATTGTATAATATTTACACTTCTACCTTCGTCAACCCCTCTCTCTATCCCACCGCATATCATCCTCAAGGGTTCCGTTAAGAAACCGTTTCTTCTTCCCCTGGATTTTTTCTCTTTTTTTTCATTACTCCGATAAATTACAATCTTGAATGCGCACAATTACAATTCATACAAACTTTAATATCAGTGCCCGCCAGGCCAGCTCTACAGTAACGAGTCTTCTTTTTTAAATTAATGGGAATAAATTATTTTCCCTCTCATTAGTAATGCTGGTGCAAGAGCTCATTATTCAGAGTATTCCCTCGACATGGAGCCTTGTTTTTCTTGGACTGACTTCATTACAATAATTTTTCTAGGTTTGTGCGCGCTCCGGGGAGCTTTTCTTGTCTCTAGTCGAATGTAGTAGTTGCTAGGAAAAACGGGTTTGATTGCAGTGATGGGGAAACTAGGATTCATTTCACATTTCCAGCCTGGAGGTTGTTAATGTGGGCTGTGGACGTTGTTTTTTGAAAGTTGAAAAAATGAACAGAATAAGTTATTCATTCTGTATGAATGAAGTTGAATATTGTTATGGAGGAAAACGGATAATTATGATAATTTTAACAGAATATCATTATATATTTCGAGCCCCAAGGACTTTGGTAGCTGTTCCTCTGATATTAAAAAAATATGAAATACTAATCAAATGATTAATTTTATATGAATTATACAAATGCACAGTAGTTGTACGTTGTAATAACACAGGAAAAATGTATCTGTTGACATTGTGTTGATGAGAACTAAATTTATTTCATATTCTCAGTTTCAAGGTTTTAAGTTAGGGCTGAGGGATTACTTCGAAATAGACAATATACTGAAAAAGTGATTTTTTAAAATAATATTCTCTTGTACTGTCTCAATGATGTTGGTTTATTGTAAAACTGAAACGTCACTTATTCATTACAATCATAGTCAGTACAAATCTTGCATAGAATACAGTAGACTTATGGCGATTTCATGAGTGCATTGTTGCCGTGTTTCTGTTGAAAATATAACCGGCCGACTTTCTCAGCTACGATCAGCAGTGCAATGTGGCAGCACTGTATCCCGTGATACTGCAATCTAAAGGCACAAAGTAGAGAGTATTAGGCACAGAGTATAGAGAATATTCTCCACTCTGTGCTAAAGGTTTGCTTTGACTTGAGTAAGGACCATAATATTCGAGGTGGCAATGAAAAACCGGCAATGACGTCGAAATCAAGCGGCAAATGGAACTACACGTTGCAAGCTCATTGAGACAGCTACGAATTTGGTGCTCTGTGATTCGTTAAGAAAAATGCCGCCTTGTATAAAGTATATTACGGCCCTAAAACATATTTGCTGTCATCAAATTATTCTTACTGTTAAAGAATAGCTGATGAAGGATTCATGATGATGTTGAGAATTCGAAGTTCTTTATTTCCGGCTAAGACTCAGCCGCATTGAAATATGCAAGAAAAGAGGATTCAACAAATAAAGATGTTATCAGGAATTGGGGATCGGGAAAAAGACTACGACAAAGATGAGATCGAGAGATTTATTTAAAGCTTACTGGGAGCAGTATGGCGGCCGGCAGTAGTTCTCTTTTGGAAGAAAATACGAAGTCTTTCAAATGTTACAAGGAGAAGAAGAATAGAAGACGGTAGGAAGCTTATCGAGTTATCGGAGGGACCGCATCGATGCAGCAGCAGACTCTTTTTAACGAGAAGTAATAATCTAAAAGAAGGTTAGGGAGATTTGGGTCTTCCTCTTCTACTTGCTATAAAGTATTCGCTCGCGTCTTTTGAATAGGTCGGGAAAATAGGATGGGAGGACGAAGTAACGTTATATATGTGATATTTACTGAAAGCATTTTCTTCAGCAGAGTCGAAAGTTGAAAGTTTGTCTGAGCCTCTTAGTTCTCCCCATCCGGCCAATCGACTGTCTGTATCTTTAAACTGACTTTCACTTGTATTTACGGCGGCGGCTGATAGAGTTCGCCGTCTTTTGTTCCCAGGCCTTAGTAATCAAACTCCAACCGAGTCTCTTCAACAAATATGGCGTATCAATATTTGAAGGCTTTCTTGGAAATGCCGTATTTTTCCGAGTCACGCGCTACGGTTTTCCAACCCCCTTACTCAACTTACACATACTTCACCACACATCCCATTCATCTCCCCCCCGCCTCTCCACCGTGATGTATGTTTGTTCTGGGCTAAACTTCTTTCGTCGCTGCCTCGATGTATGCAAACTGAATTCTTTCAATAGTTGTAAGTGCTGTTTGCTTCACTCGACTAGAACGAATGTTTCTCCAGAATCCGTTTAGTGTGTGTCTCAATCTTGGCATAGTAATGTTCTTCTTGGAAAAATACGTGCAATCTCTGCGTAATGTTTTATGGGGAAAGACGTGCATGAGTTATGGTGCGGTCTTCATTCGAGGTGGTTGGGATGGGAACAATTCGATCTTATGCTTCACTTAATCCGCTTGTTGTCTTAATCCTTGCGATGTGATGTTCTTGGAATCTACACTTTACGATGTTTAAGGAAAACGTTCATGAGGAAAGATGCGCATGAATTATGGATTAAGAGTATTCTCTGCATCTATTTGAGATAGAAACAGCTTGGTTCTTGTATTGTACTGGATTCTACGCCACTAATTCTGTGATTTGATTTATACTATTATACTTAGTTAAATACTTAGTAAATTGAAAAAAAATACACAAAATCTCATAGCATAGACTAACCAAATGAAATGAAATGGAGAATGGCTTCTGGTTCTAGGTAGACTAAAATCTTCCCTAGGGTATTCAGTATTCAGGTTATAAATAACTCGAGTTTTCGATACCTTTCTTGTGCTCATTGCAAACCTTAAAAATACTCATTGAAGTAGAAGTAATGCAATCTCTGTACTATTTTTCCTCCCATTTCATTAGGTGAAAGGTATAACAAATATTGTAATTTTTCAATTAAATGCTCATCCTGATGTTCATGCTTTTTAAAATTATAGGATTAGTATTAGTAAGAAAATTTTGAATCAATATCAATAATAATCAATATGGCTCTCTTTGATCATTGATACGCAAAAGTAAGTCGGAGAAAACAAGATTCAACATTTTATTAAATTCCTAGTAAAATCATAATAATTTAACAATAACTTCAAGTTATGAATGATTTTTAGCGAAAGGTGAAGAAATTATGTGAAATAAAAAATGTGGGAGTTGCAAACTAACTAATTATTAAGCTCAAATCAATGAAAATCAATAATAGTGACATAAAACGCCTTTGAATTCAAGTAGCCGATTCGTTGATCAGACTCCATTCCATTTTACGATTTGAACCAATCAGAAGCCAGCAGTTCGAAAACGTCATATCTGTAAAATGGCGGCTGCTTAATATACTGGCCTACTGGACTGATCCTTGAATATTGTATTTGAAAGCGTACTACGTCAGCATTGATATTAGGCTTCATATTTTTTAATGTTAGAAGTTAGTTATGGATTATCCTAGAATGAATTTGTGAATTGAAAGTTTGTAGAAATAGTCAGATTAAATTTCAAATCCACTCTTCTAATTCATATTCATTTGTGATCGAGGAATTTGTTATTTATCTCTTATACAAAAATATAACAAAAATTAAAATGAGAGAGTTGCCAACTTAATGATTAGCATCTAGCTCAAAAAAATAATGAAGAAACAGTGTTGACGCAAAACGCCATTGAATTCGAGTAGCAGTCTGATTGGATGATTCGTTGTTCAGCCTTCATTTCACGAATTGAACCAATCAGAAGGCAGCTCGGACGTCACGATCTCTAAAATGGCGGCTGCTTAATCTGCTGGCGAATCGTACTGATACTTGTATTTGAAGGCGTATCAGTTCGCTTTGACTATTTGATATTGATGTTGTTTAGAGTTCCTAAATGAATTTAGGTACTATATTATGAATTCAGAAATTGAAGTTGGCTCTTAATTTCTCTACAATTCTTAGTAATTTTATTTTATTTCTACTTTCCAATTCAGAATAATTTGTGATGATGAAATTGTTAGTGTATCAGTAATAAATTATTAGTGTATAAAATTAAACTTCATTCGAAACGAAGCTCACTAGGGATTTTGTGGTAATAGTTCAATCGAATAACGTCATCATATGAAAACGTGAAATTTATCAAATGAATAATCAATTGCCCGTTCGAATTTTTAATCATTTTTCAATCTTTTTTAAAACTGTCTAACAAAACATAGTCATAACTTGCTGCAAACTGTGGATTTTCAGTTTCATCCAACTTTAAACCGTAGATTAATAGTTTAAACTACGTTTTGTTACACTAGGTTTAAACGACTATGTTGAATACGGGCCTTATTTAATCAAATTATCAACTAATGTATTTATTCCCACAGATCCTCAATCATCATTATTATTCTTCATCTCTTATTTTCCCGTGAACTATCTTATTGTCAATGCAATGAATAAATCGAATTGCATTTTCAGGTTGTTACTTTTGAGGTGATTTATAATCAATCCCTGATTACATTCTCAATCGTTCCCGTATCATTTGTTATGTGGAATTTCCTGTGCTTATCTTACTGTGAGATGAATAAATAAATCCAATAGCCTTTTGGAGGTCGTTACTTTAGGGTGATGTATAATCAAGTTAAGACGAGAGGAAAAAGAGCTGCTGAAAAAGAGTAAACGAGAATGTAGTAAAAAGGAGGTGAGGAAAGCGAGCTGTGGCTGTGGAATGGGAGATCAATTATGAACGAGTGTGGACTAATGAGCGTAGTAAGTGAAGGAGTCTCATGAATATAGAGACGGTTACTGCCCCAGTAATCTGGTGCTAGCTGCGATGCTTCTGGTGAGGGCCATATAAGAGACGAGTCTCCACTCTCAAACGAAAGTAATCATCTAAGGAGGCTCTGACTTTTCCACACTAAAAGGGATTTTCATCTGGTAATAGAGTGAGGAGAGCAGTCTGTATTTCCCGAGATCCTAAAAAGAAAAACCGAAAAAAGGGTTTTATGTTTGCCTACTGCTTTGCCAACAATAGAGTAGTGAGGCCTTTCACCCAGAAACGCATCTCTGAAGATGGAGGCTGTGTATTTCCACCAATAGATCGCAATCAGATATGCGTATCTGAAGCATTCAATGTTGCTTTGAATAGCCACTCTGAGAGTAAGATGATAAAAGCCTTGATAAGCTTCCTTCAATTGTGAGCAGCTTGGTTGAATAAGTAAAAGCAATATCTATAAGAGCAATAGGATGGGCTTTACCGATAAAATATTGAAATTAGATTTATCATCTTCATCAGAAATTTCTATGACGCTCTGAAAACTTAGAAGTCAGTAGTGCAGACCTTATTGTAGACCTTATTGACTAACTACAATAAGTGAGTATATTTGAAAATAGTTCATTGTTTTTATATGAAATATTAATAATTTAATATGTTTATTTCCATTATATATTATTTGATAATTCTCTTCTTATAACCTTTTATATTGTTCTTCAATACATAAGAGAAACAAAATAGATAGCATTACACTTACATATGAAAATCTCCAGAAGAATAAAGTTCGAAGTATGAACTTGTGCAGGAAACCAAATTTGACTTCTATAGAAAACTAACTCATGAACTTTTCTCTCATCATACTTTCATTATGGAAATGGTCTTTGTAATCAAAACTACATCCATCCTAATCCTCAATGTATAAAATCTTTTTTAGAGGATGAATAATTTATTTGTTTTTTCATGAATCTCCGTCTCATCCGGATCGAAACAGTGATGTAAATCCATTACTTAATCAAAATCCGTTGTCTTATTAATTGGAAACATATATTTTGATCGAAAAAACATTCCCGTTATCTGTGTACTCAATAATAGGTTTGGTTGGATTCGATTGCTGGACTCGATATTATGTTTGTTTTAAATGCATACACGTGAATGTATCAAGAGCTTATAAATTAGCTTATCATAAAAACAACGTTTATTTTCAAGTAGATTTCCCTGAAAATTGTTTTAGCTCCGATAATTACATTGCACTAATTATTTGAACAGACAGAGTGCTGATAGAGAACCAATCAATTTGATAACATGCTTTTTCTCTGAAACACGTTGATTCTATTGAAATTCAAATTACAAATTGCTTTGGATATATATAGGCTGGGCTTTTCCATAAAACTAAATCGATAATTTCCGAGTTGGCTGAGTGGGGCAGGAAGAGGCCCGTGATGGAAATGAGAAAGACAAGGAGAGAAAGAGTGAGAGAGTAAGAAAGAAGCCAAAGAACGAACACGAAGTGGAAATTTCAATTTATTCAGCTGCCGTTCACCTCTCCTTCTACTTTATTTCATCTACTTGTTCTGCTTCTACTTCTTGCAATGAAGTTCGTGGCCCCTTAGGTAAAAATATTCAAAACAATCCCAACTCATCAGAGGGCTTCCTTCCATTTCAAAGTATTACAACCACGGTGTTGGAAGTGCAGAGAAGTAAAGGCAGGCAGAACTTGTACTGTATTTCTCCTGTTGAGCCTGCCTAGTAGATGATTCGCTTGCTTCATGTTAACCAAACGAGACACCATCCTCTTTTTGCCGGGAATAATTCTATGAAAACTACAGCCAGAGAAAGTTGGATGAAATTTAAAGAGTGGTAGAATGTAAAAATAATTCAGAAGAGCGACCATGTCGTTGTTCGTATTCACTAGTGGCTTGAAATAACTTCCCCTGTACGTACCCAGCTGAACAAAAGCGTGAAATATGAACCTGACTTTTAGCGGTTTTCTTTTGTTCGCTCTTAATTTTAAAAACCGACCCGGAATACATTGCGCGCCATAGAAATCAACTACGAAATCCCTCTCGACCAACAAGTTTTCCCGTGAATTAAACATTCGAATTTGACAAAAATAGATTTTAGCGTTGAGATTCAAGCCATAAAAATCTGACAAGTTCTGGGAATAAATAAATTGTATTCTCAAGTGGCAATGAATATCTGACGAAGCTCCTCATCAGGAGTGAAATGCATTCCAATTGAGTCCAATCATGTAAGTCAAAACATTAATTATTTAAAGTGAAATACCAGTCGTTACTTTAATAGTATTTTCTACAAGAATTTCGTCATGAAAAACAGCATTGAATAACTCCCAATCATTAAAATGCTGTTCTATGTAGGCTACACATACCTCCACAGATCATAATAATTATCATGAAAGGATGAAAAATAATATCCTGTTTCTCAGAACCTATCCCAGTTATTGAAGTCCTGATCGATTCCCTCAATGTAGTATACTTTTAAAACTTTCATAGATGGAAAATCTACTTTTTTGTTTAACGAACTCTTGTAGAAGAAGAATATAGAAGTTTCTATAAGGTCTCTTATAGAAGTTTATAGAAGAATACATGCGTCTAAAAAGTATAGATGAATCTATTGATTCCAATATTTTATCTATCAGCTCCAAAAATGATCGCATTGGAACTTGAGAAACATAAATGTAAATAGATTTTCATGGCTGAGATTTTTCCAATTAAAATTTATTCCTGATCGAATACTGGTACATACTTTGTTGTTAGAAATTCATGCAACTCATCTTTGTTCATTTGCTTCTTAGGAGCTTTAGCCATATCAAAATCCATTTTATTGCTAAACAGAAGTGTTACACAAGTAAAGGTCACGTCAAAGAGTTACATAATCATTGTTAACTTATATACAAATAATGTAACTAGTGGCGAAGCGTGGTATACTTATTTGGTCATCTCCGGGTATATTTCCTATAGGATTGATATGTTACATTATGTAACATATCAATCACTATTTAACAATTTAAAACTTCTTACTTTAGAGTAAGGCTGCACACGTCAGCTTGAAGACGGCAAACAAGTATTCCCAAACCACGACACGGTCGACAAAGTGGCATCTCACTATTGGCTATGTAGTGGCAGAAGGAGGCATACACAAAGGCCTATTTAGTGCTAGTAGGCAGTCTGCAACACTATCAGCAAAACAGCCACAGAGCGCCACACTCACACACACACACACTTCAATCGAGACGTTGGTCAAAGCATCAGGAGGCTCGCCTCAATTTGCATAACACGATTCGGCAAACACACTTTATTGCACGCGCCTTGTTCGAGGTTGACCTCAATGATGGCGATGATGATGATGATGGAGCTGCCGATCAGTCATGAATAATCTGCAGACGAATGGGTCATGTGACATACGACATTGTTTGTCTTGTGTTTGAGTGAGCTTGAAGGGGTGGAAAAGAACAACAGTAGAAATCTAGATTGGCCATCATGCAACTGCATTTTGGTCTAGGCTCGAATGTAGTTAAAACCTGGATTAGGCCTACTAGTGGTGAGATGACTTATTGACGTTTAGATGAAAATGGATTGAAATACAACATGGCGGAGAATTGGAGTCTGTCATGCATGAAAATAAGTTCAAATTAATTATGATTCTTCAATAAAGAAAAATATTGATGTTGGATCATTCAATTTCATGTCAACCATGTGAACGGCGTATGTGTATACGATAATATTTTCTCTTGAAATAAAAAAAAAAGATACAAAAAATGGTTTTCAATGTTTCAAAATATTTTTAAAGCCTATTTATACACACTTTGAACTTGTTTTTCGCACGACTTTGCAGTCTAACTTTTATAAGTAATAAAGATTCATCACTTACTTGAGTGGAGCGCTACTTATAAAAGTTAGACTGCAAAGTAGTGTGAAAAACAAGTGCAAAGTGTTTCATTAGAATGAAGTTCGTCATGGAAAGCAAAATTGAAGAGTACTATTTATACACGTTGACTTGTTTGTCTATTAGATCTGGTTTTTACTCTCAATTCTCTCTCACTTATCAATCCTTATCTATTCTCTTCATTTCCTTCGTCTCCTCTCACAACCAGTCTATCACTGTTTTTCGTAAATTGATGCACGAATGATACGTTGTAGAAACAGCCATTCTAACCATCTAAACCACTAGTCCATAGTTTACTCGAAATAGACCCACCCGATTTTCAATGACACATATGTTGTGGAAGGTACTTTAGTTTGAATTTGTGTTGCCAGTTGTAAATCAAAACGACACCGCCGGGAGGTTTTGATGTATTGTCTTGCCACCTGTTTACATTGTCTATGTTACAGAGGAGGCTACTTGTGTGCGCGGTCCAATTTGATCAGAGGGAATTGTAGCGGGTCTCGCGACCGCACGTCACACATTGAATTTGGAATGATTTATAGATAGCGGAAACTGGCTAGGCGCGCGAGAGCGCCCGCCTCCCATAGGATCCCATCTGAACGAGCCTACATAACCCCTCCGCCTAACTACGTCACGAATATTGGCTGTATAACATTTCCTAAGGGAAGCGAAGATGAGCGAACGGTCGATTTCGCTCCCAGGGGGGCAGATCTGTACCCCCCGCCTTCATCTAAGATTATGTTTGACATTCGCAATTGAATCGGGAGATGTCACAGCGACATTTTCAAAACTGTTGGTGCGTGTTGTGTCCTTGCTGCCCAAATACCTGTATACAACAGTGTAGCCTACCTGCGGTAGTTCCTTACAAGATTGGATTGCTGAAGGTGGCTCCTATATTTGTGAAGTAATAGGAAGGCAGAATATTGAATTTTTTGACACGTGTGATTAGTTTTCCGTATTGAGCGTATTTTTATGTGTTTGTTGATTTCATTCAACGGTAAGGCTAGGCGTACACCGGTTAGTCAAGACAAGACAAGACGAGATTAGTCACGTTTAGTCACAGTAATTCACATAGTTGCTTATGAAGCAGTACACACCGATCCAATGACTAATCGGTGTGTGTTGCTTCATAAGCAACTATGTGAATTACTGTGACTAAACGTTACTAATCTCGTCTTGTCTTGTCTTGACTAACCGGTGTACGCCTAGCCTTATTCAACTTTGATTCAAATTCGAAAATCGAACTTTATAATACTTTTTATGCGTACACAGCCTGCATTTTTGATCAATCACATTAAAGGCCAGTTGCATGAAGACCCAATTGAATTTAATGATGTCGTCTAACTAAAGCTATACAACGTTCACCTTGATAAACCAACTTCAATTTGCATTTGATTGTGTTGATGTCATTTCGAATTTGTGTGTATTTTTCAAATAAATTTGACATTTGAATTTCACACACAACATTAAAACAACATTACATCAACATTACATACATCAATACATACAATAATAACATGAAAAGTTAAATAAAAAACAATAGAAAGAATGCTAATCCAGAAAAAAAGTTGTGGTGAAAAAGGGTAGTGAATCGAAAGTTCTCCCAACTATGGATATCCATGTCATAGGAAGGCTTTCAATTCAAGGAAGCAGAGGAAGGATGCAAGGAGAAGGGGTGTGATAGAGGAAGGTGTGATAGTCAGATCAGAAGAACGTCTGCACTAAATGAGCAAGCAAGCACACAAATCAGAAGAGTCCTCTATTACGATAATTTCTTATAGGTAGAAAAAATAGTTCCTTTCAATCCAACTATTGATGTCTTGTTTTATTTTCTTTGTTATATTGGCACAGCTAATAAATTGTTCAGGCAACTTATTTATAATTTTAGTGCTTATGTATATGAGTTGTCTTCTGATATTTTCAATGTTAGTACTATAGATTAGATATTTATTTGAGGTGGGTCTCAGATTGAATACACCTGATTAACAATGTTTGAAATGTGTTTTGCAGAGGTGCACACGGCGTACCAGGCGCACATAGAGGACGCAGTGGTGGTGGCCGGCAACGTGGCGCTGTTGCGGTGCGGCGGCGCCGCCTCGGCCAAGGACAGCGTGCTGTGGCTGTACGAGCAGCCGCTGCACGGCCGCACTGTGCTGCACTCTGGCGGCCGGTTCACCGCAACCGCAGCCGGCAATCTGCACGTGCGCGACACGACGCCCGAAGACGCCTACGCCCGCTTCAGCTGTCAGACAACTAGCACGGTCACCGGCGAACGACGCGTCAGCTCGCCCGCCAAGATTGTCGTTATCGGTGAGTTTTTATCAGGGACCTGACATCTTAGGGACTGGAAGTAAGAGAAATAAGGGGAGTAGGATGACGCTAGTTTCCGGACGGACTTTAGCGGTGTATTTGAAAACATCTTGAATTGATTATTAAGAAGGCTGATTCTGATTGAATAGCGGATGGTTCAAAAGCTTGATTCACGCATAACGATATTAGATCAATGATATTGAAGAATAATACGAAAGTTTGATGCACGCGTAACGATATACTGATGTTAACCATTATTAGTAGTTAGTGGATAACCATTCCTAACCTGTAGTAGAGAATCAAAGAATCTACTAAAATTTGCTAAAAATAGAAAACAAAATACCACATATATTTTCAGATTTTGATATTAATATTCTCGCTAAATGATACCAGAATAATACTTTAACTTCTTTTATGAAATGAAACTTAACCTGAAGGCTCAGATAACGACAGTAGTGCTATTAGTATTCATATTCATTTATTTGATCAAAGTACATTACTTATGGAAAGAAAAAACAGGCTTCTGTATTGCTAGCTATACATTAATCAATAAATTTATTATTGGAATAGTGCTGAGTGATCTTCAGCCGCACTATATCTGTATGGCTGTATTCCGATTTCTTCTCCATGACTTTTATGGAAAATCCGATTTGTTCTCCATGACTTTCTATGGAGAATGTTATTCAGATGGATCATTAATATCTTCTAGAAACAAATGAATACTAAAAATTTGAGGATTTCAATGTCAAACGAATTTTAGAATGTGAATGAATACTCATTGTTTGTGATGTAAAAACAAATCGTATTTTTGACGTGATTCGTCGATGTAATATTTAGAATGTTGTTGTAGGTGAAATAGCTATTCTTTAGTGACAACTGAATACTCTCAAGTGAATTATTGATTGAGAAGTGTGAGGCCTCGTGTAGTTTTTATAATTTCAATAAAAATATATTGAATTTCGATTTCGAAAGGTAATTTGAATAGCAGACGTTAATCAATAAATTCTCGGCTCTTCGAATCCAGAAATGAATAATTTTTATGATTTCATCAACAGTTTGGAAGAAACTCTCCTGATCGATTTCTGAGAAAATACTTTTGCGATTTGCTCGCAGATATGCATCCATCCATCCATCAGCATAAACATGGCCGATTTATATAGCAGTCAGCCGAGCCATAAAAGCGAATCATTCTCAGCAAGAAGCGCGCACCCCTTCAGCCGTGAATACACAATATTCCACCCGGCGAGAAGACGAATATTGCTTTCAATAAAAAGCAATCAAGCAATACTGCATGTGAAGATTGGACTTCTTCAAGTAATTGAAAAGATGCCAAGAAGTCGTAGAAGGAGAGGAAGAAGTAGATGAAGAAAAAGAAGAAGAAGAAGAAGAAGAAGAAGAAGAAGAAGAAGAAGAAGAATAAAGAAGAAGAAGAAGAAGAAGAAGCAGGAGAAGAAGAAGAAGAAGAAGAAGAAGAAGAAGAAGAAGAAGAAGAAGAAGAAGAAGAAGAAGAAGAAGAAGAAGAAGAAGAAGAAGAAGAAATAGAAGAAGAAGAAGAAGAAGAAGAAGAAGAAGAAGAAGAAGAAGAAGGAGAAGAAGAAGAAGAAGAAGAAGAAGAAGAAGATAAAGAAGAAGAAGAAGAAGAAAAGAAAAGCAGAAAAGAATAAAGAAGAAGAAGAAGAAGAAGAAGAGAAGAAGAAGAAGAAGAAGAATAGAAGAAGAAGAAGATAAAGAAGAAGAAGAAGAAGAAGAAGAAGAAGAAGAAGAAGAAGAAGAAGAAGAAGTAGAAGAAGAAGAAGAAGAAGAAGAAGAAGAAGAAGAAGAAGAAGAAGGAGGAGAAGAAGAAGAAGAAGAAGAAGAAGAAGAAGAAGAAGAAGTAGGCGAGAAGTCTTGCGGAAACGAAGCACGACAAACGAGCTTTTGAGCAGAAAATTGCTGAAACCTAATATTTAATAAAAGTACTTTGCAAGTTGCTGTTTCCTGTTCCTGACGTTCTAAACTCGTGAAATAGAGTGGATATAGTATCGAGAGTACCTACTGTTGATGATTATGTTTTGACTGTATCCTGAAGACATAGCTTTCCTAGATTCTGATTCTCACGACCCGTACTCAACCTAGATTTGTTCAACTTCTGTTCAAACCAATCACATAAAGCACTCACATATCTAAGAACAGTGTCTCTCCCTTTCCTACTAAATAGAGGTTATAGCATAGATTTAATTGCAATTTTCCGAATTAATGAGTGAATCATGAACAACTTTACCTAAATTGTACCAACGAATATAAAATCATGGATATAATTGTTAAAAATTATAGTGATTGAATGTAGGCTACATGCTTAATAACATCAGCAGTATGAGTAAAGGAAAAGTTTCAAGTGAAGAAGTTCATATTAACAATGCAATGTATTAACTACTTCAATAATTCATTGTGATTTACATTTACTGAGCTAATTTTATTAGCATAAATGCTTATTCTCATTGCAATTGTTATTTAAGTGAGTAATCAATAAATGCAAGATTTTAATTGGATTTTCAGAGGCAGACAAACATCAAATACCGCGGATCGAGCATGTGGTGAGCAAGGTGAATGCTAAATTGGGCTCTACTGTTGAATTGGAATGTACAGCGCAAGGATATCCGCCTCCTCACTACAAGTAAGTCCTATTTCAAATCAGATTCATTCAAATCTTTCAACAATGCAATGAAATTTCTACTTTCAGATAAAACAATTTCAATTGTCCCTAAGAGCGATTCGGATGATCAGAGTTCAAAAAATTGGGGCTCTTCTGTATTTGATTGTGATAAATGTCAATTATTTAAAATCAGGATATTAATTTATTCGAATATGCGGACCCAAAGGTGGGAACCCACTTGAAGCTGTAGTTTCATTCATATTTTATCATTATATCCTTTTCAAATCAAAACTAATCAAAATCAACTTTATTCCAAAATATAAATCAAATTTAATAAACTTTTCAAATGAAGTTCTTCGACAGCATATTTACTAGAATATACATTGAATATACAAGAGGCCTAGGGAGCTTATGTGGGCATAAATAAATAATATTTTATTGCATGATAATTGTACAATACAGGTTATGGCAATCGTCAATAATTGATTACAAAATAAAATACATTACATACATTATTCATTGGACATACATTATTCATTATACATTGGTTCATGCACATTGCAATATTCAAATTAGAAAAATATTAGATATATATCCAAATATATAGTGAACGATTTTCTTTCTGTCTTTCTATAAGACAGGTCAAGTGTCTCTCTTGTTCCTTATCTCAGGCCATCCTTCCACATTTCATGTCCTTTAACTTAGCCTATTACCTGTTGTATATTTTTGATATACAGTTTTCTCACAACACTACTAATGAATAGGAATAGCTATTCTAATTTCGTTGATAATAGTCTTCCTGAGGTTTGCAGTTATAGTTTTGTGACATCGAAGAATACCGTAAATTTCAATCTCCTTATACCAGTTTTATTATGATAGCACCAATTTATTTCATTTATTTGCTGTGTGTCATTCTTATCATCAATGAGGCATACACTGCACTGCTGCACACCGGCCACAAATAGACATTTCTCTTAGTGTGCAAGCTTCATATCTCTCTCCCATTTCTACCCAACTAATAGGCTACATATACACAATGGAAGACATAATACATAAGAATTTCCATTTTAGTTCGCGTTATCTCTCATCCGTTTCATTGGAAGAGTGGTTAGAATTTTCCCTTCACCTTTATAACATTCTATTATGAACAGACTACCGTTATTCTGTATGATCGCATATGATTCTGAAATTACTGGATACTGTATCATCTATTCCTGTCCTCTTTATTTATTTATTTTATTTTATTTATTTTTTTTTTTGTCAGACAGGGTGGCAATGTTTCTCGTAATGGCTTTACGTTTTCTTTTGGTTGCCTTCTGTCTCTATGATTTCTATCTTTTTTTCCTGAGCAGAGCTGGCTCGGTAAAATCAGGAATTAGAGCAGCTGGCAGAGGAAGCTTTACGTAACTTGAACGTTTTTAGGAGTATTGATTGTGTGGAATGGGTTATATCTGAAGTAAGAGATTCTTTTGTTGATAGTTTAAGGATATTGCATATGAATATTTGAAGTTATCGGAAAAATTTTGATGAGTTTTTGGTGGTGCTAGAGGATTGTAGGGTAAATTTTGACATTATCGTTTTGTCGGAGACTTGGTTCAACGGGATGGCTGCTTGAATCATCTACAGGGTTTTACTCATTCTGTGGTATGTCCAGGAGAAACCAAAATGATGGCGTTATTTGCTATGTGAGTAATAGTTTTAATGTCTCCTCCTCCGAGGTCCAGTTACATGGCGCTACTGGCCTAAATCTTCTCCTTAATAGAGAAATGTCAGGTTCTGTGTTCTAGCATTGTACCGCAGCCCATCTAACGATGGAGAGTTTAGAGTATTTATCGATGAATTACAGGATTTTTGCATAACCGTCCCAAAGACCGTATTAACTGGATTGTGGGTGACATAAACCGTTGTATTTTGGAGGAAAACAGAACATTCTTAGCAGAACAATATTTGAATACTTTGTATGGTGCAGGTTATGTGTCATGTATCAATAAACCCACATTGTTACATCCAACACCAGTAGTTGTTTGGATCATATTTTTGTAGATGCTAGATGTGTTGATGGATTTATGGCAGGCGTTATCAAGTCCAATATAACTGATCACTACATGACCATGATCGAATGGGAAGGATGGTTCAGCATTCATCCAGTATTTCTCGAAGGGATACTCTTAAACGAATTGATAGAAATAGACCAGCCCGTTTAATTAGGCAGCAGAGTTGGAGTATGGTCACTAGAATTGAGCTTCTGTTTGTGGGTCTGCCAATGTTTTGCGTTGGAAATCGATTGAAGGAATTAATTCAATCTTCTTCTAAAACTTTATCCAGCTATACTCATAGGAATATAAAAATTAAGCCCTGGATTAGTCAGGGTCTTCATAAACTCACCATCGAAACGCATAGAGACAAACTGAGTAAAAGGGTTAAGTTGCAGCCTTTCAGTTGGGAGCTTCTTAATGAATTTAAAAGATGCCGAAATGGTGTATCCACTGCCTCAAGGTCAGCAAAGAAAACTATTACAGGAACAAAATCACTACAATCTCAAAAGGTAAGCCCCAAGCTGGCTGTGGCAACACATTAATGAAATTTCTTGTTGTAAACCACGTAAAGAAAACCTACAAGTGGATTTGATTCCATGGCAATAATAATAACAACAACAACAACAATAACAATCAAATTCTTGCAAGGCTGTAGCGTAATGTTTTGAATAACTACTACTGTGGTTTAAATTGCTGACTTTGGCTAGTCGGGTCCCTGCTGTGGATGCGGTGTTTGAGGATCAAAATTACAGAGGCAGAACAGTTTTCCATTTTCAGCTGAAAACTGTCACTGATCAAGATCTGCTGAATTGTGTTGTTAAGGTGAGCGAGGGTCTGCACCTGGGTGTGATATTGTCACTGCAGATCTCGTTAAGGAACTCTTTGGAGTATTTGAAATGGTAGCGTGGATGGGAATTCTGCGACAACTTCACAGTCGTCATCTTGGATCCGCCATCTTGGAAATGTCAGCTGATTTCAAGGTCTGCCGGGTGGAGTCAGCTGATTGGTGTCAGCTGTTGCGTGGCGTCCAGAACGCATGTGTTTTCAAGGTCGGGGTTGGTGTGTGTGCACTTCCGGTCATGTGTGTTTTGGTCGGCCAAATCTTGGATCCGCCATCTTTAGTTTTGGCATGGGAGGTGTTGAATTTCTGGTCAGCTACAGCTGTTTTGTGACGTCAGAAGACATGTGTTTTCAAGGTTAGAGGGTTGGAGGTTGTGTCACACCGATTAATATGGTTCGGCACATTGCAATGGTCATATTTGATTTGTGCGGAAATTTGAAATGAGAGAATAAGGCCAATTTGCAGAGATGTTGGGTAGGTGTTTTGGTGTGTGATCGTCGGTGCTGGCCGGTAGTGTCGGCGTGCGTGTGCGAAAATGAATTGAATTGGTGATTGAGAGGATGACGATGATGATATGTGCAAATGATGGGTGAGGTTGGAGGATAGACTCTAGGAGAGTATGAGGACCAGAATGTGAAGAGGACCAGTGAAAACTGGGTACAAGGAGGATGAACTCTAGTGAAGTATGGGGGACCGAATGTGAAGAGGATAATGAAAAGAAAGTTGGTGCATGCCAGAGATAGGCTCTAGGGTAGCAGGATGAAAAATAAGATGATGATGGTAATGATGATGATGATGATGATGATGATGTAAGCTGGATGCGTGGAGGATGTGCTCTGCGCAAAGTGAGATGATGAAAGAATAAGAGGAGGATGATGATGAAAAATATAGCCCATGGAATATGTGAGGACTTACCCTATCTGCTGCACCCGCTCTGCACTCCTATCATGCAACTCACTCCTGTCCCAACCAGCTCCTTCTGCACCAACTCCTTCTCCTGCACGCTGCTTGCAGTCTGAATGTCTGTTGGTGGAGTTCAGTTTCACACACCACGTAAATGACGGCGTATGAACCGTTGGCGCTCTGTGGTAATGCAATAGGCCCTAATCCACTGTATGCTTTATCCCCATTTTCTGAATCTTTTACGTTGAAGGCATGAATTACTCTAAACAAGAGTACAACGTCAAAGTATGTGAGGCGAAACAAAACGTGCGTGAACTTCATTATTATTAATGTTCCACTAACAAAATGCTGACTGCTACTGTGTGAGTGAACTGTCCTTTTAAACTATTAAAGCCCGCTATCACCTAACCGCAAAACGATTACACATTCAAAGAAGTGATGCCTTAAATTTTTGTATGAGTCATCAACAGCACAACAAGGTAAAGACCACATCCTGTTGCTGCTTCCTGTCTAATATCGTGGAGGTGCAAAACTAAAGCCCGCTATCTTTACTTTCAACTGACAAAATGTTTTAAATAAAATAATTAATTGTGGTTAACTACCGATGTTTTTTCCCCAAAATGAAATAATATTTGATAACCTTGTTTTCCTTATTCTTTTCCTTATTCTTTTCCTTCTTCACATTCAAATATTATCCAATAAAATGCATTGAAAACTACACTGCTTGTGCTGATAAAAAGTTCAATTAGCTGGAAGAACTGTTCGCATATTACTTGCCATAATTTTTCTTGTAATTTCATTATTTTTATTTATCGGAAGAATGATAGGTCGATAGTAACTTAAATAATCATTTATTATAGACTCATCTATGCTCTGAAGAAATATTAATTTGTATTTCCTTACACATATTCTTTTGATCTAATGTTTCGCCCTTTGAATACTCTCTTCACACACTGTAAACCACTCCAAATAATTTTTAACTTGTTCTTCCAATTCTTGGGAGCAGAAACCCATTGTGTAGGATCCATGATGTATCCTTTTAACAGTAAACAAAAGACTGACTCATTTTCCCCACTAAAGATGTTTTTATAGTTAAAACAAGCTGTATGAGTCGAGGTGCGTTAAAGTTTTTTATAGTGGTTTTTCACTGTAGGCCTAGCATCCACTTTTCAATCAATTATTTTTATGTATAGCCTATTTTTTATTTTTATTATTATTTTTTTTTTTTTTTTTTTCTATATTTTTGGAATAATTACATCATACTCAATAAGTATATTTTTACATAGTAGTTCACACATGCTCTATGATAATCAATCGCAACACCACACCAAACGCAAATAATATTCTCACCATTAAAATAGAATCCTTTCCGCATACATTCCTCATTTGTTCTTCACTCAAATTATTATTATCAAGTCGAAATGAAGCCAACCTTGTTGATTCTCTCGTGTAATCTTCATTGATTGATTTTCTCAGTACTTCCATATAATGAATTGCACTTCTCAATGCACAGCGAGCACCACTATTATTATGTGCTGAACAATAATAATCACATTTTCCTTCAAACACAGGTTTTTCAATACTGTCCGAAATCTGTTTAACGTTATTATGATATTTTCGTAGATAATGTACTTTTTCCAATCTTTAGTATAAATTATTTTATATGGTGAACATAATGTTTCCATTACGCTATCTGTGCACGGGATATCACCCAAGCCCCCCTTTAATTTATGATAATTGTTTTCCAACCAATTTGTCATTATCTTATGATGTGAATCCAAAAACGCCCTGTCGTAGGGTGGTGAGAAATGTATTAGTGTGTATAGTTGAAAGATACTATTGCTAGCTCTTTAAGAATAAAGTTATTCTTATTGTCGCAGTGGCGTGAAACTCGATAACAGCAGCCGATCCGTCCATGACAAAGTCTTTTCTCAAACTGAGACCTTCCATCCATAATCAAACAGGTCTACTCTTTATTTTATTTTTATTTTTCTTCAATATTACTCATTGATAAAAGATCTATTTTCACATAATTAATTATTGTACTGCCTTACTATACCAGACATGGGTGTGTACTCTACAATTGAATCATGAATGATGAGACAATAGGCTGTTGTGTTGGCTGGAAAATTATTTTCGAATCAAATTCCAATCTGATATCAACAGATCCAGTCTTTAGTAAATCATTTTGTCTACTACAATCAATTATAATTAATGGTGTCTTAGTAGTAAACTCGGTGAAAGATATTGATGATCCCCATTCCCTAATTGTGCTCTGATAGCAGGAAAGTGGAAAATTGGTAAACATTTTGTATAGCAAACATTTATTGCCCATAATCTGATCGTACGTGAAATATTGCAATTTAAGTATAAACGCACATTATTTAGATCACACAGATCAAATTCAGACATATTCTTCGAATATTGATTCTTACGATTTGATTGGAATGCTGGATAACATATCTTGGCTTTTCCATTTGTGACGATGTTTTCACAGTCCAATTTTGAACACTAGTTTGCGGTAGACCAGGATACTCGTGAATCTGCCAGGAACGGAAAGGCATCATTAGTGGACGATCATTGTCAACAATTTCCAATAAATGGATGCGGACTTGATCTGATACCTGAACATATGGAATTTTCCATTGAAGTTTTGAAATATTTAATTTCATACTAGTTCCAGCTGGTGATGTGATTGTATTCACATCTGTTGATGCTCGTAATAGAACCATTCTTGTTTTACATTTAAAATAATATTCTTATAGTCTTCCATGAATCCCATTAACATAGAGAGTGGCACACAATAACTAAAGTCTTTACCTACTAATGACCATCCCGACTTGTTCCAACCTGCAACTTCCCATTCGCTTGAATCTTTTGACTGCATACAGGGAAGATTTTTCAATGTTGATGTAATGCCTACATTTCGCGTCCCATCTACTTCTCATCCAGCCAGCTCAAAACGAATCTCATCGAAAAGAAAAGCTAGAGCATTATTTATAAAATTAAAATTTGATGACTTGGTAGGTGTAGGACATCTTTGTCTGTATTTGGTTGAGTAACTTCTACACTCCTCTATTACAAGAAAACTCCTACTCGGAAGAGTGTAAACATCTTGTTGGTGAACTGGTATTCGAATTTCATCACTGTTGTTGTATGTTTGTGATGCATATGGGGAATGTGTGTGAAACTCAAGTTGAGTGATTGAATCATCATACTTGATTTCATTATTTACATTAAGAATATTGTTTAGTATCATATTTACTATTTACTTGAAAACCCAATTGTCGTAAGAGCTTCACGTTTTTAGATGTGATTGCAAGCACTCTCCTGACCTCGAATGAGCTCTCTTCCACTATTCCACTTGGGTACACTACTTGTAGACTAATCATTCAAAATCATTATTCCCGTTATTATCTCTCAATCTATTCTTCTTTTTCTTCTAATGTTGATACGAACAGTAATTATCTCGTTTCTAAAGTTGATAAGACGACCGTCCTGATCTACCAGTCTAATAGAAATGGTTTGAATTTGATTTGTGTTGATAGGTACATAGATTATAGATGTAGGCTGTTCAAGGAACATGAAACCAGGTGGAACATTAGGATAAAACTCGTGAATTGTATGTCCTTCTATACCGCTATTTACGAAATGTTCCCTTGTTAAATTACATTCAACTCGAATTGAGTTGACACGAATTATTGATATGGGTTTTTAGAATAGTGCCATTTGTTCGGTGCTAATATCTCTTTATCGAATCCCAACAATGAGGCCATACTGTTTCCTATTGACAAATCTATAGGATCTTTTTCGATCTAATTTCACATTTCAATGTATTATTGTTTGCCTTCAAAATAAAAGTCATCGTCCCCCATCCATTAAGCTGTTTTTAATAGCAGAGCAAATATCATCAATCTCATAAGATCCTTCTTCAAGTTCAACTACATGACTACCCAAGCCTATACGATTGTTAACATTTGTTTCTATGTTTGGAACTGCATTGTAAGCCCAAAGGGATATTAATCCAATTTCATATTCTGTGTTATTATCCAACTCAATTATATGTGGTAAAACTTCTTCTAGCTCACTGCTATTTCCAATAAGAGAGTATGTACCCATCTTTACTCCACGCCATCTTGTTTAAGACTGACTAGCAAGAAATAAAGGCACAAATGACCACACACAACACTGTTGCTAGATTGATAGTTTCCATAATTGTAATAAATACATGTATCTTTTACCCATATATTTCACCATCTCTTTGGGTGGTGGTAAATTTCCAAAACTATCGAAATAATCTACTCTTTTACCTTTTTTACTATAACATACCCAGTGTGTTCCTAAACCTAATCTATCATCCAAATTCATCACTCCCATCTCATTTTTCTTTGGACCGGTTGCAGGTAGGGAATCTCTCATATAGACTCCACGTAATGGTAAGTCTAATTGTTTGGCATATTTTTCAATGTCCCAATTTGAAAGAGGTACTACTTTTTCCGACGCGGAGTTTTTTTTTTTCTTCCCGCACCACTCTTGTACGGACGAAGGTATAATCCTTGACCTGTCGCAACTAGTGCTTTCAAACGTTTGATTGCAGCAGTTGCACAACTACTACGTTTCTTCTTCTTATTCTTTGTCACCACCACCCTCTTCTTCCGCTTTCCAGCACCAAGTTTCGATTTAAGCTTCATTATGTTTGATACAATATAAGCAGTTGATTTCTCACCAAGACTCGTCCTGATGCTTTCACTGCTCCCAAGCTTGATCTGCCAGAATTCTATCAGCTTTTCTTCTATTTTCACTATCTTTGTACTGAGAATAAGCTATATCGTGTTCTCGACAGGCTGAATCCAGTTTATTTATACCTTTATCACCTCTCTTTAAACGTTTTTGTAAATCTGTCCCAGGTCCACAGAATTGTAACCGGGAGCGTGAATTTCTAGACCCAAATTATCTACAGCTCTGTTTATCAATGTTCCTGCAGCACTGGATAATGCTCTACCAACAGGATTCTTTACTATCGAAGCTAATGATGTTAACACACCAGCTCCTCGCTTTCGTCTGACTGTTTTCTTCCTTACACACCATACTCGGTTGACTTCTCAACTCAGACTGAGCAAAATTTTATTTGACACTACCCTTCCCTTCTTAAGCCATGTATTATAGTACCAATCTCTGAAAGATACTCCAGTGAGTTGATTATCAATTATATATGTTCCATACATGTTTGTTGATAATAGATGTGGCCACACTTCATTGATATTGAATCCAGGTAAAGCTGTACTACCCTTATTAGCTAGCAAGTACATGAATTCCAATAAATTTTGTACAAGTGGTTTCAATATTTGTTCATTGATTTCATCGATAGATATAGTTTTCTTATTCAATGTCTTTAAATTCACAGCATCTGTATCAGTGCTTGCATCTCCCAAATTACAAATACGCTTCAATCCAATATCGTAATTTCCATCGCTAGTTAATTTAAAACCTTCACCACGAGGTCCACGCCTTACTCCTGCTGAGGAGTGGTGAACCAAGTGTAGTAAGTCGTCGACCAAACTTGTCTATGCTCATTGTAATACTGAGAAATAAATAATGTGTTCACCACCTACCATTACCTACAATTTGTACTTATCCAATGAGATTATTATAATTTAATCGCACCATTCCACTATTTGAATTCCTACATCACTTAATCAGGTTTTGCAATAAACATTTTGACATATGAATGTAGTTCATCTTTCACCCATTCCTTTATAGATTCAATGTCCCTGTTTAATTCTTGTTTAACTCTTTCAATTGCTGCTTGGTGGGCTGTCCTATTATCGTCCGTTGATTTATTAATTTTAATGTTACCGGTCAAGTCCTTTTTACTCCATCTATCATGCTAGTCTGTTGTGTCTTGACACTTTCAAGTTTCATGTTTAATTATTGTTTAACTCTTTCAATTATCGCTTGCTGGGCGGTCCTATTATCATCCATTGATTTATTAATGTTACTGGTTAAGTCCTTTTTACCCATCCAACATGCTAGTCTGTTGTGTCTTAACGCTTTCAAGTTTCATGTTTAATTCTTGTTTAATGCTTTCAATTACTACTTGCTGGGCTGTCCTATTATCATTCATTGATTTATTAATTTTTTCAACTAATTGAGCTCTCAACTCTGTTAAATCACTATCAATTTCGGTATGAATTAGATTTCTATCATTATATATTGACTTGTTAATCTCTTCATAAGCATGATCAAATTGAGATTTTATAATACAATCGTTGGGATGTAAAGCTGGTAAAACATTAGCTACTCGCTTCCTTTTGGTTAGAATCAATTCATCTCCTCCTTTATCTACATTGAAAAGTGATTTTATCTTATCATCTACATCACCTACATTTTGTAGTGTAGCTGCATCATTTGGAGCCACAGGTTGACCAACATTTCTAATAACTTTTCCATGAGCATCATTACAATCTATCTCTGATAATTTACGTTTCAATGATCGTAAATTTACAGCATCAGAATCAAAGCTTGCATCTCCTAAATTACAAATTTGTTTCGAATCCATATCATAATTGCCATCACTAGTTAATTTAAAACCCTCACCACGAGGTCCTTGCCTTACTCCTGTTGAGGAGTGTGGTGAACCTAGTGTAGTAAGTCGTCCGAACTTGTCTATGCTCATCATAATACTGACATTTAAATGACGAGTTCACCACCTACTATAACTCCAATTTCCCTTAGCTCTTCAATTATGGATAAAATTTCACGTCAACACCACTATGACCAGCTTGTTTTGAAGCTACTAAATTCCCCAAACGTTCAATCAACTCATTCACATTGTCCCAGTAAACATATTGTACTTTCCTGTTTGACAATTATGAATCATATTCATCCTCTACCTTTTATTTTCACCTTTAGTTTAGGTAGTCCACGCCATTTTTGATGATTTTGGTGAAATAGTTTAATAATGATATTTTTATACTTGAAGCTTACATTTCTTTTGACACGACCACTTGTATCAAGATGTGCACCTGTCTGCTCCAATATTTGTTTGTATACTTGTAAATCGTTTTGATCGTACATTCCGATTTGGTTTAGCTTTAAACAAGAGTTCCAAGAGACCTGGTCTTATAGAATAAGATTGATTCCCAATCTCTATATTTTTCTCTCCAATAAGTATCTCGCTATTACCAATCATCCACTTGCCCTGTTTCAGGATTAAAGTAAACCCCATACACATTTGAACTTCCATCACCTTTTATCATATACTCTTTCATAATACTAGGAATACCTCCAATATCCTCTTCTAAATCACCATTGTGCGGCCATTCAGCACTTGCATCCATAAAATAATCTTCGTCTGTTTCCACAGATTCGTCACCATCATCCTCCTTCTCCTTCTTCACTTCTTTCATTACATCAATCTTGTTAACAGTGGAAGTAAGTTGTTTTAGTGGATCGACAATAGGTTTTAGCTGTTTGTCTACATACTTTTCTTCTTCAAAACATTATTTGTCAACTGGCGGTGTTTCTTTCATTGAATCACGTAATTGATGGATACTTTTCACCAATACATCCTTACTCTTCAACCACATCTTGTCAACCAACCTTGAATATTCCATCCACCCACCCACCCACCCACCCACCCACCCACCTACCCACCCACCCACCCACCCACCCACCCACCCACCCACCTACCCACCCACCCACCCACCCACCCACCCACCCACCCACCCACCCACCCACCCACCCACCCACCCACCCACCCACCCACCCACCCACCCACCCACCCACCCACCCACCCACCCACCCACCCACCCACCCACCCACCCACCCACCCACCCACCTACCCACCCACCCACCCACCCACCCACCCACCTAGCCAACTACCCACCTAGCTACCCACCCACCCAGCTAACCACCCACCTACCTACCTACCCACCCACAATCTAGTTAAAACTAGCTAGCTAACTAGCTATGCAGCTACCTACCCACCTACAATCTAGCTAAAACTAGCTAGTTAACCAGCTATGTAGCTAAAACTAGTTACATTCCACTCATGGTTGAATGAAATTATCAAAAGCAATTCGATACCTTCCTTATCTATATCACACTCTTTGTTTATAACTAGAAAATTGTGTCTATCATCTTTCCATGTGTGAGTACATAATTTTTTGATTTTATCATAGCTAAAATCTGTATTTACATGATCATGATAAATATGCTTGAGGTTACGGTCATCTTGTTCTAAATAAAACAATCAAGTTGGTGTTGTCTCGAATCAATTGCTTGGGTACACTGGAGTAAGTTTGAAAAAGATAGAAAATGTCTATATTTTTGTGCAGACCCATAGTAAAGTAATTGCGAATATTATGTTGTTTTTCACATGAGACATCATCAAAAATCATTATAGAGTTTGGTTCAGCATCATTTAGTGTATAACTTGATCATTTTCACTGGATGGGAAGTAGCCAATCTCAGGAATTTCTGTCATTATCTGTTCTAAAAATTTGTACTTGTTTTGGTAGAGCGATTTGCTAAAACATACAAGTTTTCAAATTTCAACCCATTTTCTGGAGAATAAGAGATTGAAAAGAACATTTGTCTTACCAGAAGCTGATGGTCCACATATAATTGCACGAATACTATTTGGCAACAGCTCACTGTGTTTTGGTTTCATTCCATCATTACTACCACCAGTAATAAATTTATCAAAGTTTACTAGTGACAGTCTTCTCTTGTGTTGCTTCGTGTGTAGCTCCATCTCAACTGATGCATTCAATCAAATTACATTAGAGGATATTATTTTCAGCTATCCAACTATTGTGACTAGAATCGAATCCACTCCATTTCACAAAAACTCGACCATTTTTACGTCTAAGTATTTTCTCAACTAGATAGACATCTGTAGATAATTTTGTCTTGTTAAGTTCCTCTTCGTAAAAAGATCCTTCAACAATTTCTCCACGTGATATCTTGTAGATGATATGTAGGTGGTATAGACGGTAATACTTCATATACTATAAATATTTCATTTGTCCAATTGGGTAGGTAACCTTTATCAAATATTTTCTTAAACTTACTTATTCTCACCTTGTCCTCAACTTTGAATTTAGGTTTTATCAACATCTTTTCGAAAAGTAGCTTTATTTATTGCTTTCAATACATCCTTCTCATTCTTTCTATTCACTTGATTAGGTTTCATTCCTACAGTACGGTGTACTGTATTATTATATTGACTGACAAGTCTAGGTAAAAGATCTAACCATTTGTACGATCCCTTGTGCAGTAAATTCACGCCACATATTACTCCCTCTTTCAAAGTTCTATTCTGTGCTGTTCCACTTATTGAGGGTGCTTTTTTTATCAGAAAAAGATGAATAATGATTAATATTATACTCTCTGTTTCCTCATCAATTTGGTCATATAACTATTCCAGAATTCCTTACCACTATCTGTCTGAAGATGTTTCATTTTATTTTTCTCTGAAGATCATCGGTTCTAAAACATCTGCAAGCTCTTCCCAGTTTTAGTTTTGCTATCGCATATCCTTTCCTTTTTGCTAAAACAATTAATAATAGTCATTATGTACTCCTTGTAATTTTATTGAATTTTACTGTATGGGATCATTTCCACAAGATCTGCCTGATAAAGATCATCAATTGCTTTCAATTCTACTTGCCTAGTAATAGAAAATTACGACGAGAGCAGGTTGTATGCGAGTTCCTCAGCTATCTTCCTACGCATCTTAATGTGTTCAACCTTTGACTGATCAAACTAAACTAACCATCTTAGTCCAATATTCCTACCTACCTACCTATCTACCTTCCTTCCTTCCTTACAACATGATTAAGACAGACTCATTTGATCGTATTTGATCAAACACAAAATTCAATCTTCAATTCAATTTTCAATCTTAATAAGGAAAAACAACTTTTCTATCATTAAAAATAGTCTCTCTCTACCCTTGGTATTACTTTTAAAGCTTAAAATAATGAAAAACCAACTATGACAGAACCAAATTTTGACTAATAAGTGTATTATTTATAATTTTATTTACAAATTCACGTAACATATCAGTCTGTAGCATAATTTATGTGTACCACTGAAGGAGCAAACACCATCTCACGGTGGAAAGTGCAACACACACGCCGTTGAGTGGAAGCTTACGCGCCCATGCGGTAAAATGTGTACTTGTCACACACGGCGCTGAGTATAGGCAACTCGCGAGTCGGCATTACAGTGGTGTTGTGTGGGTTGTCTATACTCATTCTTGTAGGCGTGAATGTATTCATTTGTTTTATTATTGTATTTGTCATCTAATCTTCATCATTATTATAAATTATTACACTGAATTGAGAGAAACATCCTCTATTACTCGAAATAATAATCTAATTTTGACAGGAAATACAGAAGCATTGAGGAAGAAGTGGTCAGAAATTAGTTTTGAAAGAAATTGATAATATTATTATTATTATCTCAATCCAAAAATAATTGGTAATTTTTAACATGTATTCTTTGAGACCGGATGTGGTTAGTTGTTATGATTCAAAACTGTGAAAGAAATAATTCTACCTCCATTTTCCTTGTACAAGGAAAACATGATATTTAACTGTAGCTCTAACCGCAACTTCCGGTGTCAGAGGTATAAAAGGTAGCTCCTCAATAATTTATTCAGTCTTGCTCAAGTTGCAGAAGAAGAAGGTTCTCTGACCATCGATTGATTATCATCTTTCATCATGGATGTAACCTATACACGCGCGATTCACAACAATTGCATTAAGGCAAGGTGGTGCTTCCTTCTCTTCAGGTGGACCTGGTGAGTACTCTGAATAATCTTCAAGGACAAATAATAGATTTTTAATTTCGAAGGTAGTAGATTTGATGGTAATATTAGATGGTTTATGGCAGCTAAATTATGCTTGAAAAATTGTTTTAGCAGATGGTTTAGAACAATCAATATTAGCTAATGTAACCTTCCATGGATCATCACAAAATATTATAAATATTACAGACAATACAGAGACAGCCATCAACCAATTCAACCGTGCACAAGATAAAAATTCTTCAACGTTGGACAATTTTATTCAGAATGGGAGTGGGTGGACAGTTAAAAAATTTATTGTGTGGATGTAAATGTTGTTCGATATAGACTCATTCGAGGGATCTTCATATCTGCCCACCCCCACTAAACCATTCAATAGGAAAGCTCTAATTAATGTACATAATACAGATGAAAAATGCTTTCTTTGGTCATTATTGGCCTATTTCAATGATAACCCTAATAGGAAAAATAGAGTGAGTGATCTTAGGAGGTTGGAAGGTCTAATTAACATGCGCGGGATAAATTACCCTGTTAGCATTAAAGATATCAAAAAAGTAGAAGACCAGAATCCACCTCTCGCTATCAATGTTTTAGCTTATAGCGAAGAAGAAAATTGTATATATCCACACCGAGTTAGTGAATACAGAGACAGACAATATGTAATTACTTTACTACTTCTTACCGGTGCAACGAAAGATATTTTCATTATACCCTTGTAAATACAAAACCGGGTTACAATGGTCTTTCCCGATTACTGTCACATATGACACATAGTCATGGACAAGTGGAGATCTGCCCCTATTGTTTCCACAGATTCACCAATAATTTAAATAGAACAGACAGACTAAATTCTTTAGATGCTAAAAAGAATTTGGAAGAACATATTGAAATGTGTAAGGTGCATGGAATTCAACGGACTAGACTTCCCAGAGCTGGATATGAGCATGAGGAAATCTTAAAGTTTCGGAATTTTACCGGAACTATAAGAGTTCCTTATACTGTTTATGCAGATCTGGAAAGCTTTATAGTCCCAATAGAAAATGGTGACGGACAAGTAGGTGAAGAAATAGTAGAAGATGAAATAGAAGAAGAAGAAATAAGCTATACCAGGAAAACAGCTAGGCACATACCTTCTGGATTCAGTTATGTTATAGTAGGTGAAGATGGACAGATAAGCTATGGTCCAAGAACATACCGTGCCAAGTTCATGGGTGAAAATATTATCGAAATTATGCTGGATGAGCTTCTCGAACACGGGGAGCGAATAAAGCAGGAAATTATCGAAGAAACACCCATGAACTTGACACCTGATCAACAAAAAGAATTTCATGAAGCTACAGAGTGTGTACTATGTAAAGATCCCTTTATTAATAATAGTAAAGATTATAAAGTTCGTCATCACCTACACACTACTGGGGAATGGGTCGGAGCAGCCCATCGCATATGTAATTTAAATGCTAAACGACCAGATTTTCTTCCTGTATATTTTCATAATTTACGTGGCTATGACAGTCACCATATTGTACAGGCACTTGGTAAATATAATAATCATGTTTCGTGTATTGCAAACACTAGTGAAAAGTTTCAATCAATTAGTCTCGGTCCACTTAGATTTTTAGATTCATTACAATTTTTAAATATGAGTCTCGATAAATTAGTTTCTAACCTTGCTGATGGTTCAACAGACAAGTCTACTATTTTTAAATGCATGTCCAATTTTTTTAATAATCCCACCATCAGAGACATGTTAATTCGTAAAGGTGTGTTTCCCTATGAATACATGACAGGAGTAGAAAAATTTGAAGAAAGAACCCTACCTCCGATAGATTCATTTTTTAGTTCTCTTACAAGAACTACTATAAGTAATGAAGATTATGCTCATGCACAATCAGTTTGGACCGAGTGTAATATTGATAATATGGGTTCTTATCATGATCTTTACCTTACTTGTGATGTTCTTCTTCTTGCTGATGTTTTTGAAAATTTTAGAAGTACATTTTTGGAATCTTATGGACTTGACCCATGTCATTTCTATTCTCTTCCACATTATTGTTGGAATGCCATGCTAAAAATGACAAGAGTTAAACAGCTACTAACAGACCTTGAAATGCATATGTTTTTGAGGCTTCAGCAAGAGGAGGAATCAGTATGATTCCTACCGATATGCTAAGGCAAACAATAAATTTATGGGTTGCTAATATGACCCTTCAAAGCCATCATCATTTATTCATTATATTGATTGTAATAATCTGTACGGAGCCAGTATGATTTCAAGGTTACCACATTCTGATTCAGATGGCTATCAGAGAGTGAAATTTCAAAATTTGATGTAATGGAGGTACCAGATGATTCTGATGTAGGCTACCTACTTCAAGTTGATTTGGAGTACCCTCAACATCTTCATGATTCACACTCTGATTACCCTCTTGCTCCTGAAAAGAAACTTCCCCTTCATCTCATCATTTCAACTTACCAAACTGACCCCAATAGAACAAACGTTAAAGTAGAAAAAATTAATGACCACTCTTGAAAATAAATCAAATTATATCCTTCACTACCGTAATCTCAAACTATATTTACAGTTGGGTCTAAAACTTGTAAAATACACTGTGCAATCAAATTCAACCAAAGTCAATGGTTGAAACCATATATAGATTTTAATACAGAGTTACGTAAGAAAGCTAAAAATAGTTTTGAACGTGACCTTCGAAAATTGGCGAATAACGCGGTGTATGGCAAGACCCTTGAAAACGTTCGTAGAAGAATGGATTTCAAGCTAGTTACCAACCCCCAAGAATTGGATAAAGTAATAGCCGAACCCCGTGTCCAAGACTGGCACATTTACAATGAGTCACTGGTCGGTGTACGCATGAAAAAGAGTGAAATTTACCTCAACCGACCAGTTTATGTAGGAGTGACTGTATTGGAACTGAGTAAAAATATTATGTACAATTTCCATTACAATCACATCAAACCCTTGTACAAAAATAATGTAAAACTCCTAATGACAGATACAGATTCTTTCATGTACAAGATAGAAACACCCTGTATATTTGAAGACATAAAACATAATATTTCATTGTATGATACTTCAGAGTATCCACAAAATCACCCTTGCTATGACCCAACTAATGCTAAAGTTCTTGGAAAGTTTAAAGATGAAATGAAGGGAAACCAAATTTTTGAATTTGTAGGATTGAAATCTAAAATGTACTCGTTCACGTATTCAAACAGTGAAAAAAAGGTGGCTAAAGGTGTGGCTAGAATTTGTATTGAAAAAGATTTAACTTTTGATTTATACAAAAATTGTTTATTCGATAAAACTCACACATATACTAAATTCACAACATTGAGAAGTACTGATCACAAAATTTACAGTATGGATATTTCTAAACTATCACTAAGTCCTTATGACAATAAACGTTACATTTGTAACGATAAAATTAATACATATGCATGGGGTCATTATAAAATTGAAGAACATCAGCAGGAAGAAATCAACCATCACAATAAACGAATAAGATTGGATCATGATTATCAATAATGTATAGTAGTCAAGTTGTATAGTTTTTTTATTTTTTATTTATGTACATACACAATATTTTCACTGGTGTTTGCAATATATATATTGTATAAATAATAAATAGGTAGCTGTATAGAATTATCTTTTTTTTTCTGTCTCTGTATTCACAACTCACATGTAGCTTTTTATATTTTTGTAGATTTTTATTGTATAGAATTTTTTTTTTTTTTTTGTCCTGTATTTACAATTCATTATTCAGAGTACTCACAAGATCTAGTTGTAGGGATGAAACTGAACCACCTTTATGCAATTGTTGGTAAACTTGTGTGAATTGTTGGTAAAATTGAGTGAATCGCTTATCAAATGCTGAGAGGTGATTATTGTGTCATAATCTATGTGTAGTTGTATTGTGAGCGACAACGAGCCCAACTGAAGTCATTAAATTGATACAGGGATCGGGATCTCACAATGCAACTACTTTTTTATAAATCCATCTGGAAACAGTACATAATCTATGTGTAGTTGTATTGTGGGCGACAACGAGCCCAACTGAAGTCATTAAATTGATACAGGGATCGGATCCCACAATGCAACTACTTTTATAAATAATATCTGGTTGAGATGGATAATAGGATTGAGATTCAATCTCATCCATGCTTCTATCAGTTTGATGTTGAATACTTTTATTGCTCACTGTTTCAAGCTTGCAATTTGCTGGCTATGATAATTTAAAAGAAATGTACAAAAATATTTGTACATTTTAAAATTATTACTATAGGTTATGCACAATACACCACAGCATTTGATGCGTATTCAAAATAATATTACATTATGTACATACTAATGTTTGTATTATATAATGTAAAAGTGGATGATAGGCCTATAGGGGAAAAACCACTATAAAAACTTTAACGCGCCTACGATTCCTACGCCATTGCGTGGTGTGGAAAAGGAATCATATGGGAGAAGAGCAGGACAAGCGTCATTAAGATGTTTACTCCTCCGCTGCTAAAGCTCAACTGATTAGTTTTATGTATTGTGGTACACTCCTACCCTGTTTTGTGGAATGGTTTCAGTAGTCAGTTGACTGTAGAAGTGTTTTGAGGTCATGGATGATCTACCAATAACAATAATGGAATTACTAATCGTTACGATGAAGTTTTGGTTAACTTTTATGATACCACATACTTTGACGTTGTATTCTTGCTTATAATTATACTTCAACGTGTTATCTTGTGAAAATGGGGATAAAGTATACAGCCCATTAGCCTATTGGGGATGCCACTTTAAAAAAGCGCCAATGGTTCATACGTCATTCTACGTGGTGTGGAAATTGAACCATCTACAGACATTCAGACTGCAAGCAGAGTAGGAGAAGGAGCTGGTGCAGAAGGAGCTGGTTACAGGAGGAGGTGGGTGCAGGTGTAGCAGATAGGTAAGTCCTTACTATTCCATATATTCTCCATCGTCATCCTCGTCTTATACTTCATCCTCACACTTTAGAGCACATCCCCCATGCATCCAGCTTACATCATCATCATCATCATCATCATCATCATCATCATCATCATCATCATCCTCTTATTCTTCATCCTCATACTCCCTAGAGTCTATCCCCCCATGCATCCACCTTTCTTCATCATCATCCTCTTCACATTCTTCATCCCCCCATACTTCACCAGAATCTATCCCCTTGCACCCAGCTTTCATCATCCTCTTCACATTCTTCATCCTCATACTCCCCTAGAGTCTATCCCCACCCCCACCCATCATCTGCACATATCATCATCATCATCCTCTCAATCATCAATTCATTTTTCACACACACACACACACTAATTTTTTTTTTTTCCCAAAATGGCCGACCTCATATGACGTCACACACTAAAACACCTCACAAAATCTTAAATTCAAATTTCCCGCTTATTCTCTCATTTCAAATTTCCCGCACAAATCAAATATGACCGACACAATATGGCCAACCAAAAACACATGACCGGAAGTGACACACCCCAACCCTAACCTTGAAAACACATGTTCTCTGACGTCACAAAAACAGCTGACCAGAAATTCAAATTTCCCGCCAAAATTCAAAATCCAAGATGGCGGATCCAAGATGGCCGACCAAAAACACATGACCGGAAGTGACACACACCAACCCTGACCTTGAAAACACATGTTCTCTGACGTCACACAACAGCTGACACCAATCAGCTGACTCCACCGGTGACCTTGAAATCAGCTGATAAATCCAAGATGGCGGATCCAAGATGGCGACCGGAAGTTGTCGCAGAATTCCCATCCACGCACTACTGAAGGTCCCTATCTTTCATATTGTCAACTCAAGCATTGTGCAGGGGGTCTTCCCTTCAAACTTCAAGCTTGCTAAGGTTATACCCATCTATAAGGGAGGTGATAAAGGTGAGTGCAGTAGTTATAGGCCTATATCCTTATTGAGTGTAATTTCCAAAATTTTGGAGAGGTGTGTGAGAATTCAACTTGGTAAGTACCTTCAAGAAAATGGATTGCTCATTCAAAACCAGTTTGGATTTAGGAGTGACCTTACTATGGATGATGCATTGTTTGGCCTCACAAATCAGGTTCACCAATCAATTGACAGCAATAAACGGGCCTTATTAGTTTTATTGATCTGGCTAAAGCTTTTGATTCTTTGGATCGGCGCATCCTGCTCAATAAGCTTGAATGTCTTGGGGTTTGTGGCAATGATTTGGATTGGTTTAGGAGTTACCTTACCGATAGACTTCAAATGGTTTCAGTAAATGGTATTGAGAGTGATGTCAAAGAAATTGAGTATGGAGTAATTCAGGGTAGTACCCTAGGACCTCTCCTTTCTTAGTCTATCAAAATAATCTAGGTAGGGTCAACCTCCAAAATGGAAGGATGTTTTTGTATGCAGATGACACGGCCCTGCTGTTTGAGTGGACCTTCATGGAAGATGTATATACTTCAGCTGCTCAGTGGCTAAAGATGATTAAGCAATGGTTTGATCATAATAAGTTATCTGTTAATGTTGGAAAAACTAAATGTATGGAGTTGGCCCTGCGGGTACAAGATGATGGTCATGACCGGGTGTTGCATTTACATACCCATACATGCGATGTTGCAGGAGGCTGTCAGTGTCCAATAGTTGATCGGGTTGAAAAATATAAGTATTTGGGTGTTGTTTTTGATAGCCGTCTCTCATGGTCAGCTCACACTGCATACATTAATGGCAGACTAAGGAAATTTATCTATGTTTTCTCTGTTTTATCAAAAATCCTCAGCCTTAATCAGCTAAAAATGGTTTACTATGCATTTGTACAATGCATCCTCCAATACGGTATTAATGTCTGGGGAGGTTCCACAAATACTGTTATCAGAAGCCTGGAAATTACACAGAAGGCCATCATCAAGGCAGCTCTCTGTGTCCCAATGCGCTATCCCACAGATAGTCTGTTTAACTCTTTCAAAGTCCTGAATGTTAGACAGCTATTCATAAAAAATTTACTTCTATTTGGTTTTAAAAGAGAGTTCAATATGCTGCAAACCATTAACCATAATTATCCTACACGTTTAAGAATGAATATTGGCACAGCCACCCCCCGTATCTCTAGGTCTGCAACATTTTCCAACCCCTACCACCTTATCCATATCCTGTATCATAAAATTCCACCTGCCCTACGTACTTTCCAATGTAGCAAAAATATATATAAAAGAATCCTGATTTCATGGCTAACTGAAGCTGGCAGAGAAACATCTAACAATTTCCTAAGGTCAACATACACTACATAATATAGATAATTATATATTCCAAATCTCTTTTTGATTTGCTCTTCATATCCCTGCCCTCAATCTGATTTCATTTTTAACTTTCAATACCATCCTTCTTTTACTAAACTACTGTCTCCTTAAAATTTTTTTTTTCTTCAACCAATTTTTTTTTCTCTACTCAGTGTTTCTTTTCCTCCTCTACTCATGTTGTTCTGGACAATTGGCATAGTACAGAACTCGGTTCCCGCGCACAGGCATGACCCATGCGGGAACCTTCCTCTTATCACTTTGCAGTATGCTAAAATTTGAGTTAATTACCACATATGAATTTATGTTATGAATTTCTAAAGATGTAGTAGGTATTGTGTGTCTAAATTTTAAGTATTCTATGTACATAATTATAATTAATTGTTACTATAATACAGCCTACTTAAGTACTGTAATAATTTCATAATATTTTTCATGTATATACAATTCTTTTGCTGCACTTTGTGAATTTTACGATTATTCATTTGTATATTTGATTTTGTTTTTTACAATTTTGTATGATATGTTTTTTTGAGGAAATAAACGATTGATTTGATTATTGTAACAAAACACAAAGTATTGCTCACACTTTTACAGCAATTGAAAAAAAATGTAATTTAACGTCAATTATCCATATATTCCTTTATGGAATAGAAGCCACCATTTATCAAATATCTTTTAACTTGCTCTTTAAATTGATTTTTATTGGTTTTACAAGATTTTATTTCATTTGGTAGCTTGTTATAAAAAATTATACCTTGATAAAAAGGATTTTTCTTTGCTATGGCTAAATTAACATTGGGAAAATGATCATTATTAGCAGTTCTTGAACAATGACTATGAATATCCTTATTAGAATTTTTCTCATCAGGAAAAATTACTTGTTTTGTTGGTACATTGTAGAATTTCTAATTTTACAATTTTCATCACATATAAGACATAGAATATTTGGTTAGTCTAAAATCTTCATTCATTTTCATACATTGTCCACATTCATTTACTGTATTATCAAATCGAAGTACAATCATCCAACCCATGAAAAATAAGTATTAAGTATGCATAGTCGAATGAACACTATGGAGTCTAATATTTATTCATATGAATGGGATAATAATAGATTAAATATTATTTGGGAAATAGTGATAATAATGAATAAGATAACAAATGAAACTTTCTGGAGTAGGCTACTACGACACAGTGAGCTGAAACTTGTTTGGGAGAAATATTGTTTCGACAGCACCGCGCAACGGTAATATTTTTCTATTTCATCTCGAGTAGCAAACTGCAGCTTTACAGCTTTGTAAGTTGTTACTTGAGTTTTGAATAAGAGGAACGTGATGATGCATTGGAGGAGAGAAGAACACCAGAAAACTCTTTTGCATACGTGGAACTTTCTCACTGACTAACACATTCGACAAGGCTAGTGTTTTTCTTCTTCTTCTTCTTCTTCTTCTTCTTCTTCTTCTTTCTTCTTCTTCTTCTTCTTCTTCTTCTTCGCAGAGTAACATTCAACAGAAAGCTTGTCTTATCTTTTTTCTTTGTTGAGAATATTTCTCTTTGAGATCGCGAACGGTAGTTTTCCCTACGAACAATCGTCAAGTGAAGTTTTCAGCAAGCTCTTGGAAATGTGGAGCGCTGGCTTGAATACTGACTGACTGACAGTTTTCTAATTCAGTTTACTGGCAGCTTCGAATTTAACATTTGAAATTGACATTTGTTTGCACCAGTATATAGTACTCAATGTTCTGTATGGTGGAGGATGAGAGAGCTATGTGCATAAATATGAAAGCATTAATGTTTTTATGCTTGAAATAACTTGCAAAATAGGAAATGCTTGTAAAATAATATTTCAGTTGACTCTTTCACTTAGTTACGGCATATTGACTGGATTTGAATTCAATAATTCAAATTATTACAACTCATTACATCGCTTTGAAGTTGAACAATAAGATGGAATTTAACAAGATTTCATTCGCTATGGAGTATATTGCTGCATTGTAGTAGGTCGATGAATTCTCGTACCATTTATCATATCTTTGTCTCAGCAAAGTGAACCAATTATCACTGTACCGGTAGTAGATTTATCCAGTAGGCTATATTTTGTTCACGTGGTCTTGAAAATACAAATATCTTGATCGAATGCAATGCACTGAAGAGTGTGAACAAACTAGGGTTTCTACTTCTGAAATGTAGAAGCACCTAGTGTCATAGTTTTTACCAACTTTTCTAAGTATTATCATACTAATCAAATCCATCACATTATGTGGTTGTTTCTTGCAAAGCTATAGGCTTCAAGCTCTGGAATCTGCTTGATTCATGTTCCAGATTTGATACATCAGTGTAGTTTATCATACCTAAAACTACTTATTAGTGGCGAAGCGTGGTATACTTGTTCGGTCATCGCCGGGTATATTTTACCTATAGGAAATATACCCGGCGATGACCGAATAAGTATACCACGCTTCGCCACGGCTACTTATAGCAAATGCAGCGTAACTAATGGTACGGTATATGACTGTGTATGTTTTTCTTTATTTAGCTTGATTCACTACTTTTGTTTATTCCTGTTCATGTTGTAAAGTGAATACTTCTATACCTAGACTGAATCAAACCCAATTAATACCAGAGAATTCATATTAATTAATATTTGAGATGTAATTATTACCTAACTCGTATATAAACATAGGTATGAAAATAATATGGAAATTTTCAATATTAATATTTTTTCTTTCCAATCTATTTTTCCTTTGGAAACTGCAATATAATATATAATCCCCATCTGCCCATGGTTTATGTTTTCTGTTTTATTCAATTCTTTAATAGTTTCTCTTCAATATAATTCAATATAGTATAATATTTATAGATTCTTATTAGGCTATAGCTATATTATCAAATTGACTCTGCATAGTATTGATTATTTTATTACCGTACCTACCCTATCTTAACTTTGTAGGCTATTTCCTTGTATTGATATGTATTCTTAAATTTCTTGTGCTCATCAGTTAGGCCTATATGGTGGAAGATATTACCACTTGAAGTCATTTTCAAGAGCGCTGCATATTTTATCTATTTCAAGTAGTAATATATTATGAAGAAGGGGGAATTTCCAATCTGTAGGAGGAAAAATACAACAGAAGCAATATCGACAACAAGAAAGATCAAGCCCAATAAATAACAGACGAAGGAAAATCTTATTCAAATGTAGAAATCTTGTTATTTCACCTTTCGACTGAGGAATAAACTGAAGTTGCTGCTACCTGCCCTGCGTGTTTTTCTTATTTCCCCGATATTGTATTTTGCGAAGCTCTACAATTCGACCCGCCGCACTTCTTTTCCACCTTCAAAGTAAATTTTCATCACTCTTGACAAAGCACGCAGAGCTCTCGAAATGCGGAAAAGACATTTTACTTGGTTTGTTTTTCGCTCTTTCATTCACAGAATCTTCACATCCATTGTTTTTGAAATGTCTCATTTATTACAGTACGGTATGTTATTGATAACATATTTCTTGATTTATTTCGAATATAAGAACGAAATCAGCATAACTGAAAATGTACTGAACCAAAAACTTTCAAATTTGGCAGGCATGTTCAGATGGACCTCTAGACTCGCACTAAGAACATAAAATTAAAAAAGCTTTTCTTCGCGTTTCTCCAGTTTTTCAAGAACAACTGAACTGGAAATGTTCAAAACTTGATACACAGGTTGTACTGAGGTATTGGAATAGTGGATTTGGTTGATATCACCAAAAAACCGTCAATATCGAAGTTTCACTCATTTTTCTATGCATTTTCCAATTTTCTTGAGAATGATAGAACTAAAAAAGCTCGAAATTGGTACTCAGGTTCAGCTAAGAGCTTTATTCTAATTCAACAATAAAGAGCAAATTGGGTACAACTTTTTCCTTTCTTTTAATGACAGTGTTCATAATCGTACTTGATAATTCAAAAATTGAACTCTTGAATCAGATAGAACCTGTACTGCCAGGCCTCCCTGCAATAACAGCTCACAGCTTTCCAGTCCTGCCCATTATTTTCTTATATTTTCCAACTTTATCTTGGTTTTGAGTAGAACTCAGAACTTGATGTATTTTGACAAATTCGAATAAATAAATTGAAATAGAAATTCATTTCTCATCATACAACAAATACAGTTGTAATTTCAGTAAATACAATCTACTATTAATTTTATTATTACTATTATTATTAATATTGATATCAATCATAATTATTATAATAGAATTATAATTATAAAAATATTATAATTAAATTATTATTAATATTGATTATTACTATTTATTATTAATTATTCATTTATTATTTACTATTATTTTAGTATTTTGTAAATTTTCAGCTTACAGTTATTGTGGCTCAAATGAATAGACTAATATTGAAAAATACAAAAAATGAAAAATGGCCTTTATCGAGAAATTGGCCTAATATGATAGATTATTGGCCTCATTTACTAGTTGTTATGGCTCAAATAAATAATAATGAAAAATACAAAAAATGAAAAATGAGTAAAAATAATAAATAAGAAAGTAAAGTTTACTTGATTCAGCAGGTAATGTAATATAAATAGTTCAATTATTTTTTTTTTTTAATTTCAGATGGTTCAGAGAGACAGAAGGCACACTGGTTGAGCTGCAAAGAGGCAGCTCGATCCTGGTGCAGCCGCTGGATTCGGTGCTGCGCTTCCACAGAGTGCGCCAGGAGGACGGTGGCAAGTACATGTGTGTCACTGCCAACAACTTCGGCGAGGATCGCAGAGAAATACATCTCTCCGTCTCGTCGCATCTGTCCGTACAGTTGCAGCCAGCCTATCAGGTACCAGAGAAAACTGTTTCAAATTGAAATTATCATATTTGTATTATTAGGCTAGGATTTAGAATGGTTGTTGAGAAAGTCAATGTCAATCAATCATTTATTCAGTAATTTACATAGGAGAGTACAGGTATACTACTTAACCTAATGCTGAATCTCGCAGATTATTACAAAGACTTTAAAAAGGTCTTCTTTGAAAAAGTCTTTGGATAATTGTGTCAAAGCTCATGGAGATAGGCAAGCAATCTTTGGTTTTTGCAAAAATATTTTTGGTGCTTTCAGGTAAAACTTGACTTTTAATGTAAATAGCAGTATTCAAGATTGAAATAATCAATTTTCCGTAGTTTTTCAATTTCCTAATTATAAATTATATTCTCTAGAATTTCAGTATTGAACCAATTGTACTATTAATCTTAAATTCAACCCAATTCACAAGCAGTGAATGATTGTTGATTCAATTCGCTCTTGATCTCCTACTGTTGATTCGATTTACTTCTGATTATTAGGAACATTCAGTGTTACTATCCATAGATTGTTAATTTATTCACATATTTAATTCACTGATTATTATGTTTTATTGTGAAAGTGTTGGTCAGTGAATTACTTTTGATTCAATTTGCTCTTGCATGCTTGATCTCCTACTATGTTGATTGATTCGACTTACTTTTGATTATTACCAGATTTAATCCACTATCAACCATGTCTGAATGTGAGAGTGTTGGTGTGTTGTGCAGGTGGTTGACGGTGGTTCGGATGCCACTTTCAACTGTTCGGTGCACGGCGGCACAGGGGCAGTTGTGATAGAGTGGCTGAAGGACGGCCAGTCACTGATGGAGAATGGCAAAATCAATTTCGACCGACTCAAGCAGCAAATGATGGTCAAAAGTATCTCGAAACAGGACCAGGGCATGTATCAGTGCTTCGCCAAGAGTGATGGTGAAATCACACAGGCATCGGCTGAACTTGCTATAGGAGGTAGATTATATTATTGTTGAGATAATTAACTGAATTATTATTTATTTGGTAACAGATATACAGATATACAAGTGGATGAGACGAGCATGCTGCTCATACCACGCCCCACAAAGCAATTAAGTTACCTACATAATAATTATTTGAGAAAAAAATTCATAATATAATTTAATTCAGGCTACTGAAATTAATTCAGGTACAAATATACAGATTATACAGATGTGTCCCAAAACATGGTGACTCCAGTTCTTCCGCGGTATTCTACAAATCAAAAACAAACAGAAAATGTCTTTGGAAAAATGTCGATTTCTCCTTAGTTCTCACGTAATACACCATTTTTTTCTTCAGATTTTGTATTAATATCGTTAACAAATCGACATTTTTTTAAATGAATTCTGGTAGGCTTACTAATAAGTATCTGGTTTACAAAATATTAATATTGGATATTACCATATTTTTGAAAATGGCGGCTGCCTAAAATTTTCAATTTGAGTTTTTCTGGATAAATTGTATTGTTTTCACAAAACATTTTCCAATTACAAACATGTAGAGCTTTTTATTCTGAAGAAAATGATACCTGATTTTGTATAATTTGTTCATAAATAACTGAGATATAGCGATTTCTCAGTTCCCAGTTGTATCACTGTCGAAATAGCTAGGTAGTCGTCTATGTTCAGTGATATTCATTCAATTTGACGCTTGGAATTAGATAGATAGATAGAACGATATTATTTCTTTGCCATCGTACTCTACGGTCATCATAGCAACGTCAAGAAATGATATCTATCTATCTAATGCCAAGCGTTCAATTAAATGAATGTCAGTGTAGTACACCTTTTCCAGTTGTATTTGAGAAAGTATCAATTGTAATTATTGAGAATGATCATTTGTAATTGAGAAAACATCAGTTGTAAATGAGAACGGTCAATTATTGTATTTGAGAAGATATCACATGTAATTGAGAATGGTGAATTGTAAATGAGAAAGTATCATCTGAAATTGGGAAGATGTCAGTTGTAATTGAGAAATCAAATTAAAGAACCAGCTGACCTTTTTCACGTTTTTAACTTCTCATTTATAGCAGGAGCCAATTAACTTGTCATAAATCAGCTGATCCAGTAATAATTAAACAGTGATTTCGACACAATAATCAAAAGGCTTGAAAGTCTTAAAGACCTTAAAAGTCTTGTCTTTTAAAGAAGACCTTTCAAAGAATAACTTTTTTAAAGACCTTTTCAATAATCTGCGAGATTCAGCATTTGTAGGTTAAGTATTGTGATATTGCTCTTTGAGACAGCTGATTTCTGACAAGTTGAATTGGATCCTGCTATACATGTGACGATTTCTCATTTACAATTCACCATTCTCAATTACATGTGATATCTTCTCAAATACAATTGACCGTTCTCATTTACAACTGATGTTTTTTCAATTACAAATCACTATTCTCAATTACAACTGATACTTTCTCAAATTGAATTGACACTTTCTCAAGTACAGTTGGAAAAGGTGTAGAACTAGATTATCACGGTTAAACTCGTGAGAGTTGCCAAGAAAATCGCTGTATCTCAATTATTTATCATCGGATTTCACAAAATCAGGTATCATTCTCTTTAGAATGAAAAGCTCTAGATTTTTAAAGGGTACAAATTGGGAAAATATCACAAGTATTTTCGATGTTGTTGATGTGTTGCAGCCATCTACCCGGAACTGCAGTCGACCTTCATCGAGCAAACGCTGCAGCCGGGCATGACGGTGTCGCTGCGGTGCGTGGCGTCGGGCAACCCGCCGCCGCGCGTCTCCTGGCTGCTGGACGGCGGCGCGCTGTTGCCGCGCGGCGGATACGTGCTGGGCAGCTTCCTCAGCGCCGCCGGCCTGGTCATCAGTCACCTCAACGTCACCGTCATTCGCGTCGAGCACGGCGGCCTCTACACCTGTCTCGCCCGCAACAGTCTCGGCTCGGCTCAGCATTCGGCCTCGTTGAATGTCTACGGTAACACTACCTTCAAATTCAATTATTAGTTTTTATTCACATAATAGAGAGTGGCCATAGCCGAGTGGGTTAAGTGCTGGCTTTGTAACCTAGAGGTCCCGGGTTCAAACCCAGGTAAGACCGTGAGATTTCAGCTCGAGCCACTCCTCGTGTTTCGGAGGACACGCTAAGCCGTCGGCCCCGGCTGCCTAAAAAACAGTCGTTAAGTCACGTCAGAGACCCTGAACTGATCAGGAGTGACCTGAAAACTCTGACATCAGACCTGAGCCAGCCAGGTTACACGGAATTATTATTTTATAATTATCATTATTATTATTATTATTATTATTATTATTATTATTATTATTATTATTATTAAACTTCGCTATTATAACATATTTTTTTCATAATGAATAGTTCAAAACTTATAATATCAAAGTTAATTGGATTTCTTATGTTATGAGAAATGAGTTATTGAAAATATAACTTGTATTGTAGTTATTGTAGTGGCTACTTCAAGATAAGTGGAAAAGTAATGATGGGACGAAAATATACACTCCTTATACTCACTGCCACATTTTAATGAAATACAATAATTGAAAAAATTGAAATTTATAATATATATACTTGAGGTTTATTTACTTTGAAACTAACATATATCAAGTAAATCAAGTATGCGACATAGATCACTTACAAATATTAATATAAGGCTAGGCGTACACCGGTTAGTCAAGACAAGACAAGATTAGTCACGTTTAGTCACAGTACTTCACATAGTTGCTTAAAAGAAGCAACACACACCGATTAGTCAGTGCATCAGTGTGTGCTGCTTCATAAGCAACTATGTGAATTACTGTGACTAAACGTGACTTATCTCGTCTTATCTTGTCATTCAACGGTGTACGCCTAGCTCAATACTCTGCTATACATTTTAATGAAATACAATAATTGAAAAAATTGAAATTTATAATATATATACTTGAGGTTTATCTACTTTGAAACTAACATATTATATATCAAGTAAATCAAGTATTCGGCAAAGATCATTTACAAATATTAATATAAGGCCAGGCGTACACCGGTTATTCAAAACAAGACAAGACAAGATTAGTCACAGTACTTCACATAGTTGCTTGTGAAGCAACACACACCGATTAGTCAGTGCATCAGTGTGTGCTCGTTCATAAACGGCTACGTGAATACTGTGACTAAAACATGTATCTCGCCTTGTCTTGTCTTGACTAACCGGTGTACGCCTAGCCTTATACTCACTGCCACATTTTAATGAAATTCAATAATTGGAAAAATTGAAATTTATACTTGAGGTTTATTCACTTTGAAACTAACATATATTAAAAAAAATCAAGTATGCGGCATAGATCATCTACAAATATTAATATAAGGCTAGGCGTACACCGGTTAGTCAAGACAAGACAAGATTAGTCACGTTTAGTCACTTTACTTTACATAGTTGCTTATGAAGCAACACACACCGATTAGTCAGTGCATCAGTGTGTGCTGCTTCATGAGCAACTATGTGAATTACTGTAACTTCTTCTTCTTATGGTACCTGTCCGTGCCGAACGTTGGCTGTCATCATGGCGATGCTCCTTCTGTCTTGGGCGCATTGGAATAGCTGAGATGTGGTACTGTAACTAAACGTGACTGATCTCGTCTTATCTTGTCTTGTCTTGACTAACCGGTGTACGCCTAGCCTTAGTTTGTTTCAGCTATATTTTGTTGTATCAATTTGATTATTTCAACTGTTGTTGTTGTTGTTGTTGCAGGGCCTCCGTCACCGCGCTCCCCAGTGAACGTGACCACAGTGCTGGATGGCAGCGTGTACCTGCGCTGTCCGGTGGCCGGCTACCCCATTCTGTCGACCAGCTGGCTGCATAACGGCGACTCGCTGCCCGTCGGCTACAGCCAGCGTGTCTACAGCAACGGCACACTGCAGCTGAGTCACGTGTCAGCCGTCGATCGCGGCGAGTACCGGTGCACCGTCAAAAACCAACAGAACCAGGCGGCCAGCGGTCGCATCTACCTCAATGTTATGAGTGAGTTTCGGATTCATGTAGACTATAAGCACAGATAATGTAGTAATCTACCTTATCTGGATCATGATCGTATGCTCTATAGAAACAACTCGTACCAATGCAATAAGCAGCGATTGAACAATAGGTGAACATATGGATTGTCCACTGATCGTAATAATTAAACAATGGTCCAATGCACACCTAAAGCAGCTGTTTCGGTGTGCATTGAACTATTGGTTTGTATAGAGTAGACAATCATATGATCCATATGTTCACCTATTGTTGCCTATTGCTTATATGTCCAATGTTGCTTATATGTTATAAGTTGCTATATGTTATATGTTGCTATTGCTTATATGTCCTATTGCTTATATGTCCCATATGTCCAATAGTTGCCTATTGCTTATTGCTCCGGTGTACGACCGGGGTAAAGTATGAGTCTAGTGAAAAATATATTCGGGGAAAACACGAAAGTATTTCAAATAATCTATACTGCTGAATAATAACCAGAGATTGATAATGGTGTAACCACCGAAATTGCAGTATCTCGTTGTTTTATTAAATATTTGGTTTTGACAATTTCAAGTCTTCTTATTCAGTATGGATAACTACCTCAACATCACCTTCACTACTACACAGAAAGTTAATCTATACTGCTAAGTCCAGCAGTGCATTTTCCACCTGCTAATATATTTACCGTTAACATTTTTTCTGTTTCAACGATAGGCCCACTCTCGATAAATATTTGACAATTATTTTATGCTGTTTATTATGGAGCTGGTAAAATATAATATATGCATTACATACATGATTTGTCATCTATGGCACCTATCAAAAACTTCTTAGGCCTAAATATTTTTTCTATGTGGACATCTTTCCAGTATATGTTACAGATTTTATAATCCAGTATCTAATGGATTCACTCATACTTATAGTATGCAGTAAAATTTATTGTTTTTTTTTTCTAATTATTATTAAAATTACTGTCAAGATTCATGCTGGCAATCAAACAAGATTCATAAGAGAGTGGAGGTATGGGATATGGAACTCAGTTTTACAAAAAATTCATTTGATGTAGATTTGAACTGCAAGAGAATTATTATAGCTGAGTGAATATCAATAGAAGCGATTATGAATAATTGTAGGTGAAACTGTAGGTGAAGCTTGACTCATTACTTGAAAAAACAGTTTAGGATGGTGAAAATATTATTGGTTCATTTTAGAAAACTTCAACTTTGAGATTCAACTGTATCTACAAAATATCACTAGTTACTTTAGAAAACTGAAAACATTATTTAGAGATTCGACTGTAATCAGCCTATTATTTTATTGCAGAGCCACCAGAAATCTCACCATTCCAGTTCAGTGAAGACTTGCAAGAGGGAAGCAGAACTCATGTGGTTTGCGCAATTATTTTCGGAGATCTGCCAATGGAGATAACGTGGAACAAGGATGGGCGGCCTCTGGCGCATGATCCCGACATCCAGGAGCAGAGCTTGCAGTTTGTCAGCAATCTGGTGTTCAACAAACTGTCGGCCAGGCATGCCGGCCACTATACTTGCATAGCAAAAAACGCTGCCGCTCAAGCTAACCGTACTGCCAAACTTGTTATCAAAGGTGAGTACCGTTTTATAGAATAAAATAGAATAGAATAGATACTTTATTGTAAAAACATCTGAGATCTTCAGATACAATACAATAGTTTCTAGTTAGTATAGTTTCTGAGTTAGAGTATCTGAGTCATAATTATGTAGTATCTATGAGTTATAGTTTATCAACCCACAAGTGCATCCTTTCTATTGAAGTGGTCGCTTGCTTTCTGGTCTTGCCTCTTGATCAATAATGTAATTTTGTTTAATCTAGATGTGACCTTCTAGGCAGCCTTCTATAGGAACTCAGTGACCCTCTCTATGAATTCTTGGAATATCTATTTTTATGTTTTTCTAATAAGTTAACAATACTGACAAACTTGTTATCAGGAGGTACTGTATTATAGTTTTTCCAAGACTCTTACTCTACTATAATTCTCGTGTATTCAAATATTTATCTTATCAACATTAATTTGATATAAATTTATAATTTTTTAAAAATTTTATATAGGTCAATTAATTTTATATAAATTTATTGATCATCAATAACTGGAAATGCTTCAGTACTAATCGACGTTTGGTTATGAGTTAGGCTTCTTTATGTTCATGTCTCTGATCGCATATTCAATAATATTATATAAAAGCAGTGATTGATCCCGTAACTTAATTGTAAGTCACGAGTTATTAGAATAAGAGATAACTTCGTGCTATACAGTACTTACACTATTTTGAGTCGCGGACGCGTTTCGAACAATGATGTTCATCCTCGGCGCTTTGGGCTACGACTGACTACCTTAAAAACATTGTAAGGCTATGGAAGGTATTGGGATGTGGTGAGTGGGGAGAAGAGGAGAAGTTTGGGTGGGGGAGGTGTTTACAGGAATATCGGTGATGATGTTGAATAGGGTGTGTGATTTGAAATTGAGTTGATCATTGAGTATGAGATGAGGATGATTGATGGAATGTTTGTATATTTCAAATTGTTCTAATGTATTTAATTTCCTGCTTTTGGGGGTGATATGGAGGATCTGGAGATTGGTGTTGATGTCTGTGAAGGAATGATTTGATGAGATCAGATGTTCAGCAAAGTTAGATTTGGTAGAATAGTGCTGGTGGATTGATTTTATGTGTTCATTAAATCTTATTTTAAATGAACGTCCTGTCATGCCAATATAGAAATGGTCACAGTCATTGCATAGGAGTTTGTAGGTGCCAGGGAGGTCATGAATGTTTGGGGTGGGGGGGTTATTTGTGGTGTGTTTTTTCAGGCTGTTTATGGTTTTGAAAGCTACTTTGTAGTTAAGTTTACGGAAGTTGTTTGCAATTTTTTGGGTAGTCTGATTAATGTAGGTAAGGGTGATATATTTTGATGTGACAGGTGAAGGTTGTGAAGGGTTTCTGATTTTATTGGTGATTTTTTGAATTTTTCTGTTGACCAGGGAAGGGTTGTAACCGTTTCTTGTGGCTATGTGTTTGATTATTTGGAGTTCAATATGGTAGTCAGAGGGGTTCATGGGGATGTTTAGTAGTCTATGGATCAGGAAGTTGAGGGCAGCATGTTTATGTTGGGTGGGGTGGTTTGAGGTGTTGTGGATGATCATGTCAGTTGATGTAGGTTTTCTGTATATTTTAAAGGTGTGTTGCTGATTGGTCTTAGTGATTGTGAGATCAAGGAAGTTGATTGATGAATTATTTTCAGTCTCTAGGGTGAATGTCAGGTTAGGATGTATTTTATTTATGTGGTGGAGGAGTGTGTGGACTTGTCTATTGTTACCAGCATATAGGACAAGGATGTCATCAACATATCTATGCCAGTAAATGATTTTTCTGGAGAGTATACTGTCATTTTAGAATGTGTTTTTGCTCTATATGGTGAATGAATATTTCGGCTAAAAGTGGTGAGAGGGGTGATCCCATGGCGACGCCTGTGGTTTGGGTATAGTATTTCTGATTGTGGGTGAAATAATTTTGCTTAGTTATGATGTTGGTGAGAGTCATTATTTCGTGGATATGGTTTGGGTCAGTGTTATTTTCAATGAGCATGTTTTTCAGGTATTGCAGTGTTTCATCTATGGGTATGATTGTGAAGAGGTTTTTTATGTCCAGTGAGGCAAGTGTGGAGTTATGTGGGATGTGAATATTTTTAATTTTCTCCACAAGTTCAGTATTATTCCGGATTGATGTGTGATTATTAAATTTAATATTCTTCCTGATTATGGAGTCCAGGTATCTGGCTATTTTGTGTGCAGGAGCTGGTGTGTGGTTGACAAGGGGTCTTATAGGTATATGAGGCTTGTGTATCTTGGGAAGGGCTCTTAATATTGGGGCAGACGGTTTTATCTGTTTTGAATTATGTTTTTCTATGGGAGAGAGTATGTGTTTTGTGCTATTAATGGCCTGTTTTATTGCAGTTTGAAATTTTGAGGTGGGGTCATGTGTGAGTTCAATGATGTCATGTTCAGTAATGAAATCTTGGATTTTTTCTTGGAGGTGGGGTGTGTGAATAATGACAGTAGCATTGCCTTTGTCAGCTTTTGTGATGGTGAGGTTGTGATCTTCCAGTTTTCCTGTTATGGATTTACAAATTGTATTTTCTTTTTTATGGAGATTGTTGCATGGAGTTTTGGTTATGATGCGTTTTGTTGCTACTCTTAGGAATTCATGGTGTTCAGGTGATGTGGTGGTGATAGCACTTTCAGAATCAATTACCCTTATGGAAAAATGAGCCGGTTCCAGATCTGGCCAGATCTGGACTTGGATCTGGCCAGATCTGGTTATAAACGGGTTGATCTGGTCAGATCTGGGATGCCAGATCTGGATTCATTTCAGATCTGGGATGCCAGATCTGGACTCATTCAGATCTGGCTGGCAGATCTGACCAGATCTGGGTTGCTAGATCTGAACTCATTCCAGATCTGGGATGCTAGATCTGGATTCCTTCAGATCTGGCCAGATCTAGCATCCCAGATCTGTATTCATTCCAGGTCTGGAATGAAAAAATTAAACTGAAAAACAATGCTATGAAAAAATTCAAATATTACAACTAAAAACTTATTTTTCAGTGAAATTCATGTCAAAATGTAAAAGTGATGAAATACATAACATGATTATCACATCCTATTTTTAATCAATTTTTTATTGCATTTGCCATTATTTCAGATGAAATAATTTTAAGAGTTTGAAATCAAAATTTGCAAAATTGAATTTTAAGCACTTTTGCTCAGTAAGATATTGCTGTCAGACGTAACGTTTATGAGATATTAGCTTAAAATGGAAATGAAATGAATAGTAAAGATAATATTGCTGGATACATAGATGGGTGATACGGAATTTATTCACATTGACGGCTGTATTGCCACCAAATTAAAGAAATGCTAATAACTTTGATAATTCTGGACAGATTGATTTGAAAATCTAGGGGAACGTTTCTAGCTTGAAGAGAAACATTCCTCATTTTCTAAATAAGTTTTAAATCTCTTCTTTTCATATCCAAAGCCAAAAAATCATATGAGCATTTTGGAAGGATTTTTAAATCTACCGGCACACGGGAGTCAGCGCGCGGGAAGTGTGTTTAGTGATGCCAAACGCTAACGGTCAACATAAGGTTTGTTTTCCTTGCAGCAGCAAGAAAGAATTTTCGTTTTCATAAAATTGACTAATATTTTGGTTTGAAATTGTTTATTGATTGTACTTCACTTCAAACTGAGCTCTTATCTCCGCATTATCTTCTAAAATCTTTGGTAAGTTACTCATTCTACACAAATTAATAATATCAACTTCTTGTAGCTATCTCATCCTAACCTAAAATCTCAATAACAATGTGGGCATCACATCAAACTTATTTTAATAGTAGCCTACAGTTAATTAATTGGTTAGTAAGTAATAAGAGTTAATTTTATAGAACTGTAATCATAATACAGCTTTTATCTCGAAGCTGTATTCTCTATAGATTCATTACCTACATTAACCATGTTGAAACTTGGGATCTTTTTTCTGGCATAGACGGTAAGACGGATATACAATAATTACCGTGCTCATAATTCTATAGCTAACTTAGTTAATTATGTAAATGGCCTAAATTAATTAGCCTTGATTTTTTCAATGCTAGTAAGGTTAGTTATTAGGTTTTTTGGTGAAAACTGATAAAGTACATTCTGTAGGCTACTTCATTGTACAATATTAACTTAATAGGCTACTTCTTTCCTATTTTCTGTAGATTTAAACATAATATCTTAGTGTTTTGAATTGTCTGTTTTTTCAGATTGGTTTCTACTTGTTCTATCTTCTATCTATCTATCTTAGTAGAGTTGTGCAATTTTATATGATACCGCTGTTAATTTAGTGTTAATTCAATTTAGTCTTAATTTTGCTATGGTAGCCGAGCATAACATTGTTTATTCAATTGGAGTCACCTTTTAGAATAGACTTTCAGCCTAACGCCCACATCGCGGTTTTGCTATTGTTCGGATTTAATAATTGAAGTAATAAGTTGTAGTTTTATTTGGGCTCATTTCTTTTGGATTTTTAAGATTACTTTGCTCACCTCAGTAATTGTTTTTCTTAGAGTCGTTATGTTTTTAATCAAGATAATAGGCCTACCGTACCTACAATCTTGAAATCATATAATTAACTTATGTGAATTTCAAATTTTTTTCAAGTGGATTGTGAATTTATTACGGTTACCGTACCGGTATATTTTCTAAAGAATAGTAGGCCTAGGCCTATATTCTTTCCACCAAAACATTTTTAATTTCGGTATAGTAGGCTATCCTGGCCTGTTCAATTTTCATGAAGTAAAAGCATACCGTATGCTATGTAAATATAATACAGTATACCATATTTTTTACCGAATTTAATTTTGCAGTTTTAGGATAACATTGTGATTTAATTTTAATTCCATTTATTTGTGATTTTTTTACTAGCGGATTACAAGATAACCCTGTTATTCCCGGTTGTTTCAATTTGAAACGTTTTTGTTTCAGGCTTGCAGAACACTTAAACATTTATGTCTTGCGGAATGTTTTCTGAAAGGCGGAGTGGCAAAAGGCCCTATCGGAAAGTCTGAAGAAAGAAGAAAAGCCTTCTGTCCGGAAAGAGTCAAGGCCCTTATGAGTAAGTGTTACCATAAATAAATCCAATATACCTGACGTGTGTACTCAATTAATAATTAAATTTAATATTTGGGGTTTTCTAAATACTATGTGTGCCTCTAGGAATGTACGATTTTTCAAATATGATTTTTTAAATCTTATTTTGAGTAAATAATTTTTTTAATTTGAGTAACTTTTTGTATGTTATGCAGCACAGTTATTTACTCCTATCTGGTTTTAACTACTTCTTTCATATACTGTAATCGGATAAGAAAGACGTTTGACTGCTATCTCCAGACCTGAACCAGACCTTACACCAGTAATTGCCTGGTGTAGATGTGATTGTATAAATGTATTGTGGAATAGCTGATTCATTCCAGTTAAAAATAAACCCAGATTGTAATTATAATTGAATTATAATGGTCTGGGAATATTAGTTTTTGTAAAGGAGTTCTTTAGCAATTTCATATTTGTCAAACATTAAAAATAGGGATTTTTCCAGGTTTCAGTCAGGAGTTGGCAGAACAAGAGTGATGGAAGAATGCAACCGAGAAAGAATTGGTGGCTGCTATGGGCACAAAGCTCAGTGAGACCAGGGCTGCTGCAGCTAAGCGCAATCAAAATTAATATTTTTTTTAAATTTAGCCTTGTAAATTATTTCATTAAATTATTATTTTTTCTCAAATTATTTCATTATAATTATACTGAATAAAAAGTTGATTCCTTTATTTTATTATGAATTTACATACAACCTTAAATTCTTCTACTATAGCAAAAAATGTAGGTTATTTAGAATTAGGTACCCATATCTGGCCAGATCTGAATTTAAGAAAAAGTCCCAGGTCTGGCCAGAAAAAAGCCAGATCTGGCCTGATCTGGTTTTGGACACATAAAAACCAGATCTGGCCAGATCTGAGTTCCAGATCTGGCCATATCTGGGTTCTAGATCTTGAACTCAGATATGGCCAGATCTGGAACTCAGATCTGGCCAGATCTGGTTTTTATGTGTCCAAAACCAGATCAGGCCAGATCTGGCTTTTTTAATCTGGCCAGATCTGGGACTTTTTCATAAGGGTACAATTGATTGTAAAGTGTTTTTGGACTGCATGTTGTGTTTCATGTTATATTTCAATCCTTTATCCAGTAGATCCATTTCTTGTTTGGTGAATTGCACATTTGTAGTGTTTATAGTGCGAGGATGGAATGTGTGAAGGTTAGTCTGAGATGGCTGTTTGTTTTGGTTGTGAACAAGTCTTTCAAGTTTGAGGTTATGTCTACTTTTTATGAAATTGGTTTCGGCTTTTATGTAAGAATGAGTAAATTGTATTACTTCTTCCATTTCAATGAAAGAGAGATGTTTGGAAAGTTGAAAATGAAGATGGAATGCTTTTACTATTGAGTTGATCTTTTTTGATATGGAGACTGAAAACAATTCATCAATCAACTTCCTTGATCTCACAATCACTAAGACCAATCAGCAACACACCTTTAAAATATACAGAAAACCTACATCAACTGACATGATCATCCACAACACCTCAAACCACCCCACCCAACATAAACATGCTGCCCTCAACTTCCTGATCCATAGACTCCTAAACATCCCCATGAACCCCTCTGACTACCATATTGAACTCCAAATAATCAAACACATAGCCACAAGAAACGGTTACAACCCTTCCCTGGTCAACAGAAAAATTCAAAAAATCACCAATAAAATCAGAAACCCTTCACAACCTTCACCTGTCACATCAAAATATATCACCCTTACCTACATTAATCAGACTACCCAAAAAATTGCAAACAACTTCCGTAAACTTAACTACAAAGTAGCTTTCAAAACCATAAACAGCCTGAAAAAACACACCACAAATAACCCCCCCACCCCAAACATTCATGACCTCCCCGGCACCTACAAACTCCTATGCAATGACTGTGACCATTTCTATATTGGCATGATAGGACGTTCATTTGAAATAAGATTTAATGAACACTTAAAATCAATCCACCAGCACTATTCTACCAAATCTAACTTTGCTGAACATCTGATCTCATCAAATCATTCCTTCACAGACATCAACACCAATCTCCAGATCCTCCATATCACCCCCAAAAGCAGGAAATTAAATACATTAGAACAATTTGAAATATACAAACATTCCATCAATCATCCTCATCTCATACTCAATGATCAACTCAATTTCAAATCACACACCCTATTCAACATCATCACCGATATTCCTGTAAACACCTCCCCCACCCAAACTTCTCCCTCTTCTCCCCCCACTCCCACCACATCCCAATACCTTCCATAGCCTTACAATGTTTTTAAGGTAGTCAGTCGTAGCCCAAAGCGCCGAGGATGAACATCATTGTTCGAAACGCGTCCGCGACTCAAAATAGTGTAAGTACTGTATAGCACGAAGTTATCTCTTATTCTAATTATCTCTGCAGTACACGAAGTATGGATATACACAACAACCACATACGAGTTATTATTTTTTATATAAGAATTTATCATTTTTTACGAGAAATTTTTCTCTTCGTCTGCTTCCTTTAGAGGGATGAAGTTTATCTAATGTATTTATTCTATTTCTCCTTCAATTGGAATTTTGTACATCATGCTTTGATTCTCTACATACCTATAGCGTATTGCTTGCCTGTATATAATTTATATATTGTACTGGAATGTATTACAGTATATTCTATTATACTCCTAGAATTCTCTATTCTAATGATATATATATCGAATAATATTACAATAATATAATATTCTATGTTTCATATTTCTATAATGAACTGTTCACTATCATATTTTTCTTGAAATACTACACAGTACAATATGTAATGCAAGGATAAGAAGAGTTTGTTCAATTCTCACCAAGTTATTTTATTTCTTTGTTAATAAATAATTGTTTCAGAGCACATTTCAAGTGTTTCTTCACTTTATTATTCCTTTAGAAGTGATAATGCATTGTTTTGGTCTGTTGCAGTGCCTCCATCTTGGATAATTGAGCCGCAAGATGTGTCCGTACTGTACCAGCATTCTCTCACACTGCCCTGCTATGCAACCGGCTTTCCTGTACCGAAAGTCAGGTGGACCAAACAAATAGGTATTGATACACACTTCCATTAAATTTATTACCATTCATTTATTTTACACCCTACATATTGATGGATTTATTAGCTAGTGGATTTTGAATATAGAGAATGAAGTAAAACAAATAATAAATAACCGAACAAATAGGTATTCATACACACTTCTTTCATTAAATTTATTACCATATAATTCATTTATTTTACAGCCTACATATTGGTGGATCTATTAGCTAGTGGATTTTGAATATAGAGAATGAAGTAAAACAAATAATAAATAACCGAACAAATAGGTATTCATACACACTTAATAAATAAATAAATAATAAATAAAGTTTTATTTCCAATAAAAAAAAAAACAATACATCGAACAAATTCACAGGAATTGAACAAAATTCTGACGGAAACAATACACACATGCAAAGCTCAAGAGCTGTCCGCATATGGGAGTACCAACAGTATAGTCTATATTAATACAATTCGATACCATTGATTCCAAGTATAAGAAATAAAAATAAAACCAAGTTGATAAAGATGAAAAAAAACAATTGATTGAAGAATACTGAAATATAATCATTTCAAACACAAAATAACTGAAAACAATCCAATGAATAGAGAAATCAAATCACTCAATGAACATAAAAATTTTAAATCAAATTAAATCACTCAATGAACATGAAAAAAAATTATCAAATAAATCAAACTAAAGTATATTAAAGTATATTAAGTATAGGTACTTCATTCATTAAATTTATTACAATATAATTCATTTATTATTACAGCCTACATATTGGTGGATCTATTAGCTAGTGGATTTTGAACATAGAAAATGAAGTACTGTAAAACAAATAATAAAGGTTCTTAAGCAATACCCATCCAGTAACATTGTCCTTATAATATTGGATGAGTTAATTGGAATAATCACTTGAAATTTTCGTTACAGATCAGCAAGGAAGCGAATTCTCGCTAATCGAATCGAACGCAGGTGAATTCATTTCTGAAAATGGAACACTGTTCATTCACGCTGCTGACACATCGCAACAAGGAAGGTACACATGTACTGCTGAAAATGGCATCGGGAAATCATTGAAGAAAAGCATCTATGTCAAAGTGAATGGTATGTAATGAAATATTTATCAGAAAATGATTTATCAGAAATGTTCAATTTTATGACAATATATAGATAGGTTCTTATGCAATACCCATCCTGTAACATTGTCCTTTTTATTTTTATTATTTATCTTGGTTTTTATTGGTGGGGACCCTTGTGGGTAGGTTCCACTTCGCCTATTGCACAATTTTTTGTGTCGGTCACCCATCCAAGAGCGGTCTTGAATTTACTTAACCACATGATTACTTAGCAACCGCTCTCACTGAGTGACCACTGATATTGTCCTTATAATATTGGATGAGTTAATTGGAACAATCACTTGAACTTTTCGTTACAGATCAGCAAGGAAGCGAATTCTCGCTAATCGAATCGAACGCAGGTGAATTCATTTCTGAAAATGGAACACTGTTCATTCACGCTGCTGACACATCGCAACAAGGAAGGTACACATGTACTGCTGAAAATGGCATCGGGAAATCATTGAAGAAAAGCATCTATGTCAAAGTGAATGGTATGTAATGCAATTTTTCTCAGAAAATGATTTATCAGAAATGTTCAATCTTGTGACAATATATAGATAGATACTATGAAGAGCGATGTAACATGGATATGGATCTTGCATGTTGATTGTTGATAGATATGTGTCACAATTATATTCATTTATTAAATCAATTCATTTCTACATAATGATGTTACAATATCCAAAATATCTTATATCAAACTTGAACTAGCCTATCTCATTGACCCATGAAAATAATTTGGAGTTTACGCACAGGCGTGAACCTGTTATTTATATTCGATGTCATTATGTTTTTTTTAAGAAGCAGTCTAATGCAGAATTAAGAAATCAAACACACAATTACAATACCCGTTATGGCCGAATTTCTGAGAGACATAGATTAGACCTTTTTGAAAAGAAAACAATTTACAAGGGAAGAACATTTTTTATGAAGTTGCTAAACAATTTACAAATGCAGTATTAGAAGACATAAAATTTAGAAAAAAACTAAAGGGATATTATTGGTAGCCCTATCTCTGTACTCTTTACAGGAGTTGGACGATAATAATTATTGATGTTATTAACTTTGTTTGTAGGCTACCTACTATTTTGACACTATTCATGTATTTGTTGTACATGATTTCGATATTCGGTTTTTCAAAACAACACAGGTCACAGTTACTTATGTAGTAGGCTATAGGCACATTCCTCTTCTATATAAGTAAAAATTATCCTACTACTGTATCTATAATTTTTATTATCAAGCTATTAATCATCGTTCTTTGTATGTATTGCGTGTTTTATTTATGACTCCTTCATAGTCATCTATCAACCATGCAGGAGTATATTCAATAAATATTGTGGAAAACCAATATTGAAAACAAATGAGAATCCATATACCGTAACCGACATTTGGATTTCAAATTGGTTTTTCCAATTTTTTAGTTCCAGCGCACTTCAAGACAAAGATAATAAACCAGAGCGGAATGTCCGGCCAGGAGTTGATTTTGAAGTGTGAGGCCGAGGGCGATCTGCCACTGAGAGTGTCGTGGAGCACAAGTCCCATGCAGCCGCTGCCCCCCGCTCACTCCAGGCACACCTCGTCGGGACTCATCTCCGAAATCCAGTTCCAGAATTTCTCCAGAAAGCATGCCGGTGCCTATCACTGCAATGCCAACAACGAGTTTGGACAAGATAATATGGTTATCTACCTGACGATCAAAGGTAATTGGTGGAATCAACTAGCTATCATGTTAGCTTTGCATGTTACATGTCTTTATAATATCTACCACAAAACTTGACGTGTCATATGCTGCAGGAGCGTTGCTCCCGAGATGCAGTTATATGTGACGAACTAAATAAAAATGAATATATCAGGCATGGTCACAGAAAAGGAGGATTATCTCTGAAATATCCGACATTATATCACTCCGAATTAACTGTGAAATGTACGGTTGTGTGTGATAAATGGGAATAATCTCCAAAAGTATTTGCTTGTCAATATTATTGATTTTTTGATTTATAGAAACATTTTCGATACAACGATTTATTAGTGATTTTACAGTTTATTTGCAATTCTCTCAATGAATAAATGAATTTTATTTCCAAATCCAAATAAAAAATAAATAAATAAATAAAATAAAATAAATAAATAATAAATATGGAAATCAAATGACGAATAAATAAATAAATAATAAATAAATAAATAAATAAATAAATAAATAATAAATAAATAACAAAAATAAATGTCAATAAATGAATAATAAAAAAATAAAATAAACAATATGAATAAATGAATGAATAAATAAATAAATAACAAATAAATAAATAAATTAAATGAAAATTAAACAAAATAAAATAAATAAATAAACAACAACAAATAAATAAAGTAAATAAATAAATAAATAAATAAATAAATAAATAAATAAATAAATAAATGTTCTGAATGAATGAATGAATGGGCTAATGGAATGAATGAAATGAATTAAATAAAATAAATAAATAAATAAGGACTAAATAAATAAATAAATAAATAACAAATAAATAAATAAATGTGGATAATTAATAAATCTATATCAAATAAATAAAATAAACCAATGACTGGAATAAATTAATATTAATTAATTTCGTTTAATTAATTAATTAATTAATAATAAATAATAAATTTCTTTCCTTCAAAACTAAAACCTAAGAATACATTAATAATATATTGACTACAAAAATGTGGAAAAACTATATAAACATCAAGAAAAAAGAAAATTTATGGAAATTAACCCACTCAACTATGGACATCCATGTACTAGAGTGGGTGATGCATCGGTGTATGCATCGGTTTTATTTAGCCGTTAAACCACTCATGAGTTATTAAACTACTCGCTGAAGCTCGTATTTCAACCTTGTATAAAATTTACAACAAAAATTATCATTTATAGCCTTCAAACTACTCGTGAGATATTTAAAATACTCGCTGAAGCTCGTATTTGTGTACCTTGTGTAAAATTTACAACAAAAATTCTCATTTATAGCCTTCAAACCACTCGTGAGATATTTAAACTACTCGCTGAAGCTCGTATTTGTGTACACTTGTGTAAAAATTAAAACAAAAATTCTCATTTATAGCCTTCAAACCACTCGTGAGATATTCAAAATACTCGTTGAAGCTCGTATTTGTGTACCCTTGTGTAAAATTTACAACATAAAATTCTCATTTTTATAGCCTTTACACCACTCGTGTGATATTCAAAATACTGTACTTATTGCTGAAGATCGTATTTTTGTAACTTGTGTAAAATTTACAAAAAAATCTCATTTATACTCTTTGAACCACTCGTGATATATTCAAAATACTGTAGGTTACTGAAGATCGTATTTTTGTAACTTGTGTAAAATTGACTACAAAAAACTCTTTTCTCTATCTTGTAACGTGTTGCAGAGCCGCCGGAAGCGCCACGCGACGTGGAAGTGATGGAAGTGGGCAGCCGATGGCTGAGCATCAGATGGTCGGCGCCCGCCGGCCACTCGCCCACCTCCCACTACCTGGTGCAGTTTCAGGCGGGGGCGGGGGCGGCGGGGGGCGGCCTACTGTGGAACAACATCACTGTGAACGGCAACACGCACACGGCGCACGTCAGCGCCCTCCTGCCGCAGACCGTCTACCATCTCAAGGTGCTGGCCGTCAACGATGTCGGCAGTGGACTGCCCAGTGAAATTATCAGGGCGGTTACTTTGCAGGAAGGTAGGTTTTGTCATTTTGTGTCTGTTCATGAAGATGCATGTCCTGATGTTTGAATTTCACATGATATGTGATTTATATATAAAGTATATTAGGGCTAAAAGGAACAGATAGGTGCCAACACACTATAGACGACATCTAAGGTAGGCAGAAGAGATAATAGTTGAAAACACAATTGAGGAGCTCGGAGCAAAAATGTTGTACGGCCGTAGATATGATTAACTATATTCTCTCAACGGTTTTGATTTATACTCATCTTGTTATACCATCAATGTTCAAAATAATGGCTATAAATATCAAGTCCATAATAATGGCCGACATCGGTCCAGAGCGTATTCGGCCAGAAATACAAACACTCAACGGCAATGTATCTCAAAATACTGACTCCAAACTCCACACCACTTACACAGTGCTTCCTAGCTACGTCAAAGATACGATACTCCACTATGGCAGGCAATGACAGAGCCTGGCCATATACATACCGCGTGCTACGTAAAAAGGAATGTATGAGCTGATGTGAGTGTGTTCTCATGAGGCCCTGTTATACAGGACTTTCAAAATTTTAAGAAACTCATAATTATCTTATAATGTTTTTATTTGTAAGTGAATAAGATTTCTTCTAAGGTTCTATAAAAAATTCATAGTTTTGACTGTTGCAACTACAAGTAGGCCTAGGCCTATTTGTAATTGTAACATAATTCTAATGTCTTTAAAACTGTGTGTCCACGATCTAAGTTTCCATCCAATTTCATTCAATAAATTAATCTTCGACTAATAGCAGATTAGGTAGGTACTCCCAAGGTTAGTAGCCTGTAGCAGCACAGAGTCAGGTGGCAGCTTGCTGGGAGATTGGGCTAATGACGTCATGCAATCCCAAACTTGAATGCTTTTAAAGTCTTCCACATGAAAGCGTAAAGTTGAAAATAGTAGGCTCAAGAAATGTTGATCCTGGTAGTATTCTCTATTTGTTTTAAAGAATGTTCCAGTTGGAAATCAATTAATATGTTGTTATAACTTGTTTTCAATGTACTCGAAGTAATATATCTCAGCACCTCAGGATGTGATGGTTGAGGCAGTCAACGAAATTCATTCTTTCCTCTGGAAGAGAAACTATTACAACCTATCATTTCTTCAAAACCATCAAACAGCAAGTGTGACCCACTTATTCTTATACATCCTTGGAGTACTCCCATCGTTAAACGAAATTTTTAATTTTCAAATTAGATCAGCATTACAAAATTTATATGGATTTCTTTGTGTGCCCCTAGGGACCATTAGCTGTTAGATCAAAGGGTACCTATAAGTTTATGGAAATAGTCTTTTTCAGTGAATAACATAACGTCGCTCACTTACCAATATTGCTTCTTAAGTCGTGCCTGATGTTTGCAAAGTTTCTATGTATCTCCATTAAGTTAGTAGTTGGAAAAGCACATCAATTTGGATTAACCACATTTTTGCTTGGTATAGTATTCTCTCTATTTGTTTTTAGAATTTATTTGACATCAATTAATATGTTGTTGTATTGTTTTCTTCAAGCTCCAAGTAAACCACCTCAGGATGTGATGGTTGAGGCAGTCAACCCGAAATCACTCATTGTTCGGTGGAAGGTGAGAATCTATTACAATCCTATCATTTCTTCAAAACCATCTTTAATATGACAAGTGTGATAGCCTAGGCTGCTTAACATCATGCTCATTAAAATTTTCAAATTTTTCAAATTGGAATCATCATCCACACATTTTTAGCTTTAAAAATAGCGACCAAAGGCCTACTGCAAAGTGCCTGTATTCAAGTTTTTTCAAAGTGAATTTCACTCATTTTAACCTGTCTCTTAACTCTCCTAACACTCATTTTGATGTCTCTCAAACTCTCTTCAAGAGAACAATCAAGACCTTGATTGTTCAATCCATTAAATTTTCATTTGAAAACAGTGGAATAAATAATTTATGTTAGGGCCTGGTCATATACGATTGGGGTTTGATTTACTTCACTTCACTTCACGTAGGGCCTGGCCACACTCCTCCTTTGCAAGACTTCACTTACTTGCATAGTATATCTATATAAATCGTATGGTATATAGTAAGTGAAGTGAAGTAAATCAAACCCCAATCGTATGTGACCAGGCCCTTAGCATTCATGATGATGTTGCCCATTTTCGATCAATTAATTAGTTTGGGAGCAATTAAAATTTAATATACTGTAATAAAATAAATTTCTGAAAATCTACAATATACAATACACAAAAAATCTACCTTGAATCAAGATTTACCTCTGTATAATTTTAATCAACGTAGGCTGTATATTTCAAATTTTCATTCCAAATATATTATTTACGATTATTTGAGCGAGTCCTTCTTTGTATTGTTCAAATTATTTGTCATTGCTATTATCGTTTTATATTTTTTTCACAGTACTCAGATCCTGGACTGAGCAGAATGAACGTGATTGGCTATCATATCTCGTACAGAGAATCTGGCAGTCAGCTGGAAGTGAAAACGCTCAGAGGCCATCAGAAGCATGAGTTCACTTTGACCGGGCTAAAACAATACACACGCTATGAGATAGCTGTTGATGCTTTCAATGATGTTGGATCAGGACCACCGTCACATGTGGTTATTGCTACCACACTCGAAGGAGGTAAAAATATTAATCAAATTGCTGAATATAAAATACAATGATATTAATGCAGTTTTCTATCACGAATTAATTGTAGAAATTTCTATTAAAGTTACGACTTGTATCTCACTATAAACAATTAAAATCAGTGAATAAGCAGGAGTGAAATGTATCCCATTTTTGCCAAAATAATGTGAGTGAATTATTACAATTATTTACAGTGAAATACAAGTAGTAACTTCAATAGAAAGATATAATATTACTTCAATTCAATGTTGAAACGATATTTCCGGATCCCCTGGACTTCTTTAATTCGAATATTTCTTGGGGTCCCTAGCATTTTGGACCCAATTATTAAGAACTTCTTTAACTCGAATTTAAAGTAGGTCGAAGTTTTTAGCTGGTCCCTTGAGGTTCGAATTATCCAAGTTCCACTGTATAGCCTTGTATAATTTGAAACAGATTCTAAAGACATTATTTTTTGTTTTTTCAATCATTTTGTTTTTATTAATGTAAGTCTATGATCAAATTTATTTATTTAATTCTCTCCTAGACTATAATATTGGAAATATACAAAAACGACATTTCTGTTTGACGTTTGCTTCAGTGCCTGAAGAGCCACCCCAAGAAGTACAATGCATTCCTGCTTCATCTCAAAGCTTGAATGTACGCTGGGAGCCTCCTCCAAAGGAATTCTGCAACGGAGAACTGCAAGGCTACAAAATATTCTACAAGCATGTGGATCCGCCCTTAGGTATCTGTGATTAATCAGAATATCTAGTTCTTTCTAAATAAGTTTTTTCTTGAAAGTATAATTTTGAAATTTATATAATCAATGCTTTTAGAAATGTCCTCGTCTACCATTTCTTTATCTCGATTAGTTCAGTGTCATTATGATCATTGAACCACTTTTTACGTGTATTCTAGGGAATATCTTTTGCAACTTCAACTTATCTTTTGCTGAAAAGTTTTCTTCCAAACTGCATGTTACCAATCGTCTATTTTCCCAGTTTCAATATTTTTTCGAACTAGCACTTCGAATGAATATAATTGAAATAATATTTTAAGTTACATAAATACTAGGTCTGATTTGATGAAAAATAATTATTTAGTGTTGATTACATGAGTAAGATACCTTGAATAATTATGAAAATTTACCTCTGTCTTTCTTTTAGTTTCAAGTCGTGATTAATAAGATCATTTATAGACTTATAGATCTACTGTCATTTTTGTATACATTATTTGCTTGTGCATATCAATTATTGAGTATTGTTGATTTGCTAATACTGTACATAATATTTTGCATATACATTTTTCTAATGGACAATTATCGGTCAAGTCAAACAATTATAGGCTACAATAATTTACGATTAAAATAAAAAATTACCAAATTCATTTTCAAATTCTGATTGATTGAATCCTATTAGCCATGATTTATAAAATAATTTTACTGTCTTTTGCTAATGAACGAGTGCTCAAATCACCTGAACAGCACCTACAGCTTAGTTAGATTCCCGCTTGGATAATGTATTTTTGTTTAATAGCGGTCATCGATTATCCTCTATAGATTATCTATTATATTGACAATATTCGCATTGACAGATTCCTTAAGATCATTATTTTTTATTGCACTATCAGGATTTCCGTTCAATTATTTATATTTATTTTTTAGCAATTGTATAATAATTATCATTATTTGATGGCACTATTAGGATTTCCGTTCAATCGTTCATACTGACACTATTGATTCATCATAGTTTATATTTGTTTCATAGCAATTGAGAATTGCAATATCTCATGATTCTTCATTCCTTCTTGAGACATGAGCACAGAAAAGGAGACTGAATTATCTCTTACATGTCGTTTAGCAGTACAGCTATTATAAAAGTGAGCTGCTGTTGTCCCACTCCTCATTAGCTTTTAATGGATGTGATGGACATATTTCGACTAATTTCATTTCAGTTGAATTTGCTAGGTGCTCCGGCTGAAACCGAAGTGAAGAAGAGCACCAACCTCGAAACCAATCTGCACGGTCTGACGAAGTTTGCCAACTACAGCATTCGGGTGCTGGCGTTCACATCGGCCGGCGAAGGCGTCCGGTCGCCGCCGATTTACTGCAGCACTGAGGAAGATGGTAGGTTTCACATTGGCGACTATTCAGTTGCAACAACTATCTGTTGATGCATCTAGAGCAATTGTTACTAGTTTCAGAAAAATGTAATTTTTCAGATGTAGCCTACTGAGGGAGATGGTAGGTTTCACACTGACGTTAAAAATAATTAAAACTAATGTCTCTTGTCATTGATTAAATCAAACTAGATTAAATTTATTTTTTGAACTATTCTTTTTGTAGCGGAAAATGAAAGACACGAATTCAGAAAACTTACTTTATTACATTTCAAATGAATAATACAAGAGAATTGATAAATAACACGATTTCAAACAACGCTTGCGCGACAACTCAACTCGACAACGATTCTCGGACAACTGAACTGTGTACTGTTATTTGGTCACCAGGCTGCGGTTCAACCTTCACGCTGATGCGTGAACACTTTCAATTAATTTGAAACTAGTCATTGACGATGAGAAAGAGTTCTTATTAACAGCTTCAGAAAAATAAAACAGATTAAGTTTTAGTGTAGTAGTGTAGCTAAATAAGTCTGTTTTGAACTCTATTTCAAAATTTAAAAATACTTGGATGTCTCTTAAGTGTGAATGAAAATTACCAGAATTACTGTTAAGAACGAATTATCAGTTGATTGGTATATGTGGATAAAACAAATTGTTTACACTGATTTTGTATATATTACAGATTATTTTAGATCATAAGTAAATACAAACTAGAAAAAACATGGCAAGGTTGTGTCATCTAACTTGAGGAGGAGGGAGGGATGCGCGCCGTCTCCACGCACATTGCTGTGCTGTGTGCTTTTTGTTAGACGTTCGGACTATATACACTGCACGACTCACCAAGTGTCTTCCAGAATATTAATTTATTATTCGTTTTTGTGCAGTAAATTAAATTGTTACTGCAAGTCATCATGACAGCTAGTGATTTTATTTTTTCCAAATACAAAATTTCATTTCTGGGTGCTTCAGCTCAGTTTTACACCGCTTGGCCGATCTTTCTGCAGGCCTCCTTCTTGTTCTGCGACAATGTCGCACCGTCGCCCGTTGTTCTGCTTTGGGGTACTTTACTTTAACCACATGTTAACTCTGCTTTAACACTATGAGGATAGGTGATATTTGTGTCAATCTTCTATTTCGTATCAATTATCAGATCAAATCAGTTGTCAAACAATTTATTTGTTTCCAGTTCCGGGCCCTCCAAACATGGTGAAAGGTCTAGTTATGACCTCTGACAGTATAATGGTTGTATGGACACCTCCTCTGAAACCAAATGGAGTCATCATCAAATACAATGTTTACATCAGCGGACAGGACAAAGTAAGACTCGAATAGAATAATTTCACTCTTTTCTATTAGTCATTTAAATGGAATAAGTTTATTTGGATGAGTAGTCAGTTACCCATTCTATAGACTTTGTGTCAAAAAGTCCTAATATAGAACAAAAGTCCTAATAGACTTTTGATGCTCTCGATTTTCCCTCAACATCATTCATAATTCAAATAGGTACTTCACCATATTATCCTCATTTTCAGTGATTTATACATTTTGTTTCCAACAGGAAGTGAGTAAAGAAGTGGTAGTTGGAAATCGAATTCTAACATATGAATGCAGAAGACTGAAAGAGTTCCAGCGTTACAGTTTCTGGGTGACTGCTTCCACTACAGTCGGTGAAGGGGAGCCTTCCAACAAAGTTCTGCTTTTTCCTATGTCAAGAGGTGAGAACTAATCTATTTTGAAATTAGCCATTCGTACCTTAGCAAATTATAGATATTATTTCCTGTATTAGTGAGTGATTCCAATTTGTGTATAATCATGGTAACCTTGAGACTTTCTAAGATGTACAGTAAGAAGGATATGGGCTTGTTTCGTGGCAGATTTGAGGTTGATGTGAGTTTCTATAGTATTGATGTTTTGTATATACTGTATTAGATTGAGATATTAACCATCATTTTCACATAGGCTATCTTTGAAACTTGTCACTTTATAAATTCCATGTTGCTGTTGTTGATTAAATAATGCCTAGTTTCAGGTTTAATATTGTATTGCTGTATTGTTTATTATTAGATTGTGTTAACCTCATTGAATATTTTCAGTCCATATTGTCGTTGATTGATTAGTTATTGATTTGATAGTCAATGATATTGTTGAGTTATTATTTTATATAAGTGAACTAATGATTTCAATAGTATAGACCTAATGCATCAATGTTTTTCACCATCCTGATTGAGAACATTCTTATTCCTTATTTAAGGTTGAGTGGTAGAAAGGTTTTTTCCAGTCCTTTACTCCGCCCAATAAAAAATACTTTCATTCCATTCAATTTCTCATCACCTACGAGCTTCTTTCTATTTTGTGTTGGGCTATAATTATTATTTGAATAATAAATAGCCTGTATACTATTTCTTCTATAATTTTTTCAATAAATGAATTACTGTATATTTATTTATAATACTGTACTCGATCGTCGTAAATAAGTTCTGATCAATAATAATAATATATTTTCTATTCAGTTCCAGCTCGAATAGCTTCCTTCTCGAGTAAAATCTTGGGAAAGCGAGATTCTAGACTAACTTTGAACTGTCAAACTGTTGGACTGCCAGCTCCAACCAGAATGTGGCGTGACCCTTCCGGAACTCATTTGATGGGAAAAAGCAAATATTACAGGTATTATTTTTTTAAATATTACACTATTGTTTCACAATTAGAATTCACGACATGCAGTCAAAATATTACAGTATTGCTTCTTCAAAATTCAAAGCACATATGTATAATATATATAGCTATATGATTCACTTCCTATCTTGATGAATTGGGAGTATTAAATGTCAAATTTTCAATAAGTTAATCATCTTCCAGTGGGATATCAATTTATGAAAGTCTTTAATTATATCGCATCCTTAATTTTGAGCAGCAGATAACCATACGGTATAGGATTTCATTTCAAGATTTATGGTAGCCTATAGCTCATATACTTTCTTTGCGATAATGTTATAAAGATTCATTTGTTCGGACACAAGCCTAGGCTATTAGAATTTTTGAAGTAGTTGGAATATTGGGAACTTCATATAGCCTATGTTCTTATAGTTCTGTTCTGATAGAGTTTTTCATACTTATTATTTCCATTGAGTTGAGAGAAATTTCTGAGATTCCACAGTGATTTACAAATTCCAAACAGTAAATTAAAACTTAACGAATTCCAATTTAATTAATTCGTTTATTGTATGAACCTTTACGTGTTAGTTTACGTGTAGCCTAAAAATTGTTTGTTTGTGAACCATCCTATCACATCCTATTTTACACTAACTTATTGATATTATAAATATCACATTGTTCTTCCAATATATATTTTCTATTTTGATAAATTATTGTACAATCCATTGTCATTGTAATATTGTCTGTATATTACGGTTGTGTGTTCTATAGATATTCCAGCATTGCGGCCTCAGCTCAAGATAAATTGAGAATTTATTTTCACTTTAAACACTATTTTAAATAACATAGGCTAGCAGTCAATATTTGTGAATTTCAGATAAAATTTACTATTCGATCACTCAACACGCGTGAGTAGTAGCACAGACAAGACAAGTAATTAATAATAATAACAACTATCTAGTCTGCGATAGTAATATTTACATCTACTACAGTATTCATATTGACTGTTATGTCGCTTAAAATAGTGTTCAAAGTAAATTAACTAGCAGTTGGTTATGGAAAGTGGAAAAGAGAAAATTTTTATTTCTCCACAATAATTTTAACTAGGCTATACAATTTGGGAGCTATAACAATAAAATTTATAGTTGTACCTAATTTACTATCCTTCCAATTTGCAGAGTGAGGTAGTAGTTTCCTTCCAATACAGTATTCACATATAATGTCTGCCCTATGTCGCTTAAAATAGTGTTTAAAGTGAATTATTAACTAGCAGTTGATTATGGAAAGTGGAAAAGAGAAAATTTTTATTTCTCCACAATAATTTCAACTAGGCTATACAATTTGGGAGCTATAACAATACAATTTATAATTGTACCTAATCTATATTCTTCCAATTTGCAGAGTGAGGTACCTAGTCTGAGGTAGTAGTTTCCATCCAATATAGTATTCACATATATATTGAAAGCTATGTCGCTTAAAATAGTGTTTAAAGTGAATTATTAACTAGCAGTTGAAAGTGGATGGGAGCTATAACAATAAAATTTATAGTTGTACCTAATTTACTATTATTCCAATTTGCAGAGTAAGGGCCGCTTTCCCCAACGCTGCTTAAGTAATAACAGCTGACGCTCAATTTTAGGCCCTGAGGTACCTAGTCTGAGGTAGTAGTTTCCATCCAATACAGTATTCACATATATATTGACAGCTATGTCGCTTAAAATAGTGTTTAAAGTGAATTATTAACTAGCAGTTCGTTATGAAAAGTGGAAAAGAGAAAATTTATTTTTATATCTCCACAATAATTTTAACTATAGTGCGATTCACGTCAAGAAGTCAGCATTGCTTAGATGGGAGTGTGCTATCCTTGTTCAGCACAAGGCAGTTGCTGATGTCTCTATCCTATTCGCACTGTGCATAGTTGCCGCACACAGTCCCAACAAACACGTTTGGTGCAGTTTTCTCTTTCTCTCTCAATGAAACTTGGCATCAATGCTCCTCATATAAACAATGCTGACTTCTTGACGTGAATCGGACTAGGCTATACAATTTGGGAGTTATAACAATAAAATTGATAGTTGTACCTAATTTACTTTTCTTCCGATTTGCAGAGTGCTAGACGACGGTACACTGCTGCTGAACGCACTGACACCGGATATGTCAGGCAACTACACTTGTCTGACTGAGAACGTGTTCGGTCGCGACCAGGTGGTCTACCAGGTGGCGGTCATGACCGAGCCGGATCCGCCAGTGCTGGTCGTGCTCGGCGCCACAGCCAACAGCATCTCACTGCAATGGAAGACCTCCTATGACGGCGGTGCTCATGTAACAGGTTAGCTACCAGGAGCCCGTTTCACAAGTTACCAATTCACCAATGAATTTCAACCAAGCTGGAACTTTTCACTCTGAAAATAAGCTGAATTCTCAGTCGGCTGTTAAATTTCAAATATTCGCCAGTGACAGCAACATGTTACTCATGATGACAATCAGTTATTAATAAAGACAATAATAATTACCACAGATAATATCTCAGCCCAAGATAATTTGAAATGTTTAAAAATTATGAAAGGCTATCTCTTCGGTCTTTCATGTGCAATATCTGAGACTTTAAGCAGCTGTTTTGTGTGATCATATGATTATTACTGGAACAAACCAATTTCAATGCTCACTGAAACAGCTGATTTCTGACAAGTTGAATTGGATCCTGCTATATTAATACAGTAACAGTAACCAGAGATAATATCTAAGCCCAAGATAATTTGAAATGTTGAATAATTTTCGGCTATCTCTTAACTAACATATACGATTTTCACCTAACATGAAGATTTAGAACTAAGAAAACCTATGCCGGGTTTCACCAACGTTGGTCAAATAGAATTTGACCATGTTCAAAAAAGGCCAAGGCGCACACGGTAAAAAATTGTTGCAAAGAAGCAGAAACTCCAGCTGATCTTTTATAATGAATTTCAAGTGATTGGAATTCTCATACATAAACAGCCGGATAAAATGCTAATAAAGCAATGCACCAATGTACACAGATCAATTTTTCACATAGTGTGATAATAGCCTTTTCACCTGTTGATGCGTTTGAACATCGTTAAATATTTGACCGATGTTGGTGAAGCCCGTTCTTGAAAAGTAATGAAGTCAGTTATTATCTTTTTGAAACTGTTACTCGTTATTTTGTTACTTTCGAGAAACATCTGTACTAGAGAATCCAAAGTTACTTATTATTCAGCTGTTACATTGCTAACTTTTGATTGATGACTTTCGTGAAACGGGCCCCAGGTTGACACTATCATGGACACCAGTTGACCAGTTCATTGGAAATAGTTTGAATATTATTATAGTTAGTAGAGGGATCCACTTGTGCTCTTTCAACAGGTCACTATAATATACACAAGGGGATCAATTCTTGGAAAATAAGTTGAATAAGTTATAGGCCTACTAGAGGGTTTCAGTTAGTGAGTACAAACATAGTTGATCACATGTACTGAAGGTTGTCATGGTTTCTAATAATACAATATTGTAACTTAGAAAATGTTATTTCGTTACAAATGTCAAGTTTGAAATAATACGACAAGAGCTTTATTAATTTATTCTGTTGTGCTACTGACAGCAAAGGCGTAGCGTGAGTATTGAATTTGGGGGGGCACAAATCAAAATTAGGGTGATATGAGCCGTCAAGCATACAGAGCGTGCCATCCAAATTGGCGTCTCACTGGAGCATGCGCGTTGATCGCTTTCTCCCACTACAGTGCCTGCTGACTCGCGGTACAGCAAATTTCAAAAGTTCATTCAGCTGGCAAACTCAGATTTATAAAAAAAATCATACTCGCGTCGGTTACTTAGCAGTACTATGATGTTATTTGCTTCACTGACTGTACTATCCTTAGCGGCTGGAGGGGAAGCGTGGTGGGAGAGATTATCCATCTCTCTCGCACAGCCTCCCCTAGACGCCAATTTGAATGGCACGCTCTGTACTACAAAACGGTACTCTCATATATTAGACTACTCAATGATATGCTCAGAATTTATTTTGTGTTGTGTAGGCCTAACAGAAAAAATTAAGTACCACTACAAAATTTTTTGGGGGCCCGTGCCCTCCCATGCCCCCCCCCCCCCCGGTGAGTCGCCTGTCTTAATTGATTAAATTTATGTACAAGCTTCCTTATTTATGTAGTTGTATATGGTATGGAAGATTGTATATAAATGTTATCAATTAAGACGTATTATTAGCACAGAAATGTTGAAAAACTGTACCTATATTTTACGTTGGTCGAATCTCTTATTAGATAATTATGGTCTGCTATCAACTGTTATCAATAATAATATAATTTACTAGAAAAAAGCTGCATACTTTTCAATTACTTGTTCTAGATATTTGTATATTTTTACAAGTCAAAATGGACGATAGAGCTTAGCAAAATAATGACTTTTTAAAATTCACAATTTAAATTTAATTTACTCTTTGCAGTAAATCTTTTCAACAAAATTGATAAATAGTCATGTTATTATTTACAATGAATACACAGCATTATATTTGTCCTTGTAACTCCAGTTTGAAAAACTTCTAAACAGATAGTTGCATTTTTTTCATGTAACAAAATAAGATTATCAAAGATTATTATTATTAAAGATTCATATCCCATCATCATCCTTCCATTACCCATGCACAAGCTTAGAGCTTATGTGGGCATCATCCCTAGCAAAAAAAAAAAATTAAAGATAATATAATAAAATTTAATATATAATTAAACACTATTATTCAAAGATTATCTATTATTAAAGATTAATGAATGAAATTAATGATTTAATTTTTGGACGTGGCACAATGGTCTAAGAACTAAAATTTCGCACATATTAGGCTACTGCATATGCACAGCTCATATCTGTCTTGAATAAAAAAAATCAATTGATTATAGTTTTCAAATAGGCCATGAGTATACTATCAATAAAGAAGACAAGATGAGACTACTAAGGTTACTAGAAGGTGAAAGTATCTAATAGCCTTGGGAGCCTCAACTTTGCCATAGCCTTGTTAGCCGCAGTCACTGTATGTTAACCCACCGTCCGGGGACATCTTAAAACTCAAAGTTAAAAGATGTCACCAGACCGAGGAACCCATGACATACGTTGCCCGGCCCACACGCGGAGTAGTACCAGCAAAGGAAATACAGATAAATTTCTGTGTTACCTTGCCAGACCATCACCATTCGAGGACGTAAGGCTTGTGGGCCACGCGACCTAAGGCGAATACTGTTGTCTTGCTACACACCCTATGACGGAGGGCGGTAGGGTTGGAGTCGAGAGACAATCCATGGGGTACCGCTACAGATCACCTCTCTCCTGCCAACCAAACAGTATCCCCAATTTGGAATAAAAATTTTGAAATAACATCACTTCCTCTGGGTCTTCTGCGGTACAAGAAGGTTAAAGCCTACATGAGAATACTTTAAAGTAACTCTCATAGACCTCAAGAGCCTATACAAACAACCCCCCCCCCCCCTACAACAACGAAGTTCAAAAAGACCTCTACAATCCCCCCCATCCCTAACTCAACAAGAAAAGAAACATCATCAAAGGCTCCAGAAGAACAGAACCTCTTGGATGCCTTTTGAAGATGAAGTCGACCTGAGTTGCATCCTCCTTGCACCGCAGAAAACCAAGAGGAAGTTTATTTTGCTAATAAAATTTCAAATTGTAATGGAAAATTACCAAACGATCTAATATAATTAATAAGAATTTTTAAAGTGGAAATTGAATTTGGAAACGATTTACGGTATAAGTTGGTGAAGCCAGTAAACAGAGTATACGATTGCATTAACAGAATGATAATAAATAAATTATTATTATTCTGTGGACAATGCTTCCAACTTTAACAAATATGCAGTAGACGTCCTTCCTCCAGTCCATTAACTTCACTCTTTAATTGCAATGTAGCGTAAATGAAGTGAATGCTTAAACTTGGTGATCTGTAACAAAAACTTTCATTAGATGAATACATAGCTACCCTACAGAGAGTGTATAGTAATACATGACTATATACCTCTGTAGGCTACCCTAATAAAACACAATCCTGAAACAAAACACTTACGTGTGAATCTTAATATTGGATCAAGCTAAATACGTGAAGTATGCTCTGAATTCTACCAAAGATGCACCATACCAAATCTAACATGCAAAGAAGGCGAATAAATAACATCCAACATGTAACTACATACAGTTCTAGATGTAACACAGAATATTCAATCCTTGCACACAGTATATCATAAAAATAGAATGTCCATGGCCTTGGATCCCTTGGAAAAGCGAAGCTGTATCTGAAACACACTTAGAAAATGAAGAATTGAGTAAATTTTCAAGATTAAAGTTGAGTAGTCGACCTGGAACTTATAACTAAACTCTTATAAGTACTCACGCCTGAACCGCCAGGAGTGGTCTAATCTATAACTTTTGACTAATAAAAATCAATCGATATTCATATTGATTTCAATTGATAACTGCACCTCTCAGCGTGTGTGAGAGAATGCCCTAAGCTACTGAGCGCTCCTAGCGTGTGTAGGAGAGCGTCTTAAATGAAGATTTTTCAATATCTTGAGAATATTTGCACTTTTCAGCATCTATAAAAATTTCTAACTTTCTAACAGTACTATACGTGAAATATTCCTTAAACTAGAACTAATCAATTTAATAATAATTATTATATATTATCATGATTCAGCACTTCTCAGCGTGTGTGAGAGAATGCCCTAAACTACTGCGCTCTCCTATCGTGTGTAGGAGAGCGTCTTATAAACAGATATTTCAATATCTGCATTTACATCACTCATTAAGAGTTTCTAACTCTCATTGATGTCTGTAACTTAAATCCTATTAGTAGAATAATAATAATCATGAATCTGCACCTCTCAGCGTGTGTGAGAGAGTGCCTTAAGCAGTTTTCTTTTCTAGCATGTGTAGAAAAGTACCAAATCATTCAACTCTTGAGTTAGAACTCAAGAATATCTGCGCCTTTTGGCGTATCAAAGCATGCAAGTTAATACTTATGATAAAGGCTAGAATAAATACAGCCCCAAAGCCATAATAGCTTGAACCCCCCTTCCCCATGCCAACCAGCAAAGGCTGGAGGCAATGCTATGATCAAAAATTTTTGAATAAGTATAAATTTTAAATTGGAAATGACTCTTATATAATATACATGCAGCTTAAAAGCTATCAAAAAATATCTTTTGTACCCCCTTCCCTAAGTTCTAACCCCTCTGCTGAAGGCACTACAATCTTATACTTGCAATTCCCAGTCTCCTGTATAATAGATCCCAACAGGCTACAGTGTAACAGTTACCACCTCGTCATAAAATGATGCTGAATCGAGCCCGCAATCATAGTGACAACGCAGTGGAACTACCACACAGAACACTGACTAGGACACTACGATACTCGACTGAAATCTGCAAATATCCTACGGGGACCCACCCTATCTAGCTCAATCCCTATTTATGGCTGTTATCTTGTCTCACATCCAACTATGCAAACACAGGCACAGTACCACATATCCCATCATTGCACGATGGTGAAAACATGTACATTTACATCTGCACTGCATGGCGGTGCTGCTATTAAAGCGCCCGACCAAGACAGAAGACACCCTCATCGCAAAACTAGCATGATGACGTGGTACTGCACAGGATTGTGTCAGAGTATGCTACATGACTAACAAACATAAACGTCCCACCCCCTATCTAGCTCAATCCCTATTTATGGCTGTTATCTTGACTCACATCCAACTATGCAATCACAGGCACAGTACCACATATCCCATCATTGCACGATGGTGAAAACATGTACATTTACATCTGCACTGCATGGCGGTGCTGCTATTAAAGCGCCCGACCAAGACAGAAGACACCCTCATCGCAAAACTAGCATGATGACGTGGTACTGCACAGGATTGTGTCAGAGTATGCTACATGACTAACAACCATAAACGTCCCACCCCCTATACCCCACCCGCTACTCTGGGACAATGTTAGATAATTCTAGCCTAACTCTTCAACTAGTAATTTAAGGGAAAGATACCTGATACCAGATTCACCTATCCACATCTTGGTTTGATTGATTCCACATATTTATTTGTATTGAATGTGTTGAATGACTGCCTTTAATTGATCCTGGGAGGGCAAAGTCTGGGCGCAGCAGTCCTCTTTTGAACTTGACGTTCAACCTCCCTTTGTAGTGGGGTTACCATTCAATAAATAATTGATGCCTTCCAATCTTCGTTTGTTTTTTTCAAAAATTCATCCTGTTGAAACAAATGAAACTTGAGTTTAGCTTACCGGTTTATTTTTAATTTATTAATAATTATTGCTACGTATAAATAAATTAAAGATTTTTACTTGCAAGTAGATAATAACAAGATCAAGATGAAACCATTGAGCATACTTATCAAATAATTTAATAAGTATGACTGACTAGACTTCAAAAACCAATCACTTAGAATAGGTGATCAAATAATTACCTAAGTTATAAAAGCAATATTTCCTGAGATGAAAAGTAGAGTTTGGAATAATTTAAACAAGACAAAAACTGCCTTAACTTAACTTTGAATTGATTTATCAGTATAAAGTATAGGATTGATTGAATGAATTGTTAGATCGGTAGCCCACAGGAAAGTGGATGCATAAATTTTTTCGGGTACAAAAGAATTCAGACTATTTGTGAAAAACTTAATAAATTGATGAAGGGAATCTCGAGATTTCAAATCAACAGTAAATCTATATTAAAGATTAAAGTTTGGAATAAAATTGATGAAGGGAATCTCGAGATTTTAAATCAACAGTAAATCTATATTAAAGTTTGGAATAAAATTGATGAGAAATCATTTCGGTTTCAAAACTTTCGATCAATTTGTGAAATATAGTTCAAATATCAACCATACACAAATAAAAGGAAATTTTAAACTTTCAAAAACTTCAACTGATTGAAAAATATTTAAAACTTGAATTATTCACTTTGAAAAGAAATGAGATCAACTAACCTCAATAGTAGAAATGCCGGTATCCAAAACTTCACAAGCCAAACTGTAGTACAATTACTTCGTTTAACAACCAAATCAAGTTGTTAATCAGTGAATTTATTTGTAAGCTTCTCTATTTCAACTTGATCTAGACTGTAGTAGTTGAAAGCACTCGTAAATATTTCGAATAATCAACAAAAGAACTCGACCGTTGTTTACGCGACCGGTTACGAAGCAGAAATGAAGTGACCATGCCTTTCAGAGCTGTCACTGACTGACACCGAGTCAGCTGATCAATCAGTGATGTCAAAATATTATTCGGATAAAACATTCAACAATCGATAAAATAATTTATTTAGTTTAATAATAATATTTTTAATAATAAATTTGCTTATTGTAATAATTCAAAAACCAATTCAATAGTCAGTCATTCATAAGACTTCGAATCGTTTGTCAGCTGTCAATACAGTAAGATCCATTTTGTTGTACCGGGAATTTCAAATAAATATTGGCTATTTCAAAAATCTTTGAATTCCACGTATATTTTTATCTGTGCGCGGGTGAAGAGACTGAAGAGGGGTTCAAAACGAGACTCATACGGACAATTTTTCTAATTGTTTGAAAGTAAACGGTCTAAAAAAACAGTAGTGGTACCTAATAAATATTACTTTGATAATAGTGAAAAATAGTAGGCCTACCTATTATATGTAGTTGGCTACCAAAATTGTAGGGAGATCTGAAGAATGGTTGTTTCATTCAAAGTTATGATATTTAACTCAATAAACAGTGTGAGAGTTCTGACTGTATTGTGAATTTTTTAAAATAAATTTGAAGTCTCTGTATTTGCCCGTATTTATAGGCCTAAGTCTCTGTTTTTCTGTATTGACCCGTCTTTTTTCACCAGTAAAAGTTCTAATGCATTATATTATTAAAATGTATTACAGTATTATGTATATACTTACTTACTTGTATCATATATTATATTACATGTGATATACCGTTAAACTGGTGCGACTTTTGACCAATTTTCATCATCAAACTTTATAATTCTTCTTGTAATTTACAAAAATCAGTCAAATAAGATCAAAACTACAAGAGAACTCTATTGATATAGCTGTTATTAATGGATGTGGTCAAAATTGAAATTTTATAATTGTATGACACCATAACAAATTTTCTACCAGTGGTTCAATGTTGCCCGGACTTTAGACCTTTAGTCAAAATCAATATTAAAGTTCACTATTGAAAATTAAATAAAATGTGATGTTTGGGCTTCTTTCACACCAGTGCGGTTTAGACACGAATAATTTTGACTGATTATACATCGCAGATATGTTAATTTTGCTAGTATTTATCTGGTAATTTGTTAACTACCTAGAAATTTGCTTTCCATTCAACAAAAATTAAACTTTTCGTCCTTTACATTTACATCAAAATTTTCTCATCCTTTTCCACAAGTATGGTGGGTACTCCACTCCTGCTTCCTGGAGTATTATTTCAATTTATTTTCTTCCCTTTCTTCTGAATTTAATCATTTGATTTTCACAGGTTACAAAATCAGCTATCAACACGCGGGAGAAAGATGGCAGCACATTGTTCTGGAAGCCGATAGAAAGAACTATGTACTGGGCAATCTACTGTGTGGCACCAAATATGAACTCTACTTACAAGCATCCAATTCGGTTGGCGAAAGTGCACCCAGCACTGTAATACGTGCCGCAACCAAAGGACAAGGTAACGTGTTTGTTACCATACCTGTATACAAAAATGCAGCTAAGAAATATTGTGCAATATTCATAAAGAAGCCTACAAAAGTTTCAATATTAATGTGGCTCGTTCAATATGTTATTCCCATACCAGATTATATCTAGATTGTTGTAGGTGTAAGTGTAAATTTCCAAATGATCTTTTTAATAAGAAATTGTGTGGAGCAGTCATCAAGAAGCTTACAAAAATACAAATACTTAATTTTGCTGGTTATACTTACTTATTTACTACTAATACTTAGCTGCTAATACTTATTTTTGGCTGGTTGGATATGTTCCTTATTCAGATTTTACTAATCTGTTATTGACTTTTGTTCCTTAGATTTAAACTACATTTTTATTAGTGTACTTCAAGTGATCTTTGGTATTTTGAAGAATAGCTGTGTTAGTAAAATAAATGTAGTCAAGTATGCTAGTGGAATGGATGAATTACTACCATATTCGAATTGATTGGGACTGGGACCCATCCGGTTAATCAAATATATTTCATAAAAAAGGAAATTTATTATAAAATGAAATTCTATTAATTACAGTAATTTCCAGTACCTATTTTGAGGAATAGCTGTGTTAGTGAACTAGATGTAGTCAAATATGCAAGTCAAATAAATTACTAATCGAATAAATTGGGACTGGGACCCATCCGGTTAATCAAATATATTTAATAAAAAAAGGAAATTTAGTATAAAAAACTCTACAGTAATTTCCAGTGTTAATTGACTCAATTACAACAGTTAAAATACTGTACCTACATATTAAACTTCACTTAGAAAAGAGTGATATGCCCTTCTACATTGTGTAGTGAGTTGTTTCGCAGTCTTGACTCGATTTCAGTTTTTGTCTCCTTGTCTTGTTGCTCTTTCCAGTGACTCTTTCCAGATTATAGGGCTTTACAAGCCCAGTAATTGGATTTTTAATCTGTTGGGCTTGTCTCGGGGAAAAAAATTATTTCATATAGTTCTAAGACTACATATTTGTTAATAATTTGTTTAATTTATTTCCTATGTAAGTCGCAAGTTATTGTATTGTCTGGTTTTTCCTGAATAAATTTCTATTTCTATTTCTTCCACTTACGTCTTACGAGCATTGCACGTCCTGCTTGCACGTGGCACGTCGTGCCATATTTATATTAGCATTTATTCAATTCAATTCAATTCAACTTTATTCCAAATAAAACAAGCACAGTACAAAATAAAAACAATATATGGAATAATATTATTTCCCCGCATGGACTATTGATCCGTGCGCGGGGAAAGAGCTCATAATCTAGAACTAGAAGACAATTATTTTACAATAAACCTACAAAAAGGCTAATGCTTGAAAATTAATTATACAATCGAAACACTAATAGACTAGCTTTATCAGAGCACTTCATCTTTATGCACCATCGAATGATAATTCCTCATTCAGAGGTGATTATAACAACTCTGCTTATAATCAACAATTATAATGTATAGGCTATTAATAATAAATTGAAGCAGGCAAGTAGGAGTCGAACCACGAGCTCACAGCCCCCATACACTGGGTATATATCATCTGTGGTAGGCCTATATCACCTGTAAGGCGATTGCAGCAGCGCTGTAGCGGCAGCCGCACGGCCAATTGAGCAGGCCAAATACTCACTCGCTTCTTGTAGGCTGCAACCCCAAATTCTTCCGCCTCTATAACTGCTTGCGGGAGGTTACGGTATAAAATATGGGCAAGTAGAAAAGGATTACTATTTAATGACGTTAATGTTGATCTAGGAAAATTGTATCCGTAATGAATTCGGTGTCTGGTAGGGTAATTGTGTTGTAAATTTGTGAAGATTCTATTTTTATTTGTTTTTATGAATATTAGAAGTGTTTTCAAGAAAAGTTGGCGGATATCTAGAACCTGGAATTCGGAATAAAGCTGTTCTGACGGGTATCTAACTGGTTTCTTTAGAATAACTTTGATGAGCGCTCTCTGAGTGACAGCCAGAGGCTCGAGCACAGTGGCCGGGGCACCGCCCAAGCCACTATACCGTATTGGAGCAGTGACTGCACAAACGCAAAGTAAACACACCTGCACTGATCCACGGTCAGCACCCATGCAAGCTGCGAGAAGGCATATAATAGTTTCCTCAACCTCCTCTTGGCGTTAACAACGTGCGAGGTCCAACTTAGTTTTGCTATCGATTGTGACACCCAAGTAGCAATACTGTTGCACGCGCTCAACCTCGTCACAGCCGCAGGTGGCCGACCGCAGGTCACCACACAGTGAATGGCCAACCGTCTCAACCCCGGATCGCCCTCTCGTCTAAAGAATATTGGAAGGAATTTGGTCTTTCCGATATTCATCGACAATATGTTCTGGTCAAGCCAACGTTTAATTTTGACAGGTCTGAGGATGCGTGTTCATAAACCTCATCCCAGGTACTCCCAGACGACACCACCACGGTGTCGTCTGCAAACAATAGTTTCCCTCTTACTCTGACTTTTGTTAGGTTGTTAATATAAATCGAGAATAGGAGGGACCTGGGGTACTGCCCTGAACCACTCCGTAGTTAATGTTTGTGATATTACTTTTATACCGTTTATAGAAACGAACTGTGTCCGGTTTTCTAGGTAGCTATCGAACCATTCCAGAGATTCTATCCCGGCATGTCGGGTTTCGAAATTAATTTTCTCTATCAATAGAATCGAAAGCCTTTGTCAGGTCGAGGAATGTCACTATCACCCGCTTTTTGTTGCCTATTTCTCCACATATGAATCTTGTTAATTCAAGAGCGCATGTGAAGTGCCAAGGTCCTGCCTAAAGCCAAACTGAGAATCGGAAATTATCTTTTCGCACTCAAGGTAATTAGTTAATTGAACTTTAACGCACTTCTCTATTATTTTTGACACAGAACAAAGTAAAGAAATTGGTCTGAAATTGGATGTTACGTTTTTGACCTGATTTGAAGATTGGAATAACTTTGGCTATTTTAAATGCATTTGAAATCTACCTGTTCTTATACTGAGATTAATTATATGTATTAATGGTTTCTGTAATGTGTGAATATTGTTTTTATCAACTTGGCCGGTATTCCGTCCCACCCAGAGCCGAGTTGCCCTCATACTCGCCACCACCGTGAACAGTTCGTTCCGCGTGACAGGACGAAGGGCAAAACGGCGCCAGAGGCATGCTCGACGTCGTCTACCTCAGGACCCGTTGGCCGCAATGCCTCAGCCAACTGCGACCCCACCGAAGCAAAGTAGTCATTGAAGCTGTCACCTATTTGTTTAATATCAACGGGTGTGGCCTCACCGCCTCGCTCACAGAGCGCTTGCAGCGGAAATTTAAACTTGCCTGTGGATCGGCCGGACACCTCGTTTACAATATTCCAAAACTTTCTTGGGTCACCTCCGGCTTCGTTCAATTTATTTTTGTAATAATTGTATTTGGTACGTTTTATAGCTGCCTTTAGTGTATTTCGAAATCTAGTATATTTTGCGCTAAGCTGGACATTGTATGGGTTTCTCCTGACCTCCCTACTCAGCTTGTCACGACGACGTATTGATTCTAGGAGGCCAGAGGTTATCCATGGCTTCAATTTTGTGGATTTAGCTCTCAGCCTTTCTGATTTTGTATTCTGATTCAAGTTACGCTGCAAAATTTCATTGAATCTCTCAGAAGCCACATCTACCTCGTCCGCAACAACAACCTGTTGCCAACTCTCCAATCTCAATGCTTCAGAAATTCTGTGCCAATCGACTTTGTAGTGGACGATATCTTTATCTGAATGTAAATTTTTTAATAAGTTACTTTTGACTTCTAATCCGGTTACGAAATGATCGGTTATACTCGTGTGTAGAATTAGAGAGCTAGCATTAAAATTGAATGGCAATTTAATAAAAAAATGGTCTATGCATGTGTTGCTGATGGGTCGCGTTATTTTGTCTATGCACGTAATAAAGCCATATTCATACAATAAATCCAGGTACCGCTCTTCTTGAGAGTTTATATTAGGGTGGAGGATGTCGCAGTTTATATCTCCGGCTATGATTTTCAAATGTGACTGGTTTGGATCGGAATGAAGTAAATCTAGTAGGCCGTCTATAAACAGTGGGAGGGATGATGACGGACTACGATAAATACAGAGTAGATTACAAGGTGTATTGGCCCAGCTGAATTTCAAGGACAGGCACGTTGCCACCCACCAATTGATAGCTGATTACAGGCCACCGATGATAAGCTATCATCAATGTAGAACGACTATGCCATCACATTGATTCAGCCCGTTATAGCTTCGATACAGCTGATAACCATCAACGTACATGAGGTCACTACTATCATCCAACCACGCCTCAGTCAAAATAACAACACTAAACATAGCTTATATATGATGCCACAATATAAGAAATTCGTCAAAGTTTTTATTATAGCTACGGATATTAAGATGAAGTGCTCTGAAATGTATAAAATTATTTAAATCTATGTTAGTAAGTTGAATACTGTTATTAAGATCGTCAATGTTTGCAAATTCGGAACATTCAATTATAGGTTCGTCCTGGAAATTGTTATTCATGATAGAGAGATGTGCATCATCCAGCCTGAAAAGGATCTATATTGCACAGCTACCGAGTTTAGTAATTGAAACATATCTTTGCTTGTCATATTCAGAAATTTTACTACGCTGAAAAACATAGCAACAGTCGAGCTATATTTTCAGAACTGATAGGAAAGATTCCGTTAATTTGCTTCAATTAATCGCTTTTGATATTTGAATTTTCTTATGTTCCTCAAGTATGTATTATATATTTTTGTTCCTTTAATTTTATTCAGGAAACTACATTATTTGTAGCCTATAGGGAAAAATTAATCATTCAATTATTTTAGTTCTTGCTGTCGTTATTCCTTTTCTAGTCGTTATTTCTATGATTATGAAAGTTATTCAGTTATCTCTTATTCCAAGGTCTTTGGTTTTTTTTTTTTTTTTAAGAATTGAGAAATGAATGAACTTCAGTTAGATATTTCAAACTAAGAAAACACAATGCATAATTACTCGGACTATAGAAAACTGAAGAAAAATGTACAAAATAGTTTTTATTGTTTTTGTTTAGGGTTCCATGCATTGACGAGTGAAATCATATACTTATAATGCTGGAAATTACACTACATGTGATTATTCATTCATTATGTGAAGTAATAGTCATTTCATAGATGATTTCGCTATTATATTTAAAATGAAGTGAAAACTATGTACAAAACTTAGAGACCTAAACGCCATTTTTAAAATTTTTCTTCAATTCTCTAATATATAATAGAACATGCAATACAATCGTGGCGAGCAAAAAACATTTAGCTTCTTCCGAATCTAATCGGTTATATTAGGTACCGGTCGAAGAGAGAATTAAGAGAACAAGTACATCAGTAGAATTACATAACATGAGGATGAGATATGTATTTATCAGCCTTCAAAACTCTGGCGGAATTAGACCTTAATACCCGCTATGATAAATAAATAAAAAATGAATAAAGAAGAAAAAAAAATCACTCAATTTAATAGAATAATAAATTCTCACTCTACCAAGTCAACTTGGAAAAGTGAGAAAATTCATAACGCATGCAGTAGTTTCAATAACGAAAAATGTTTTGTTAATAATCTAAATAATTCGTTCTACCTTATCGCTCTCGTCCTCCTTAACTATATTATTGATAATGATCTCTTTGAGGTAGGACTTTGCCACGATAAATATGCGGTTTCTTTCGGCCTAATTCCATCTTATCTCATCAGATTATAATTCTATCAATTTGTGATTAAAACATTGAATTAGTTGATAAAGAACTGTTGAATATTACGTCTTGTATCAGTCAATTTAAGAAGACCTTGAGATATATCAATTCAGAAAGGAATAGCGAGACAATGTAATGTAAAAGATAAGAAAAGGAAGGAATGTTATCAAACCAATAAGATAAAATCAATGTAGTGATTATAAGAAATTCTTACGACTTGAGAATTGGTGAAAGTTGAATTTCATTATTCGTTTCATAATACTGTTTTAAAGTACCATAGTTAGTCAACAATAGTTTAAGAACCCTTACATATCATTACTATAAAAAAATATACAATACTATACTACCAATATTTTCATTTATTGTTTTAAAAAGACTAATAATCAACTACAGCTCATTAGTCAATACTCAACTCCTCAATGATATTCATAACTTCCAAGAATAATAGGAGAACAATGCAAGGTAATAATATTGTAGAAAAAAAAAGGATTATCTGACCGAAAAATAAGAAGAATATTAGAAGTTGGGTAGTTCTCTCGACTTGAGCACTTATAAAGAGTTGAAACAATAAAAATAAATAACCGAATAACTTTACACAGGAGATGAAGCCATTTCACGGCTATGCAATCATAGTCGGCACCGTATCTATATAATGTGATATAATATAAAATAATAAGATCATCAGTCTTGATAGTCTATACTGCCTCTTCGCAGTTGAAACAAAAACAAAATAGGGTAAATAAAAGTGTTGCTCTGCTTTACCTTGACCTTGGCCCAGACCCAAGTCGCGGCACTAATTAATTTTATTGTTGGAGGCGTCGGCTTGGAGTTGTTCGGTGGCGGAAGCGTCGGCCCGCGGAGGCGGCGCCTTCTCGGCGAGGCTTGAAGACTGGTGACCCGGAAGGGTCGTCCGTCTGGACTTCTCCTCGCCATCACGATGCCATCATTCGTCCACACCGAAGCCAGCTTCTCTTGTTTGAGAAGGGTTCTCGCCGCGTTGAAAAGTTCACGGGATTTTTGCGTCAATTGATCGTTGATATATATTTGCGTCTGCGGGAACTTATCATCAATCTCATTCGCCATGAGACTTTTTCGGTGGCGCCTCGCGAGTATCCATTCATGTTTGACCACTCTTGACACAAATGCAACGATTATTGACTGGTACTCCCGGCCGCCTCCTCGTATGGGAAGCCAGTGTGCTGCATTAATGTCCGTGCGGTAATACTGGAGTTGGAGTATTTTGGCAATTTTCTCCAGTATCGGAAACACGTTTGCACCTCTTGGTAGGATGGGGATACCCGAAATGACAATATTGTTTTTCCTGGTATGTTGCTGCAGGTCGCTAAGCTCACATTTCACTAGGGTTAGTTCATCCTTCAATTTATTATTTTCAGCTACTAACTGCTCAACTTTTTGATCGGTGATAATGACTTGCTTTTCAACCCCGGCGAATTTTGCTTTTAATGACGTTAATTCACTGTTCATTTGGCTGTTCATTTATACCTATAATACGTAATTATATCACGCTGTGCCGTTCTATATAGATATAAAAGTCAATTTTAATCTATCTATCTTTAAAAAATGGCACAACGTGACGTGCAATATGCTCCTAAGTGTATGCTTTAAAGCAATTTGGATGATATGAGTTTGAATAATTGGAATTCTCTGTAATCTGTGCATTATTTCTCAACTATTACAACTGTATTTAATTTATAGTTATTATTGAAAATGCTAAGAATTATTTCTAGTCTTCCATCTATTCAAATTGAAGGACCCATTTTGATTTCAATGTTTTTGTTAATGGAAGAAATAATTACTAGACGTAGTAGCAGCAGTAGACGTTAGACGTTGACGTAATAATTAGTAGACGTTGGTAGCAGCAGTTTATCAACTGCTGTGAATATAATAGAGAAACGAAAATTCGAAGAAAGCTATATAAATAGATATGAAGACACACACTTTGTTCAGAGATGTTGTGGAACTTCTCCATATTCGGTGAAAGAATAAAATACTGTGGAATAGACAAAATTTTGTTTTTATTCTTTCACCGAAGATATGAAGACTCCGGCTACAGGGAATATTGGCAACAGAACTTAAATAGCACGTGGAAAATGGATGAATGCTACTGTACAAAAGTATGTGCCTTACCTGTGTATTACCTGTAACGAACAGGTAATCAAACCGTACTTTTCAGTTGCCGGTCGAGAGACTTATTAATCACTTGTCGCTCGACCGTTAATTGAAAAGTTTGATTACCCGTCCGGGCACATACTTTTGTACAGTGGCAAGCCATCCATTTTCCTCTTGCTATTTAGATCTGTTGTCAATATTTGTTGAAGCTGAAGTCTTCAAATCTATACAAATATTTTGAATATTAACCTAGATGTTTGATAGAAGATATTTTGAATATTCAATATTTAGAATATTCGATATTTTTAATATTAACCATATTTTGAATAGTAACCTACTCCAGGACATGGCTTGCCATAGCGGAGTAGGTCAATTTTCCAAACAAACACATGTACTGTAACATTTTTGCTTATGATTTTTTTACTAACAAATCTTTGTATTATTAACTAAATATTTTTGAATTTGTATTTGTAAGAGTTATAGGTTTTATAGGTTTTATTGGAAAATAAATCATTATTATTTATTTATTTATTTATTTATTTATTATTTATTTATTTATTTATTTTATTTATTTATTTATTTATTTATTTATTTATTTATTTATTTATTTATTTATTTATTTATTTATTTATTTATTTATTTATTTATTTATTTATTTATTTATTTATTTATTTATTTATTTATTTATTTATTTATTTATTTATTTATTTATTTATTTATTTATTTATTTATTTATTTATTTATTTATTTATTTATTTATTTATTTATTTATTTATTTTATTTCATTTTATTGGAAAATAAATCATTATTTTAAATTTTCGTTTCTCTAATTATTGTTTGTTTTTGTTGCAGCACCAGGCCGATCGGAACAGGACGAGTTTGTGACGGTGAACTCGACGTCAGCCATGCTGTACTTGGAGAATTGGCCGAACGGCGGATGTCCGGTCACGTTCAAGGTCACCTACCGCGCGCATGGCGACCACAGCTGGAAGACGTTCGCCACCGGCATCGCACCGCAAGACGCCGTCGTCATGTCCAACCTCAGACCGGCCACTTACTACTATCTGCGCATTGAAATTAGCTCGGACTCGGGACGGGTGCAGCATGAGTATATATTTGCGACACGCTCGATAAATGGAGGTGAGTGAATACTCTTTATTCGATCAATGAATATAAATTTGATGAATAAACTTTGATTTGATGTGTTGTGACGATTTTGAAATTAATCATCTTTGCGTTTACACATTATCTGAGGACTGTCCGCAGTTATTAGCAGGCTGCCGTGGCATAAGATAGGAACACTTATGCCGGGTTTCACCAACGTTGGTCAAATAGAATTTGACCATGTTCAAAAAAGGCCAAGGCGCACACGGTAAAAAATTGTAGCAAAGAAGCAGAAACTCCAGCTGATCTTTTATAATGAATTTCAAGTAATTGGAATTCTCATACATAAACAGCCGGATAAAATGCTAATAAAGCAATGCGCCAATGTACACAGATCAATTTTAATAATAGCCTTTTCACCTGTTGATGCGTTTGAACATCGTTAAATATTTGACCAATGTTGGTGAAACCCGGCATTATATTATTATTCTCATGAATAGTATTGCAAGTGGCATTTAAGTAATAAATTTATTACATTTATTCAATTTATTCAATCCAGTTGGCAGGTTAAGCATTGCTCAATTTCTAAAATGTTAGATATAATTATGGAAACGCTACATTTATATTTATTGATAGTATTATAAGTGGCGTTTGAGTATTATAGCATAGACTAACTATACATGTCTATGATTCATATCATGTATATGTCTATACATGTCTATGAGACTCACTATACTAGTCTATGATTATAGCCTAATTGACTTTATTCTTATGAATTTTTTATAAAAAATTGTAATAATTTATATGGATCAATACAAATTATAGAACCTCTATGCCAATTTGTAATAACATTTATAAGACGAAATAAGCGCTACATGAAATTTTATAACTGGAGACATGTCGACTGGGACAGCCCACTAAGCACGTTTCGTGTAGACGCAACATTACGACTCGTGATGTCACATTAGGAACCAATAAACTTGAGAGTTGAGTATAGAATTATATAGAAATTTGGGGTTTGAAATATTGTTGAAATTGATGTATTCTATTCTTTCCCAGAAATAATATCTTTGGAGCTTGGTCCAGAAAGAACGTTTACGATCCTCCAGTGGAATATTCTGTTCCCAGCTGCATCAGTCATCATCTGTATTTTGGCAATATTGTCGTGTGTCTATATGCTGACAAAGAAAAGGTATAAAATTGTATATATCGTAGCAATAAACCATGAATTTCAATCTATCCTATTCTTGGACATAATATATCATGAATATTGGTGATAACTATTTACTTTGTACTAGTCCCACTCAAACTTCTCCATGACAGAATTTAGTAGATAGAACAACCTGCATTACATATTATATTCAGCAGTAGGCCTATAACAAACTATTCAAACTAGTATTATAACTATATTCAGGATATAACAATTCATGATATTATAACTATGAATAGCATAACAACTGTAAAACTAAGCATTTTGAGTTTTATCTTAGGCGGCATCAAGAAATAGAAATCATTCATTTCATGAAAGAGAAATCCAATAAATTACAATAATTTTCAAGTCGAGATTCTTACCTTCATTAATGTATAAAAGTTCATGTCTATTCGAACTCAATATCATTCAATTGAAAGCAACTGAGCTGGCCTCTGATGTACAAATGAGTCCCAAAAATTAATTTTGTATTTGTCAAAGTTTGAAAATGTAGTTAACATTTTTAACTGATCCTATATAATTTATTTGACACTGACTGGTCGTAAATAATATTGTATCATTATTCTTTTATAATCACTCTTTTTCATTCCATCGTCTACTACATGATAATTTTCAGACATAATGAATAACTGATTCCATTTTTCTAGTCGTAATTTATTCATAACAAGTAATTCTATTCAAATTTTTATATATTTTATTGCTCTAATACGTACGGTACATTACGTAATAATATTTTCGCATAATGATCATTTGATTCCTCATGTCTGTCATAACTATAATTGAAACATGAAATTCAATTCTAATATTGCAGAAGTCCTCCAGAATTCAAATCCAATGAAACCTCAGGCATCAAAAGTCTGATGGAATTGGAGAATCAACGCAACGATCACCAGTGCCATGCCTACTCGCCTTCACCAAGCAGAAAAGTCGAGTCAAAAGCAAATGAGAATGGTAAGCGCAACAAAACGTTGAAATATCAATGGATAGAATATGCTTGAAATGATGGTTGTTTTTATTTAAACAAATTTTTAGAAATTCTCAGTCATAAATTTTATTGTCAGTCATATATTATTCTTGTTCACATCTACATGTGAAGTAGACGTAAAAGTCAAGTCCATAAGTTCACATGTAACGGGAGTCATGGGCGCCGACATACCAAAAACTTTGGGTGGGCTCAAATGTTCCGGTGGGTCAGTGGGGTATTCCATACCCTCCAGGGAAAGGGGGTCCGGAGTCCTTTGATAAAAAGTCAAAACAAAAATCACTACTTGCTAAATTAATGAAAATTTGTTTGCAAGTAGAAGCTTGTAATTGTGAAAAGGTTTTTTATATGCTTCATTCACTCACAGATCCACTCACCATTCACTAATTAAAAAAATCCATATTGTGTATAATAATATACTATTATAATCTATGTTTATAGGAGAAAGGTACTTTAGGAGGCAGCTGTTATTTAATTGGATGGAAAAATCTATTGTATACAAATGCCATAAGATTACATGTGAACTTTTTTTTGTTTGTATATTTTAAAAGTGTATTTTTGAATAAAACCGTTTCCAATTATAATAATATGCTAGTAGAACACTATTATTAGTCGTCTTCTCGATAATGACAAAAGACAATTCATGTTTACAGTATTGTACTCTTGTATATTTTTATCTATCATAGGTTGATTTATTTTTTCTACTGCTTGTATAAACTGTATGAACTTGTATATTTCAGTATACGTTCTTTTTTATTGATTATTTATCATTTATTTGTTGTTTATTTATATTTATTTATTATTTAATCTTATCTATTGTCGGTATTTAATGTTTTTGCTATGCTGTATTTAATTTGAATTTAATTAGTCCCTCAAATAGCTCGTAGCTAGAGGGACATCATAAATTGTATTGTATCAACTGAACTCAATGAATTGAAATTGAAAATTGAAATAACTTGTATCAACTGCACTGTTCACTGAACTTATTTACCGTACTTCATACAGCTTATGTATCTAATTTTTTACTGTACTGTCTAAACTTGTGCTACCTTTGTACTTTTTTAAGAATTTCTTTGTCAATAAATTTCAATTTCAGGTTCGGATTATGAAATTTGTCCGTACGCAACACTGAACCTGCAAACGATGGCTCACTCGATGCAGTTCGAAACATTCAGCCAGAGAGACTGCTACTCGGGTCAACCCCCTGCAGGCGGCGCCCACTACTCGTCTCGCCCCGCCCGATTCAAAGACAAATTGAGCATGTCTGCTAGTCCAAATGACGGACTCGATTTGGGTGAGTCAAATGAAATCAATGAATTTGATGTAGAGAGAATGGACACAGAGATTGGATAGAATAATCATCTTTATTTTTCAATTTAGTCATCCACGTATCATAAATTACAAATATAAAATTAATATTAGAACCCGCATAGACTATATCGTCTGTGTGCGGGAGCAGCTCTTCAAGAATAGCTGTGTAGCAAGATTATACCTTATTATACTATTTTATTAATTTGGCGGATAGTGAATGACTTTCATTGCTGCTAAGATAATCCTGAGATTAATTGTATATGTTGTATTTTTTGTTATGTAATTGTTGTTAAGGCAGAATAAATTTCATTTTTATGTTTTTTTTATTTCATTTTCATTTAAAGTTTCTATGGTAAATAGAATACAGGACTATCGCCGTATACAGGACTATTATTAATCGCATCACTGACCACAGTATTTCCGTATCAAATTTTCTCTCATACAGAATTCCTACTTTATTTCTTACTAATTTCACAATAACATTTTATTGGAGAAGTAGAAGCGACCACTATTAATCAAATTGTTCCATTTTGTTTAGGGGAATTTCGTTTAGGAATTGTAGGAGTATATTAAATTGTTTAATACATCTTGTTACAGAAATTTCATGTATATCCAGTCAGCAAACGTTACCAGTGAAAAAGAAAAGAGTATCCAAGGACGAGGCAAGAACAAGATTCAACTGTCACTATGAGAGCAGCAGTTGTGACAAACCTCTTCCACACTATACGCCTTCGCATTTGTCGAGGAATGCAGGTAACATACTCGATTCTTAAATGTATACAATATTTATGGGCCGATTACATGAACGCCAATTAAATGTACATTTTCATTATAAACGCCAAGTAAAATTACATTTCAGTTATTTAATGGAACTAATGCAATGAAAGCCTCATTGAATTTAATTGACTATCGGTCAATCATCTTTTAATAATAAAAGAAGCTTCTATCAAAGTGCGTACAGACTTGTGTTTTTCGACAGTTTTCCAAAAATAATAATTTTAAATGGGAGAAAAATAATTAAAATAAAAACCATCTGTTGGCATTAAAATGTAGTGAATTATTAAATCTATAGAGTTAGTTTGTGAAATGCCACATGAATAGAGCTTAGAAAAGTATGTCTAAAAGTAGTACAGTGACTATGAATAGTCTCACTGTACAAGGTAGGACTTCATTGGTATGACTGAGCTGCTGTCAGCTGCAGATAGTCAAAATAGCAACTACTAAAAACTAAGAATTTTAGAAAATTCAAATGAACGACGCTTTGCGCTGCACGGGGTGAACTAGTATTGTATAATATTGTTTTCAACAATAATGAACTAGCCTACGCCTACAGCGCCGTTTGCTTTTTTAAATATGCCGCCACCTCATCCAATACTCTGTTTTGAAGTTCCAGTTTCGAAGTAGTTTCGTCGAAATCCGAGGGATGGCGCTGAGTGTGTTCATTTTCCCATTTCCCAACTACAAAGTCCCTCCCATCCCAGAGTCAACATATTTTCCCAATAAACGTATTCTTCTTCTAAAGAACAAATCAATGAAACCTGCACATCTAGGAACAATCACCTGTATTTTGGCGCTAATCGCATCTAAATTGGCCTAATATAACGGTCACAGTGGCTGTAATTAATATTTTGCGAAACTGTTCTAATCATTATATAAAATTTAGGATTATTTTCCGTTATAACATGAACCAAGATTATGTATGCACTATTGAACTCTGTCTATTTTCATCGTTTTAAGGCGGTTAAATTCAATTAGTTTCGTGCATAGCAATCGAACGATTATTTTGTTGGTTATTCTAGATTTCTAATTAAATTACTACTAGATTTCTATTCTATTATTTAGAATAACTGCCATCTCACTATACTAGTCTGCCATAACATACGTTTGGGCTATGCTAAACTACTGTAGACACTTAATGCAAAACAGTACTCAAATGAAAATGAAAGTCAGTAGTCAAATTCAATACAGCAGTAGAATAGTTTCATGAGCTATTCTATTTACACTGATATTCTACAATTTAATTTCAGATTCGTCAGTTTTCGACTTGGATTCCAGCACAGAGTCGGCAGAGGCGTCACCGGAAGTGAAACGATCAAAGCGTGGCGCCTCATCAAGGTAGTACAAGTAGGTGCAACTAGATATATCGCATGACTGATGCTTCTCATGCTCTTTTCACTCAATACTATATTGAAAGTTGTAGCCTATATCATTCATTGGTCATTATTGCATTATTATTCACGTTTATACATTTCCTTGCCTTCCTGATCACTTTAAGGTTGAGTGATAGAAAGGATTTTCTAGTCCTTACTCCGCCTAATAAAGAATATTTTCATTTAATTTCATCTCATCTCTTTAGATGTTGACTATTTTCCTCTTAGTTTTGTTCAGTGTGTCCTGACCTTAGTTTTCCATTTTATTCATTTCTTGCGATGCCACTTTTGTGCTTAGCATTTTTGCGTTCATAAATCCTGTAGTTATTTTAATAATTTATGTTCTGTGGTCTGTGAGCTTGTCTCCAATTGCGACTAACAATGTAATATGAGCCCTGGAAGGCTCATGGATGCTCATGATAATCAAAATCCCTATTGAGCTTGTCTATTGATATCGTTTCACGTTATACGGTACTCTAGCTTGACAAATACTTTTCAGTTTTTTCTATTCATTAGTAAATCTGTTCTATTCATATAAATTTATATTCATTACAGATGCATGCTGGCATGTATGCTTGGAATCAATTTCACCTTAATATTTTGTTAGATATATCAATAGTATCATTATTGGTGGTATTTTTTTGTCAGATTGTTGATAAAATAGTAAGTCTGGCTTACACTTTTTAGAGTGGCATGAAGGGCAAATCGAAAGAATGAAAAAGAAGAAGTAATTAAGAAAGAAAAGTTTTGTAAGCTTGGCATGAATTGGACCTAAATATTATCAGATATGACAAAAGTATTATTATTCGCATAAAATTGAATAGGAAAATTCGGTTTATAAATTTACATAATAAATACTAGTAAATATTGTGAATACTATTTCTCATGGATTTTCTTCGTCTCATGTTTTTCTTATTTTCAAAAATACTCCTGTTAGTTGCTCTGATGAGTTAATCATTTGGTCAAAGTTGTCATTTTATCAATAACTATTATTCTATCTTTTAATCAATCTTATATCATTCTATCGATTAATTAATCTTGATTACTACTTATTTTCAATCATTTTTTCAATTTTCACAGGATACAGCCTCCAACAGAGTTCTCAGATAACAGAGAAGTATCGGACGTTGAATGTGACAGAGATAGAGATAATTTGCGGCTCCAGTTACTCAACCATTCCAAATTTGAGAAACAGCTTTACAGTCGGGTCAAAATGTAATTACTTTTTTCTTATACCCATTTATAGATGGATATTCAGTTGAATCTCCTAGAAGAATAAACAGCAACTACCTTGAGAAAGAGTTTCTGCTTCTATTTTCTTTATTATTGTTAATTGTCAGTTCATTTTGTAATTAGATTTCCAGGCGCTGCCTGAGTGAAGCTTAGTTAAGAAATATAGACAACAGTTGAATGAATTAAGTTCAATTAATAAAAGTATAAATCATGATACATGACTATATTCCCCAATCTATGATAATTATTACACTTTCCAAGTAAGAAACCAGGTGGAATTCAGATTTTACAGTTATAACATGAAGACTACAATGTGAAATTAAAATTAGATTTCAGATCGAAGATTTTTCATCAGCTATTACATTGATGGAATGAATATGAAGATTTTGTATCCACTGCATTGAATTATGATGTAGCCTAAGATATGAATTAACTGTGACAGTCCAATAATAAATTTTCTCGTGGGAAATTGAGGTATCTTCAATCACAACAATCAAGTTTATGATCTACTTTGTTGACTTGATAAGACTAAACAAATTCAAGACTCAACAAATTTAAGCGATGTATTTTTCATCTATGAAATCCTGTTATTTGTAAAATTGATTCAAAAATTCAATTTCACCGAATTTGTCGATAACCTTCACTTTCCATTTTTCACAGGTACCGCCAGGATAAAAATCAGGAAGCATATGGATGTGCAATACATGTCTAATCAACTAGAAGTTACCCAATAATATCACTCAGTGTCTCTTCCTTATGAAAATACATGTATGTTATTCTCACATCAATCTTGTTTATAACAGCATTAAATTTTCCAAGTCAATATTCATGCTCAGGTTTTAAGATTATTTGTTCCACCATATAGCCTAGCTATAAATTTGTCAATTAACTAACTGTAAATATCAGTTGAAGTAAGCTCAACTATGTAGAACAAAATTTTCCCCTTCAAATCGTCAATTTATTTTAAATATTGTATTAGCTTAGAAATTATTTTCTTGGTTTTCAATCCAAACATGAAACGATTTGAAGATATGTAAGAATAGGCCATGGAATGTGCAAACTGACCCCAACTAGGCATTATTATGATTTTTCTCGAATTGTAGCATTGCAATTTTTTTGTATAACCAATAATTTTCTGTTTGGTGCTGGAAATTTACACAATTTATCCATTAGTCAATGATAAACAACATGTTTTCTATACGTGGAATATACGTAGACCTTCAAGGTATAATTTCAATGTTAGTCATATTCTTGAATTAATTTTCGAGTTGAAGTACTTGAACTACGAGTGTACTTGAACTTCAACTCCCATATTGCAGAAGTATTCAAACATATTGTAAAAACTGTCAATTTGTTATTTCTTCTCATAAGTTGGAATGTTGTTGAAAATATCAAATTAGGATACACGATTTTTAGTAAAATTGTTTCGAAAATGTTAATGTTCTATATTTTTCAATGTTGTAGGCCTACTGATATATTCAATTTTCTTCTGAAAATTGAAGGAATATTGAATTAGTGGTCGTAATAATTATTTTATGTGAGATATAAGGTTGAAGTAAATATAGTGCTCGAATTATTCCAACTAGGGTAGAGATTTCAGTTTCACGTCTTGAATAATTTACTTACTCCTTCCATTATTTCAATTGTTCTTCATAATTTATTTTACATTTAGTTTAATGACATGTTTTGATACTTTAAACGTTGTTTATATGTTGCCTTTTTATTCCAGTCAAAAATTGCCGATACTTTTTTCTAAAATCTTGAGTGATGGAATGTACTTTTGCCATACTTTTGCCATACATTGAAAACAAATTCGAATCATATTTTATGTTGAGTGATACATTTCCAGCCTACAATTTGCCTTTGCCAGTGTCAATTTTCATCATTTTAAGCTTTTAACACAATACTAAGAGTAGAGAGACAATTTTTAATGTCAGAAAAGTTATTTTCAATGTTTTTTCTTTTGAAGTAAGTTTGAGAATGAGTGAATGGGTTAATGTTTGCCTGTAAACCCATATCAAATTCAAAAAATTGGCAAAAGTATGGCGAAAAAAATTATCTCCACATACTGTTATGGAGTGCTTCACACAAATGGCCACACTGTTACTTTTATACACTCTGTAAATTGAACTGGATCGATACGCTCCCGCAGACTGCTTTGCGCATTACATCACACTTTACCATGGAAACATTAAAAACATGTCATTCACTATCCGCCTTCTTAAAAAAATTCTTCTCTACTGACTGCTATGTATGTTTCATCAGAGGTCTTTTGACGGGGCTATTCCCAAGCCATTTTACGTCTATTATTGAGAATTTAAACTGTGATTTATAGATTATTTTTCGTAATATGCTAGTACTGTTAAGTTGAAAAATTTAATTTACAAATTCATGGATATACCTTCGATTTATTGAGATCTGTAATTTTTTACAATAAATTTTATTATATAAAATGTACGTTCATTCCTTTATTATCTTTAATCCTCATGTTTGAGTTTTTACAATGGTGTGGACTCAACTGCTTTGCCTTGCATGTGTTCTGGTGCCTGTTTCATGGATAATTTAGAAGTCCTGGGTCAAATATTCCTTTTCTTGATTATAAGGATACTTTTTAAAGAGAAACTTTGACCTTCGGATGTTGCACCACTACCAAACGCGAGACCTTTACATTCAGCGGTCTGGGTTGAAACGCTCTTGATGGACTTTCAACCCTTGAGATTATCATACAGTATTTATTATGTAGTTAATGGATGATTGAATTTATTGATAGAAGTATGACTTAGGGTTATTAGAATACTAGAACTAAGGAATTCTATCATCTAGATTTGACTTACTTTAGATGACAGCACCAAGACAAATAAGCACAGCAGCTTGGAGTTATTGCAGTTAGTGGCGAAGCGTGGTATACTTATTTGGTCATCGCCGGGTATATTTCCTATAGGAAATGATAGGAAATATACCCGGCGATGACCAAATAAGTATACCACGCTTCGCCACGGATTGCAGTGCATAATTTCCACGGAATCTATACGAGTTTGGGTATCTGGCATTGTTCATCTGTGAAAGATTTATGCAAAAATAATTTTTATTACAACATTTGTGAGAGGAGAATGTAGCACACGCTTCCTAAATAATTCGATCGGAAAAGTTCCTTTCGTACCGTAATTTTATATTTCTTCCAACATAAATATAATAGATAATTATAATACCATTACTGTAAACACCCGTGGCGAAGCGTGGTATACTTATTTGGTCCTATAGGAAATATACCCGGCGATGACCAAATAAGTATACCACGCTTCGCCACTAGTAAACACCCATATCCATTGTAATGTTATAAAGTTATAGTAAAGCTTTTCAACATTTCAATATGAAATCTTGTCTCCTGCCCCCTCTGCATGATTCTCAGAGGTAAAGTATTACAATATTAATAAAATGCGTAAACAATAAACATACCATTGTTTCTATCACTGACATTTCGATCAAAAACAGACTCTCGCATGGCTAATCAAACATTAATCAAGCAATCAGACCAGATAGAGGCGAATCAGATACAAAATAATTATGATGCTCCATTGTAGCTCAACTGGAAGTCTCATACATATGCTATGAGCGAGCACAGCGATGATGGAAGCCAGGAGATCTAATTTTATATGTGATATGTAATGCATGTATTACACATATTATGGAATAATTGTTGAATCAACAGACATGTTTGTACAGTGATTAGGTTCGGTCGAGGACTAAGTTGGTCATGTGTGACACAGACATATGACTAATTAGTAAGTCATTAGTTATTGATAATCCAAGTTAATTGGGCTTGATCATTCACCCTCCTTGATGTTATAGCACAAGCACGGGGCTCGATTCTGCTCTGAGATAATTCCACAGCTACGCAGATTATTATGGGGTAACGCAGCTCCACTATTGACCTTTGTCGAATTCAATGAGCAGTGCTTGTTAATATTAATCTGGTTGTGCAGGTCAACATATCTTAATCCAATACTCGATAGAGTACGATAGATTTGTGATATCTAGATGGACAGATTATAGTTCAGTTCATTAGGTTAATACATTTTCTACACAGAATTTGAATTGCGTGGTATTTCCTTTTCATAAAGTTGACAGGTTAAAGGTCTCATCTCATCACTTTGTCTATCTTTATTGCATATCTGTTACATCAGTATAATCAGGTATTTCTGTAAATCGAGACTGCTGCTCATTTTTTCTGAGGGTGGTGCTCATATGAGCTCTAGGCTTGTGCGCGTGGGTAATGAGAAGGACGATTTTTTTTCTCTCTCATACTTAATCTTAGTCTTTCATTTGACAGGTTTTGTTTGACAGTTTTTGTTTTCATGTGACATATTGTAGTATTCATTTAATTTCGCGGATGGCATTAGATAGATAGATAGATAGATAGATAAGATAGATAGATAGATAGATAGATATTATTTATTGACGTTGCTGTTGACCATGGCAAAAAATAATATCTCTCTATCTATCTAATGCCATCCGCCAAATTAAATGAATATTAGTATAGAATAGAGAGGTGCTGGTAATATTAGCCTACCCCAATGGGGTTTCTGATTTTGCCTGAGAAAAGTGATCAATAAACCAAGGGATGGACTGCTGTAGTTAGTTCTGGAATGATATTGATTGCCTCAGTCGTGCATTGCACACTCCATTAAACAGAGAATTGCTTCATTTCTCTTAAATCAAAATGAAAGATACGGCTTCTTTTCCCATTCTAGGCTTCGGTCATGATTCTTCATCATTCTATAACTAGCGCATTATCGTGGAATGCTAGGAATCGTGAATCTTGAAATTCTCATAACATTTTATAATAGATAGCAGACTACTCAAGGACAAAACGAGGTAACTAGACCGTGAAGAAAACGAATTCAAGAGCAATAGTGTTCATTGTAATTCAGAATAAGAAAGTTATAATCAATAATTTCAATACTTTTGAAACTAACATTCGTGATACCGGTAACGGTAACCAAATAATATAGGAATAAGATTCAAGATTCTTATTTGCCAAAAAATAAAACAGGTTTACAATAGGCATTGTCACATACAATTCAGTCATTTACTCATACGGTACTTTCAAAATCATTACTAATAAAATACTCATTTGTTGCGTAAAATCTTCTAGCCTTCAGCTAGAATAAATAATTTTCAAATAAAAAATTTTAATTTTGAAAATGGCTTCTGAAGTTCACAGATTACAACCCGCAGGTTTTGAGAATAATTTCGATTGATTTCTGATTTTTATTTTATACACTTCTCTTCAAGACGTACATTGTAAATAATTGCAACCAATTTTGAACACATAAATGTTTAATTATTAAATTCCAGAAATCAATTTCAGTTCAATAATTAATATTGAACGCATTAAAAACGTATTCTTTCCAGGATCACTTGATATAGATTACACATTTGATAGATTATTTGATCATAAGAATGACGAGTTTTTCCCGTGCAGTGCAAAGCGCCACTTGCTTGCTCAGCACTGTATCGTTCGGGAATACAGTGCAACAGACTTGTATCAGTGTCAGATACCTCTAGATTTCTCAACAAAACTCACAGTGGTGGAAGCACAATAGAAAGGAATGCGCCAAATTTCTTTAAATATAATAGATAACAGTTTTCAGTTATCATCAGATCAAAGTCTAAAGTGAATCGATTGAAATTACCTACGTTTATTCATCAAATCAACAAAACAAGTGGAAATCGGAGATATTTTAATGATAGGCTTTATAGTACTTGAACTCAATATTATTTTATATTCGTATTATTGCTGCACGATTAGCATAAATTTTCCGTTCCATTAACTGTATTGAGAGTACTATAAACGAAAAATGAGTAGACTCCAATATCGGAAAACACAATTCCAATATAAGCTACAAATTTGGAGTGGCATTCTGTTTCAATGTTCAGCCGTTTCCAGCTCTTCACTACCGCTGGCCGTTTATTTGATTCAATATTGCACTTTTCGAACAAAGGTACAAAGAACCAATAACAGTTGCTCTGTGCAGTTAGCATGCGATCGAGTTATTCATAAAGCTGGCTAACAAACTTCCGATATGTTTTGATACAATTGCTCCCATATTGCACCAGTACAAAAGGGAATCAGCAATGGAAAATAGAGGTGAAAAGTCGAGTCGAGAATTTTCATTAGTTACCTATAATCCATTTTACATAACGTGTGATTCATTATGATAGAACGAATCAACGAGATTGATAGGCTGGTCTGCATTATGGTGGTGAAAATGTGGATAATCAATAAAATGTGGTTTTGATTTTATAAACTTTACCCCGGTCGTACACCGGAGCAAACCAATAGTTCAATGCACACCGAAACAGCTGCTTTAGGTGTGCATTGGACTATTTGTTTCTATAGAGTAGACGATCATATGATCCAAATGTTGCTTATTGCCTATTGCTTATTGCTCCGGTGTACGAGCTGCCTAAGTCTTTATCTGAAATCGAAAAGAACTTTTTTTTACATTATCAATCAATAAATCTGAAAAGTGGAATCGAACATTAACTTAGTTGGTTCACTATCTTGGTATCGACCCAAATCGGTTACACGACGAGGTGGAACTACCTACTTCGGGTCTCCCATACGCTAAAATACAGTAATAACAATAATCAATAAATCGATTCACCGATGTTTCAAACCGTACTAGGCCTGCCTCGAGGTTTTGCTATTGATTGAGAACTGGACAACCCATGATTTCAACAATTTCTAGTATTGGGCTAACCATTGGGGACTAAAAACTTATGAAAATCCCAAATCCACCACTAAACGACTCAAAGCAGCTTCCATGATTGATCAGGAAAGTTGGGACGAGACAATTCATGAGAAGTATGTATTAAATACATATATTATGTCTCACAATGTGCGCCAGACTGTGACGAGATTTGAGGTCTGCAAAATTCCCCCCCCCCCCCTACTCTAAGATCCTCCCTCTTGACCCATGACTATACAGAGTGAGGTAAAATGATGAGTGCAGGACGTCCAAGAGGCCTGTGCCATAGCTGATAAGAAAGCTCATTTTGTTCTCTTCTGAGTACCGTCAACTACCCTTTCCCCTTTCCTCAGCCATTTTCTACTCTCCAATTCCCCCCCTCCCCTCCTCCCCCCAGCATCGTCACCAAGCTGGCCAATCTTTCAAGCCTTTCAAGCGTATTTTTTCGCACGCTTTCCATTATTATCGTCGTGCAATCTGATTGGAGAAGAAAGTCTTGGCGGAAAATGATGAGCTGGAAGTGTGATGGGAAATTCGCTGCAGGAGCATAAACTATGGGAATTTGTATTACAGAGAGAGATATTTGCAGTGAGTGAGTGTTTCCAAAGACTTTTTGGCTAATGATGCAACAATACCTACTTGGTGAGGTATTGTTATCTACAGATTTGAAACGGGAAGGCATTTTTTCGTTGAGATATAATTGAGGGAATCTGGATATACAGGCCCAACAGACATAGCTTATATTCATTTAATCCATTAGACAATACACCCTATCTCCCTCACACTTCTGCAACTTTTATTCATTTCAAAATATTGTGTAAATTTTGTTCATCAATTAAACATGGGATCAATGAAATCGGATTCTCTTTCCATGATATTCCTGTATAATTTATAATTTGTCTGAAATTAATCTGTATCAATTATGTGTTGTATAAAATAATGTCAAGACTTTGTCGGACAATATTCAGGCCATTCAAGCAATTTCAAGGACGAATAAAAATCCTAACATTTCTCTTTCACTGTGTAAAATCTTTTGAATGATAATGACTCATCTTATTTCGAACACATCTTGTTTCTTGGGGAGACACATGAGGAGAACCCTCTTCTCCACTAATAAATGAATAAATAAAAGTAGAAATGAAATTTCATCCTTGATTTTAGTGTTATCTAAGGTCTAGATACATTTTACAATAAATCAACATAGTTGAATCAGCTATCATCGAAAATGACTCAAGAGTGGGCGATAGTAGTCGGCCATATTGGATTGATTTCCTATAAGATCAACGTAATTCTTAGCTAAAACATGCAGTTTTCTTGGAAAAAAATTTTATTTGACAAATTATTAAATGTTACAGGGGCATGGCTTTTTCAAATTTTAAATATTTCTTCCAAAAATGTTCAAACTTGAAAAAGTTAATTTTTTCTGTAATTATTGTCATAATTTTCTAATTAAAAAAGTAAAACGCCAACCGCCTGAAGAATTTTATTCTCTTTCCAATGACACTTCAAACGTAATTTACTGTCCAAAAATAACGGCGATACATGTTTCAAAAGATTACATTGATCTTATGGGAGCATTTCCAATATGGCTGACTACTACTGCCCACTTTTAATCTGCTATTTCCAATTATATTCATCTAATCTTGATCCAATTTTATTTTTTGATTAATTTTATATTTTACTATCCCACTCATAGCTTGAAACGAATGTTTAGGCTACCTCTCCTCTACATCTAAAATGGTTTAAAATTGAGTAATGTTATCTCTAAAATAATTATGAGTGAAAAATCCCATGAAATAAAATACGAATAGCCTATGTATAACCTGGAGGACTGATCGTACCACTGAAAACATTTCAATGAAAGGTAGCATCTAGACAATACGAAGTATTCGCCACTGGAATATTGTGGACGGTGGCGTATTCAGTTTTAATTTATATGCAAATTCTAATTTTCATCTCAAGAATTGCGCATCACATTCACTGTGGCTCACTTGAAGCTATTTCATTGCATACTATGTCATTGCAGATACTCTGGAGAGCCATTGTCCATATGCTGTTCAACAAACATTTGAATGGGGGTCATTCCATCACAAAGGCATAGAATTCAGCTGAAAGATGTACTTCGCGTTTTCCACTATAACTTATATTTTCAATTACGAATTATTACTCGTGATTGATTTTTTTGTATTCATTTTGAATGTTGGGGGTTTCTTTTGATCATGATAACATAACTTTAATCATGTCATATTCCTAATAAACTATTCCACATCTTCCCCTGTTATTTGATTGCAACTAACAGTCATAAACACAGTGGTTTCTAGTAAATAAATACCTGACTAAGTGGAGGTTAAGGCTAGGCGTACACTGGTTAGTCAAGACAAGACTAGAATAGTCACGTTAAGTCACAGTACTTCACATGTGCTTGTTGCAGCACACACCGTATTCAGTCATTGCATCGGTCTGTGCTGCTTCATGGCGCGGCGTGAATTACTGTGACTAAACGTGACTAATCTCGCTTGTCGTGTCTTGACTAAGGCTAGGCGTACACCGGTTAGTCAAGACAAGACAGAAATTAGTCACGTTTAGTCACAGTAATCCACATAGCTGCTTATGAAGCAGCACACACGTATTCAATGACTAATCGGTGCGTGTTGCTTCATAAGCAACTATGTGAAGAACTGTGACTAAACATCACTAATCTTGTCTTGTCTTGTCTTGACTAACCGGTATACGCCTAGCCTAAGTAGAGGTTAAGTGAAGGTTGAATAAACCTTCAAGAATTCATCACTGTTCCGTGAATTGATTTTGGGACAAATTCGGACTCTCATTGAGGACTTAACATGGGTAAGGAGTCAGGTGAGAAATCGTCTTCTTTCACAAAAAAAGTTTTGGAACACAATTCTACTGGACACACGGCCATTGATATCTGTGTTGGACTCCAGTTCAATTTGATTCATTCTCGTGCATTCAATTTATTTCGAGGGTCCACCTTGCATGAAATGGGGTGGTGGGTGGTGGGTTTATTTTTTCATATTGAATGTGATAGTCTTGAGATATTAAACCCAAAATCAGAATACATAAAACCTCAGCAACCTTCCGGATCACCGCCAAAAACCATGAAAATTGCCAAATTTGGAAATAATAAAACTTCACACAACATTTAGATTTAAATTCTTTTTCAAGCTATTCAATCTCAACTTGAACCTTTAATTTCAATTTCAATCGTAACTGGTAGGTAGAAGAATGAAAACAATGTTGTCTATTACACAATGAATAGCCTATATTTAAAAACATACTTAAATCTCAATGCTCATGGAAACTTCAGTATGTTTCTAAATATATTCATTGTGAAATAGAAAAAAATGTAACTCTACAATATCTTTTATGCAAGTGTTAATTTTATCAATCGTAACTATTGCTGTATAGAACTTGAGACGTTGGCTGGAAATTACAGAAGATGAATCCCGATTCGTCAGGCTTGATAAATTCTCAAAAAAATATATAGATTCAATCAAATTAACAATAATGTGATGGAACTATTCATTTCCAGAGTTTTCTAAAGTGTGACAGAAACTATCAGGCAGCTAGAAGGCCAATGTGTTGTGCTATCACCATATAAACTGAATTGATACCTAAAATAGTTTTATTACTTTAAAGAACATATTTATATCCATAGGTTCTACATTGTATTCGAAAGAACAAAATGGCGGATTGTAACATATTTGTAGAAGATTACTGTAGAAGAGAGCACCGTTATCCAGCAAACAGTCGAGAGTTGAATAATACTCTGTTAATCTGTTGATTTTATTCAGCAGGACGTTCCGAAATACTGCGAACGGCTCAATGAATAAATTATATCCTCTTATGAAGAAGCTGAACGGTACGTGAGTTGAATACGGCGGATAAAGAATTAGTTAATTGGCTAAATCCGATTTAAGCTCGTTCGATTTGTTAGTTAGCATCGTTATCAAAGCTAGATTAATCTAGCAGCTTCTCCATCACGATGAGATTAACCTGTGAAAACACGTGATCAACCAAAAATGGAAAATCCCTGATTTGATAGGTATTTTATCAATAGATCATATATTGCAATCATGGCCAGAGATTTGTATCTAACTATAGATATACCTACGTAATACTGAAATCTTGTAGTAAATAGATGAGAATGAACCAAGTAGCTCATGGTTTTGAAGTATTGAAACAACCTATACACACACCCATAAGACTAGGCGTACATCGGTTAGTCAAGACAAGACGAGATTAGTCACGTTTAGTCACAGTAATTCACATAGTTGCTTATGAAGCAGCACAAACTGATGCAATGACTAATCGGTGTGTGTTGCTTCATAAGCAACTATGTGAAGTACTGTGACTAAACGTGACTAATCTCGTCTTGTCTTGTCTTGACTAACCGGTGTACGCCTAGCCTTAGTATTCAACTTCCAAACAATGTTGAAATGATTGTAGTTTGCAAAGCAAGAATTTCTTTCAATTTCTCTTCCACATCCAAACATTAAAGAATGGAAATCTATATTGAATTATAAGTAAACAATAGTAATGGAGAATGATTTTCTGCCAAACATTATATTGACTAGAAAAAAGCTTTCTTGTCATATCCCGGAAATAAATTATGAACTGATCACTAATAAAAACTCAGCCCACACTCTCAGATGTCTCTCACAAGGTGAATCCTCGAAGGGAAACCTTTTTAATATATAGCAATCAATGATTTGCTTCATTGATTAGACCTAATTCCAGTACGTCAGTGTCCCGTTTTTGGAGAAGGAAAGATATAAATCATACGTATCTTGATAGTAGAAGAGAACTGATTTAGAGAAGAAGAAGAGAGAGAGAGAGAGTAAGTGTGAATCCTTGAAGGGGAACATTTTTAATAATATATAGCAATCAATGAAGCAAATGATGAGACCTTATTCCAATACGTCAGTGTTCCGTTCTCAGAGAAGGAAAGAAACAATAATGATACCAATCTTGATAGTAGAAGAGAACTGATTTAGAAAAGGAGAAAAAGTAGGTGTGTGAGAGGAAGTGAAGTGAGCAAGAGAAAGTAAGAGTGGGATAGTAAGAGACTGGTCGGTTAGAGGTGTGTGAGAGAGAAAAAGTGAGTGAGGGAAAGAGAGAGGGAGAGAATTTGAGAGAGAGAAGGAGAGCATTTGATTAATACTTGAGGGCATGGCACGAGGCATCAAAGGTAAACAACAGTGTCTCATAAACTGTCCGATTCGAGAGATACTCACTCCCTCACTCATTTGAGGCACCAATGAGTGAAGGTCCACTTTCCCTATTGGGTCTACATAGAACCGACTTTATTAGATGGCCCGATATATTGGTCTATAGATCTATCTATATTGGTGCAAGATTGCTGTCCAGTCAAGGATATTATTGAAAATGTTTATTCAGCCTATGCAGTATGTGATTAATTTAGAAGCGAAAATGATGATTAATTATTTGTTGATAATTATACGTGGAATGAATTGAATTCAACTACGAGAGCATGAAATAGAGAATACAAAAGATGTGGAGTGGAAGTTTTCAAACAATAATTCATATAATGAATGAGAGTCATACGCATAATAGATGATGGAATCAATAAACCAAATAATCATTTTGAATTCTGGCATCTAGAACTATAAATCCACTTTGGAATGGATAATTGCGAAACCATTTGTATTCTCATATAATTAAATTATAATTATACTTACTATATAATGCAGTTCCTCTGTTTAAGTGGTGGATAAATGGCTTTTTGATAATATACTGGATAAAATTACTTGAAGTTGTCAGTGCAGCAGAGTTTATACTCGTGACCAAGCGCTGTGATTGGGAGTTGAACGGCCTATCAAGGTGAACGCCTGCCATTGGCCTAGATATATGCTCCTCCCACAATAGGCGGTCGCCCTATGACGTCTGTAGGAACCGCCCATTGTGGGAGGAGCTTATTACCAGATACCCGCCATTTCATCCATATAAAATGGCATTCCATGTAACCAACTGATAATTACAGCCAATCAGTACTGGAATTTGGATCAATCTTATTTGAAATAATTTAGGCCACCTTCAGCAATTTAATTATTTTAAGGACAACTCAATATTATAAATTCTCAAGAAATAACAACTATACATTCATCAAGTATTACGATAAGCATTTGGATATTATAAACTCCTGATTTGAAGTCCGCCATTTCCTGTAGAATCGTATCCGCCATTTCATACAGTCAACTGACAATATTTCAGCCAATCAGCTACGAGGACCACAACCAATCACAAAGTGTTAGCTTCTGCTGAACGCTCCCCAAACTTCATCTTCTAAGTTCAATCAAATTGGTTACTATACTATGAAACTTCAAAGGACAAACTTTTCTGTGCTAATTGAAAAACATATCACATGTACCGTGGAAAGAATTTCCTCTTCCAGTATGCTGTTTAATGAACAATGAATTCAATAGAATAACCTCGGATTTTTTTTGAGTAATGTGACTCTCAAAAAATAATAATAGTTTTTCAAACATTGTGCCTGGGTGAGTGCACGGCATTTCCTTACTTTCCTCTACATGTTGTTATCTATTGATATCTTTTAATCCTTTCTACCTTACCTTACTGGCCCCTACAATTTGTTATCTTTCGATATCTTTGAAAACAAGTTTAGCCGATTTTGCGATCACAAGTGATTTCAACGACGATGATAACCTGTCAGTTAACGTTGGACAAAACTACTCTCAAATATTTCCATGTTGGATTGTGTTTTAGTTGAAGTTCAGATTTCTAGCTGTTATCTGAGCTCGATAAATTATAACTTTTAAAATTCCGTTCAATAGAACTCAGTTCTGTCATTCGAGTCTTACTTTTGACGGTAGTAGTGTCATATTCCATTTACTTTCAAGTTGCTCGTATATAATCTTTCATGCCTATGAACTGATTTAGTTAAAGACTTTTTTATTATTTTGCCTATTATATTTATTCAACTTTTTCAACTTATATTTATATATATTCATCTTGTATTTTGTATTTTTTTAATGAATAATGAATATATTGAAAAAATGAATTAAATTATTGCAGCAGAATTAACATAAGTAGCTCACACGCTGTACGCTTCATTCACACTCTCCCTCTTTTAATAAACTTCCACCCAAGCTCACACCACAACGTTCGCAAAACACCCATCAATCATGTTCCAAGAAAGGGGTTAAATGAGAATGCATATTAAAGCTGATATTGTCAATTGAGAGAGGAGCTTACTTAACATGGAGACAAGTGAGCAGCACGGCTGTTGCAACCTGCAAAAAATTCATTTTTTTCATCATGAGACCTTTTTCCATAATGACAGGTCCTAGAAGGAAGTATAACTGAGATGAATGAGAGCCGGTAAGATATAATGTTATTTATTTTCAATTATAATGTCAGAACGGGTGATGGATGTTTTGTCGGTTGGTGGTGGGGGTTTGTATGGGGGGAAGAGGGTTCAGTGGGGGGTGAGGCTGGTACCCTGCGCGATGAGGGTTGCTGTTGAACATCCCTAAGCACAGTGCGTGCTTAGACACGACGCGCTTCGCAGCCTCGGAGAGAGCTTACTCGTCCAGCCAAGTACTTACTCGCCCGTTCATCCGGCACCGGTAAGTCAACTTGCCTTTTATCACAACATCACTTGCGCTCCATTAGTTCGACGAAACTTTTGCTCGTCGTTCGCCGACCTTGTTTATGACCATCATAATTCGCGAGCAACATCGAAGTTGGCACTTTCCTTGCCGGTACTTTACCGAAACTTTACTTCAACTTCGACCAGATGCTTTTTGAACTTTCGCCGAACTTTTTCATGATCCGAATATAAACTATAAATACATCTATGCTTTACAGTTTTTCTGAGAAGTTTTTGATTTAGCGGTCTAATTCATTTCATGTGAACTTTTGAAGATCACAAGGATCGTACTCAAATACGTTTCCCAGATATTCAATGAAGTTTTTGATTTAGTCGTCTGATTTATCGAGAAAAACACATGAACTTATTTTGAAAAGGACTAGGATGTGGTTGTTCAAGAAAAGTTGATACTCACACATTAATGGTTTGCAGATCTGAAATTTCAACTTGTAACTCATTGATGGAGGTTGTAGGCCTATCTCTGGGTAAAAAGTGAATAATAATAGTTATTGATAACAAACTTAATTCTATGAATAAATTCATAAATATTCTGCACTCCTGCTGTTCTATTATCTTATTATTATTGTGGTAATTCATAAAATTGTGTCATTTATTTATAATATGAAAATTCAAACATTATTATTATTAATATTGTGGTTCTATTGAAATTTTAATACTCTACATTTGAGAACTTCATAAGATCAAAATAATCATCTCATTGATTCAATTTTTCTGAGAGAATCCCAAAATCCATGATATTATCGTTCAATCTTGTTACATTGAATTGCTAACAATTATTATAAATAAGACCAAATTTTTCTCTGGTTCAATACATTCTATTCAAAATTGAATTGAAGAGTCTCTCATTGGTAGTGATTCCACTAAAATTGTTTGACATGTTTTACAGTAGAATATCTTGTAAAATGCTGAACAATGTCGAGGGGTTTTCGACCATTGCTAACCATCATAGCAATTGAATCAACTTGCTTCATTCTGGACAAAACCTCTAATATTCCAGAAGCTAATAATTACTGTTTAAAATTTCAAGAGATGAAAATCTAATGAACCACAGATAGCGAACACTGTTTTAACAACCCCGAATAGTTTTGGAGGGAAGCAGAATGCTAGCTTACTCGCCGAGTTGTAGAGTTGCTTAACACCAGTTGAACGTTTTCAAAACAAGAAGAACTAGTGTAATCAATCTTGTCAGTTGCTGCAACCAAAGTAGAGTTGCCAGAGCACGAAACTTCACTAAGCTTTTTGCAGCCCAACCAAGGTAGAGCTAGAAAACATGCTGGAATGCTCGCTTCTCATCTCAAGTATTCAAGGGATCATGTACTAACGCGGTGAGATTGAAAAAAATCATTCAACAACTCTTTCATTTTGTCCTTTGTTTTGTAATTTGGTTGATTATCAATTATAAACAATATTATTTCTTTGGTTGTTTCAACATCATCTCAATTGAATTGATTTCACAGCTATTTCTGAATCATGTAATCCAATTAAATCAAATGACTGCGGCTCTGGTTCCAAACCCTATGAGAAAGTAAAGATCGCAAAATGACTGAATTCCAATTGAATTTTGGGTGCAGTGCCATTGGTGGAAGATAAATTCACGACTCAAGTTATGCTAGGAGTTCGAAGATGCACATGATAAAATACTGTAATAGAGAATACCCCCGACAATTATTTCAAAGTAACAGATTAATCAGCTAGGGAAGCATAAAAATGATGGCTCCACAAATATCTTAGGCTAGGCGTACACCGGTTAGTCAAGACAAGACAAGACGACATTAGTCACGTTTAGTCACAATAATTCACATAGCTGCTTATGAAGCAGCATTCACCGATGCAATGACTAATCGGTGTGTGTTGCTTCATAAGCAACTATGTCAAGTATTGTGACCAAACGTGACTAATCTCGTCTCATATTGTCTAGACTAATCGGTGTACGCCTAGCCTTACGGATAGAAGACAGCGTTCAGAGAGAATGAGAAGGCATTGGGCTGATCGAAGAGCCATGAAGCTCCAAAATTTGTTTTGAAGAATTAATAACAATATTGCCTCAAGTGATACACTATCAAAGAGGTCAGAAACGACAAAAAATATTCAGTACTGTAACTACTGGAATTTTATAAAATTTCGATTATTGAATAACAGAGATACGTATTAATTTGAATTAAATAATGTTGAGTACTGTAATAATTACAGGAATTTTATAAAATTTTGATTATTGGATAAGTAAGACATGTATTATTTTGAATTAAATGAAGTGTGTATTTTAGGATATCATCAAACTTTGTTCATTTAGGCACATGAAAAATAATAATTCGAACAAGAATGATTTCACATTTTTCAAATGTTCCTTTCAGGCAACCCTCCTAATCGAAACAAGACATAGTTCTCAAAAATACATGATAATAAGCAAATACTCTCAAGTATACTCCAAACAAGAGAACTTGTCGACATCGCTTCTATGCATTGTGAAGTCAGCCAAGAAATTTGTACTGCACTAGACTTAGAAGTACTAACTGTAACTAGGAACTTTATCCAATCCATAGTCACAGTTATGATCATGACACACTTAGGGCTCGAGTTTAGTTATGGGCGCTGCATGGGAATACGTAGTACCAGAGTAATAATGCTGAATAAGATTATGTGCGGAGTAATGAGAAGGTGGAAGAGGATGTAGAGAAGAAGAAGGAGGAGGAAATGAGGAGGAGGAGGAAGAAGAGGGGGTGAAGGAGGAGGAGGAGGAGGAGGAGGAGGAGGAGGAGGAGGAGGAGGAGGAGGAGGAGGAGGGAGGAGGAGGAGGAGGAGGAGGAGGAGGAGGAGTCTGAGGAGAAGGAAGAACCAAAGTAGAAGGCGGTTGTTTGTGGTTAGCATCCTTACCGGGTCAGAGTAATTCACTTCATAGACTACATACTTGAAACAGTTGAGTCTAACCTCTAATCTGGCTGGTTGGGCAAGAGCTTTCGCACCTTTCAGCAATTTCTGGAGCATCTAAGTTGAGATCAGAACTCTGCATTTGTCATATGCAGGTAAGGCGGGTGGCACATTAAATGCCGTTCGCATATTTGCACTTCGCATCTGCAAACTTCGAGCGTCGGAGTTCGTAATGGATTACAAGAGATTCGGTTGAAACTGTGATGGCAGAGTGCTTTCCAGATTATTTGGGGCAAAAAGTTCGGTTCGTGTTCTTGGAAAATTCGAGTTAGGTAGAAACTGTAATTGATGTAATAATATATTCATGCATAGGAAACTTCAGTGATTGAAACCTTACTAAATTCCACGAAGAGATACGGTACTGACAATATCATTACCTGTAAGTGATATCAATATCAATACTGTAACTGATACAAAACGTTCGGTTCTTGTTGTTAGAAAATTCAAGTTATGTTGAAACTGTAACTGATGTAATATATTCATTCACAAACTTCAGTGATTGAAACCCTACTTTATTCCACGAAGAGATTGATTGATTGAGATACTGTGCTAACAATATCAATACCTATAAGTTCACATCCCATTACTCAACCAAAATGAGGTCACCAACACGAGTTATAAATAAATTTTTTCGAGTAAAAAACTCTACTAGTCAATCTTCATTGTACTGTGAAGAGAACTCCATTATCCATTCACAAACATGTGATATGAACTAGGAATGAGACCAAAGATCAGAAGACAGAAAATTATAGTGTTGAAACGAAAGATTCTAATGTATACGATGGTGGCACAAGAATGCCAGGTTCAGAACGGTAATCTAACCCGAGACCATCGGAATAGCATAAGGCAATATACAATATACTAATCTGTGTATTATTCTATGAAATATCAATCAGTGATGTACCTCACAGTGTATCAGTCACATGAAAACCGTCAATAATACTTATACATAAGAAATGAACTTCTTTTCTAGAGAATTTAGTCCTATAGATCATTTTTCAAGGCGTATCTACTTCACTCCAACATAATAGTTCATGATGATAGTTATTGATCTCTCCATCCTTCATCTTCCATCCATCCTACTTTCTCACTCCTTATGGATATTCTTCCACGTACAGTACTTTGTAAATTTACAAAATTGAAGCAAGTTGTACCTGAATCTGAATATTCTTGATAAATTTATGAAATCTGAATTTAGAAATCACGTTCGACAATACCGGATAGAAATTATTAACCAGGTTATCATGTTCCGGTGTTACAAAATCATCAGTATTCCGAGAACCTCCTCTACTCTGTAGCAGTTCATACAAATACTTCGCAAAGACCTCGTCAGAAGAGATTATTGTGATACATCATCTCATCCTTTTTTTGCATATCAGAAGCTTGCTTGTTATCGTCGTCAGCAGTGCTGTTATCAAAAGATTTCGCACAAGAGTGAACATCTTCAGATGCCGAGCTGCTCCAGTCCACTTTGTCGTCACCCCTTCCCCACTTTATCGGCATCCTTTCCCCCACTTTGTCAGCGTCCCGTCTCTCCATCCATAATGGCTCTCCGACCAGATTGTTAAGGAGGCGACCGCAACACACAGAAATGGTCTTTGATAACTTTGCAGCTTGACGCTCTTGAGACGATATTCTTTGAATCTATAAATAACCAATCGAGAAATTCTTGAGACCGCTGTTTGAAGGCTTGGATCAATATGCGAGAAGACTGGAAATTAAATTTTCCCCAACACAATATTCTTCTTTGTAGACTCGGAAATTTTATGTATAGTTATGGCTCAAACTAATAATAAGAACTACATTCTCAATACACATTCTAATTAAATGTTAATTGATTCCAGAAAATGTTTAACCAAGATAATATCTAACCTTGAAAATTCCAACCCCTGAAAATTTCCAACATGGAAAATGTCTAACCAGTAAAATTTTCTTAGCTGAAAAATTTTCAACCTCGGAAATTTTCAATCCAGTTAATATTTAACCCAAGAAATTTCTAACCTGGAAAATTCCAAACTCCATTATCAAAATAAAAATGGAATAAATCGCTCTTAAAACCATCGCTTCTCTTCGAAATCGATGAGTAGATAGGCATAGGCTGTACCCTGAACCTAATGATTGAATTTGAGAGCTCAAAATCAGCTAAAACAATCTCACATGCATATTGTCAACAAACATACAATAACCGTAGAAACTACTGTAACCTTTCTCTACAGGCTTAGAATTTCACCCTATTTCGTTCAGGATCCCATCAGTCCTTAAAACAGTCGCATTGGCCCAATTAAAGTCGTCGAAAATGATTTCAACGCATCACAACCTATACAACATGTGGAGTCTATTGCGCCTCACAGGGTACAAAAATAGTGATAGGGGGCATACAATTTTCTGCCCACAGAGGGAGACAACGCAAATCGCCCGATGCCCTAAATAGGGCCCCCGGGGGTGGTGGGGAAGTTAGGGAGCCTACAAAACATCTTTCTTTTCTGTGTGCAGTGTATAGGCTACATTGATGATGATGATAGCGTTGATGATGGACGCACAGGAGGCTCTTTTCATTACCATAATAATGGTCATTATGTGGCAGAGCCCAATTGTTCGCAGTCTATTCGGGAAACCGTGCGCGCGCATCGTTCGACATGACAGTTGATTAAGGCCGCCTATAGTCTCTTTCCCTAAACAATCGCGCGCGGCTTGGAACCTTACCCCGTGACTACTACCCCCCTATTGTACCCCCTCGCAGAATAGGGGGTGTATTTCCCCCCACCCTCCCTTTAGCAGACCATCATCTCTTCTTTCCCGGAGCGAGGCGCATCCATCCCTTGTTAATTAATTCCATCTCTGCCATCCGCGTTAATTAAAATTGCAACCGAGAAAGATCCCCCCCGCCAAAATCAACATATCGAAACCTGATCCACCTGTGCTGATGTCGGATCTCAACATACAGAGCAGTCAGTAATCGGATTACCATCCATTCCATCTTCCAATTAATATTGATGGCGGACTTGCCATTCAGTAACCATCGTCTCCAAGGCAAGGACTCCGCAATCTACAAATAGTCAATCATTGTCGGCAACGTTTGATGGACTATTTGTTAGCTATATCTTTCCCACATTCGATTTGCGTCTCAATCTGGTTTGAAACGATCGTGAAAACCGTTGATAGAGTTATGAAAGTGGCAATGAAACCAGTCATTCAGTCTCTAAGTCCACACTTGGTCGGTTTTTGTGTGTTGCACAGCATGCGGCCAACGATTAAAGCATGCTTGAGTCGCACACAAATCGTCCAAGTGTGTACATAGTGAATCTAATATTCATAGAGGCAATTCACAGGACCTTGTGAATAATGTAATTCAGGTTATCAATCATCCTAATATTTTGTAAGACTATGTGAGAACTTGAAGAAACATTTCCTGATGCGATTAAGCTTCTAGTTGAAAATCAAAACGAGATAATTCTCGTTTATGCTAAGGATTGAGGGTTATGCTAAAGAACTTGAATGAAAAAATAAATTTCCGTGCATACTGTGAACACTTTCACGTATTTTATGAAATTACCAATATGAAAATCAAATTAGGATTTCAAATGTATTTGAAAACTCTTTGGTAAAACATTTTTATAAACATTCCAGATTAATTTTTGTACTGGATTTCCCATATTTGTCATGCTTTTAGTACCGTACATGCGTCCTTGTCATTGAATGGAGATAGGTCCCTATTAGCCGAGAGCGACCAGGTCGGCCGACCTGGTGTCCGGGGGCCAAAAAGCATTGAGTTAGATGGGACCCTATTAGCCGTCGGAAACAAGCCTCGGCGACAGAAAAAGTCGCTCGGGCTGTCTTCCGAGTGGGACACCGATTCTGGGCGACCTGGTGTCCCAGAACGGTCGTGGGGCATTGGAGTATATGGGAGCTATTAGCCGCGAGCGACCAGGTCCGCCGACTCGAACAAAAAATGTACCTAATGCGCATGCTCGGGAGTGACAAGGACAGCCATTCATCTCTTTCTCTCTTCCACTTCAGTTCTCCGTCTCACTACAGTATAGTTAGTCTATGCTACAGTACATTTGTTCTGTATCCTTTTGCCAGTAAAACATATTTCTACGACTCATTGCGTGAATTGTTTCTGAATAATTTAATAAATTCATTTGAAAGTAAAGTGTAATGTAAAATCAACACCCTGAATAACAGATATTGTAGAATTTCTCCATAGTAGGTGAAAGAATGAAAACAATGTTGTCTATTACACAATGCATATTATTTAAAATATACTTAAGTTTCAAGCTCAAACATGGCATCATCTATAATTCTATATGGTGTTGAGTGTTTTGACTCAACTCAACACTGAAGATGATGCCATAAGCATTGAAACTTGAGTAATACGAGTATGTTTTTAAATATATTCTATAATATATATATTTTATAATATATTGTGGAATAGAAAACATTGTTTTCATTCTTTCCCCTAGTGTAATATAATTAGTCTAATAGCCGAATTTATTACAGTTTAGTGCGTGAAAAAATGGAGTGTGTTCGAAATCAGGAGAAAAGTGAAAAATTTACTGCTTTAATTGAAAAAAAGACTAAACCCAGAAGACTTTATTTATGAAGTGCAGAAACATAATTCAATATGGGATGCTGAGAAATTTTACTTTTGGAATAGGATAAGGAGAGAAAACAAGAGTGTCTATTGCAAGGCAGGAGATTGGCGCCAGTCATCCGGTTGTTGACAATTAAATTGTTTACATTTCGCTGTTTTATTGACAGATTGAGCCTTCCTGATGATTCAAGATGTTTACATAGTAGATAGTAGCTTCCAGACCTTTCAAGATAAATATTAATTAATCTCTTCGAGACTATAATAATTATTTGAGACTGGAGTGGTTTTTGTTGAACAATAGAGTCATTGACTCAATGTAAGTTTCTTACAATTCATTTCATACACTTGATACCATTTAATTAGTTTAGAAAAAATATTACATGTGATATGAAGTATAAAATATTATATGATATGTGAATAGAAGAAATCTTTAATATGTATCACAAAAGAGATACGTATCGAGTTCAGCTGACGATGTGTTGCACAGAGGAAGAGCGAGAAAGAGGTACTTGGGAGGGAGCGAGAACGAAGTCAGCGACTAGGTGTCCTTCCCTATTAGCCGTGGGACACTTTGTCTCGGCGACCGAGTCGCTCTCGGCTAATAGGGCCCATATATCTGCTCATCCACTCTCTGTTTCTATTCTGTCCCATAAAACTCTGAATTATTCTCTCAACCAAACGTTTTGTTGATAGTAATATCATTTTGCGTGTAGTGAGTTTTTCACAACTCTGCTTTTATAATTCTTCCTTACACATATCTAGAGAAGAATTCCTCATAGAATTAGAACTCGCTTTCAAGCATAGCTTGATTCTAACAAATTCCATTCAAAATCTATATCATATGCCATTAGAAACTTATCTAGTGAGTTACAACAGACTATCGTTAACCAGCTAACCATCCTAATATTCGTTTTCGAAATTGTTTTAGTTGGACAGCTTAGTCTCCCAACTTTGAAAAAACAGTCACCACCAAAAGCCTACTGCACAGCATGAAAGTTCCGTATGATGAATGAGGCGACCTCTATCGACAGGTATTCTACGTTTTAAAATAAATTCCAATATAAATTATTAGAATTTATCGATGGTATCCAAGATCGATGGTATGCTATGCGTTCGGGTGCCAGAAGTGTGAATATGACAAAGTTGGAGGGGAGCGGTGAATAAGAGGAGGAGGTGGGGAACAATGAGGGGAAGAGGGGAATGTTGGGGAGAGGGAGGAGAAAGGAAGGGGAGGAAATCGTGTAGCTGCCAAGGATTTGCACCGAGTCATGTTTTAGTGGACTGCGTTAATCAAGCCGCGCCCGGAACAATTCCCGTATTGTTCGCCAAACAATTCCGCATTTCCAAACATAATTATCGTCATTATGACGAAGCCGCAGTCGAGCTTGGTCATGTTTTTGCTGAGAGATGGCTGGAGCTTTCCGAGTATGACTTTCAACACATGTTAATAGCTGGTGTTTCCTAAATATAGATAGAATGTTTCTAACCGAAGCTCCAAAAGATTAAAGAGGTTGCATATTATTTCTCGGTTTTTCTATCTGATAAAAGACACCACTTTTCTAGTTATTAGATGATTAGCGCTATTATTTAACGTTGATAAGGTGAGAATTTAAATTTATTAGTAATTATTAACGCTATTGTCTTCTGAGGTGTATAGCTATTTTCCTCTATCCTCTTCCAATTTTTAAAGGGATCTCTAGTCAACTTATGAGAAATGGTCCATTTTGTAACCACGCAACTATCTTCAACAGAAAGAAGTACAAATTATTCTTTGTGTCATCAAACACCCTCATCATTACTGCAAGTCTTATAAATTCGAATTACTAGTGACTTTGTATGAGTCAAGTTCGGTTTATTTTAATCTCACATTCATCTTATTTATTATTTATCTACTTCAGTTATTCAAATGCATACTGGAGTGTGCATTGTAATAATTAGTATCACATCAAAAAGGACCGGGCTAATCAATATACATATTTTTCTTCTATACTCTTGTTTAATTTGATTATCCTCATGTTTCGTTTGTTTATGATTTTATTATTAGATTTGATTTGAAGACACAAATATGATAAGCCAATCAAGGACTATTATTGCCAGTGATTAGTTAAATTGAAATAAGCTCACTCTACAATTATTACAATGCACACTCCTATAGGCTATACATTATTGAATAACTGAAGTAAATAAATAATAAATAAGATGAATGAAAGATTAAAATAAACCGAACTTGACTCATACAAAGTCACTAGTAATTCGGATTTATCAGTCTTACAGTGAAGATTTTACTTCTCCAGTAAAGATACTGGGCGAGTTCACCAATAAACCTGTTTACTGGTCCAGTAAATTAACTGAAGTAAAATAGCAATTACTGAAAGAATAAGAAACCTGAAGTTTTTCCATATTCTAACACTACGTACTAAATTGTATCAATAATTAAAAATAAATTACATGGAAGAAAATTGTAATCCATCTTGTATCGGGGAACATGAGAAAGTTACCAACGCCATCTACCAGCAAACACGGAAACCAGCAAGACGAATTGCTTGCTTGCTTGTGATTGGTTGGAGGCGTGGCTGAGCTCAGTGGAACGACCAATCACATTGCGAGAAGAGTTTTGAGGCGGTCTGACCGCATCCTACGTTGATTGGCTGGAATTTCAATGGTTGATACGATTCAAAGTAACTATCATAGTGAGTTTAGATGACTTTCTCCAAATCCCATCACATTCAATAATTTCTTTTCTTTTGATGACATAATTTTTTTTGTTGATTTATTAGTCCAATTTTGAAGGCTATCTATTTTTCACTGTATTATCAAGTTTCATACCTTCTGATTATCGAAGTAGTATCATACTTTCTGATTGATAAATGTGTATTTGAGTATGAACAAATCTATGAGCATGTATTATCAAACCATGTTTAAAATGATTAATAAATCATGTATGTGAGTATTAATACTGTACCTAAAATAAAAGAACGCACGAAGGAAAAATATGTCAAGTAATAATTATTACGATTATTTTTCAAATACAAAATTCATCATAAAATATAAATCTGAATACATTTGAACAGATCGATTTATAGAAGTGAACAGAGCTATGTTTAATTAATCCTTTCAATCTTCTTCAATTACTGATTCATGGTTACACTTCTAGTACCTTTTATCTGATGAGTAAAAGGGTATGCTGAAATGAACATTGATGGCTTTTATATACACGTTCCAGAGAAAGCATGATCACAGTTCAAAAAGGTGAAACTCTCAGGTCGGCACACAACGTGAATCGTTTATACGGAATATGGGTTTATAATCTATGAACGGCAACCGTATATGTATTCCAGGAATTCCTTTGATATGAGTCAAATCAAATTTCTTTGAGTTATTTGAAACCGCATCCATACAGCGAACGCTGCTCAGTCCTGAAAAGAGAAGCTGTGGGATGTAAGCTTTGAACGTACTCTAATATAAGGTATGATGTATCATTATTTTCTGCCAATATTCATGGATATCCTTCAGGAATGGGTTTTTGCATTGAAATTAATTGCATTTTGTCAATACTACATGTTCATCGACTTTCTGTATCAATCAACCGAATTAACAAACTCTTAAAAATGAAATCACACAAACTGTTTTACTTAATTTTTGTACACGAGAAAGGCTCTTCTAATCCTCTTGAACTAAAAAATAAGTTTGGTGAAATTTCATTCCACCCTTACATTAAACATTAACTAATTATACTGATTAAACTTTGACTAATTATTAGTCAAACATAGTCCAAAATCCGGTATTCCATTGTTTTTTGATAATGTTATTCTCCGATATCTGAAGCACAAAACGAACACAAAAAATTCTTCATCAGCTGCGAAATAAAATAACATATTTCATTAATTAAATGGCTATTAGGTCGAACAACAATGTTATTTAATCCTGCAGGAGAATTATGCTAGAATTCAAAGCTAATCATAACTCATGTCAACATGTATGCTCTAATCATAGTGTACCTAATGAGGTATGAATATTGTAACAGAACTACATAGGTAGTAAATTACAATTATCTTTCTCATTAGTGAATTTTAATCTCTTGACTGAGATACACTCTCAACAATACCAAAAACTGACACAAGTAATAAATTAACTGATGAATCAATGAAAGTTGCAATACTCATTAGAGGGCTAGAGGCTAGAGCAGCTAGGTAGGATTTATATTGGGATAATCCCAAATAAACTGGATAAATCTCAATACAGTACTCTGTAGTACCTAGTGAAATCAGATAGGATGAAACAATAAATTTTATTTAAATTCATTATACTTCGACAAAAAACAGTGGAATGTTTCGGAGTCAAATTAGGCTACAGCGAGAACAGTTAGATCTTCATTTTTTTTTTAGTTTGAAGCAGTTTTGGGTTTGTTTTCAGCCTATGGTGTTGATGAAAATCATAGTTATAGTGCGGATTTGAATTATCTGTAATATCAGTAAATTTGATAATTAATTTGAATAACAACCAACTCGAATCATGAGAGAGAGACTGTTCAAGGATGTCCAAATCACACGAGAATATCTTAGTTCGAAAAATTTATTCTGTGTTTGTGGCCTGTCGTGTTACAGCGCAGTAGTGTTCTGTATGAGTAACTTTAAATGATATGGTCATATTCATCCTCGGAAATCTTCTCCAGTAAATTGAATAATTATGAACTTGGATTACAATAGAATGTACATATCAAATAATAGAATTATTAAAATGAAGGAACGTGCCACAGTGTGAGGTGCGATGGGCAAAGTTTCCACACAAACAAAATAAAAGTGGCCGTCACGAGTATAATAAAATTTTACTGCATTTCGTGGACGGAAAAACGCAATGATGGCTTTTTGAAAGTAAAAATCCGATAGTACCACATGCATGAAGGGGGGGTAAGAGGACGGGAAAAAAGGGCACATCATATCAGTTCCATTAGCTTAGTGTTTTTTCCGCTATGAATCGTTCAGTTTTATTTACGCTGCTATCACTCGGTGCTTTGGCTTTCATTTTGTTGGTTACAGGTTTATTGGATTCAACATTTACGGGCAGGTAAACGAGCATGAAAGATTAGAATTATGTAGCAAAACTTTTAGTTGTTTAGTTGCAGGTTATAGATGGACAAAATGAAAATAAAAACTCGCAAAAACAATCCAATAATAAAATCAAGGACAACATTGTCTTTTATAATGTGGAAAAATTTGAAAAATGTGACAATATCATGAAAAATGTAAGGAATTACTTTATTCTTTACTGTGAATATTATCTATCCTGATACAACAATATTTTAAGTAGTTGGATGGGGAGATCACAAATAAACTGGAGAAGAGCAATTGATTAATATTATTTGTCTATTAATGGGTGAAAAATAATATTTCTGGTTCGAAAATAGACATTCATCAAGTAATTATCAAAGATTTAATCCCTTTTTCATTTTTATTTTTAGTATTTAGATTTATTAATTACGTAATTCTTTCTCAACTCAAACGTGGAACACGTTCCATGCAACTTAGAATTTGCCAGGAAAGGGACATTCGTATTGGCATAGATAAACAGGAAGGTTTTTTACATATATTTTTAATAGTGTTCGTTCACCTTTCTCCTGCATTACAGAACTACTGAATTCATAAGAATTTAGTAGCTCTGTAATACAGGAGATTGTAAAACAGGCCATTGATTTTCAGAATATTTATATTTTCAGAGTACGGTATATTACAATTAAAAGTTATCATTATTTTTTACCCAAATAGAGATCTTTGCTTTAAAAAACATAATTCCAGAAAAAATTGGCTAAGAGTAATTCGAACTGAAAACTTTTACGGATATGTCGGTGTTTCTCGAAAAATAACTACCAATCCAACGATAACGAGAAGAGTATTTGAAAGTTTTCGGATAAGACGGCGGTCGGTCTATAAGGTGGTTGAAGGTTGAGAGTTTTTATGGAAGTGTAAGTGCCAGCTCGGTCAACAAACGCGGCTTCTATTCGAACTTAATTTCGCCCCAAGACGACGTCTGGTTTTTCTAACCTCGAAAGTAATTGGAAGTAATACCCACCACCACGAAAACGGCGCTAAAGCCGCCAACTTATTTCAGGTTCTCTCCATTCTCTCAGTCAGCTATTCTTTGAAATTATTTCCATCGCAATTTGAAAAGACATGAACTGTGTCCGTGTTTACAGTAATAAAGATAAAGTACGACTACATACACTCTTTATTTTAATTCTTACAATCGATTAATTGAAAATCAGGAATACACCCAAGACATTTGAAATTACCAATTTCAGCATTCATCTGTAGAACGGCGATATTATTGTTTACTAGGTTTATCAAAAATATTTGACTTCAGATACCAGAGTTTTATTTCAATTTAGTTTATTACCTTATTTGATTACAGTTAACTCTATCCAACTTCAAAAAAATATTATTGTCTTCCATTTTATTTTATTTGCGTTTCAACTCATTGTTACTAGCAGCATGGGACTTAAATTTTCAATCCTATTTTAACAATTTCATATGAATAAACCATATTTTCATCTGAATTTAAACTTAAATAGATTACTAGAGTTTTTAAAAAAACAATGACTCACAAAAAAACACCACATTACCACTCAAAAACAAGAAACGAGGAAAAGTAGATGAGCTAGAAGTTTCGTGGAGCAGTTTTTGTTGATGAACTCGCACGAAAGACGTTGAAAGATGAATATCTCATAAATCCGGAGCAAACATTTCCTGAAAGTTGGGAGAAAGTTTTGTTGGAAGTTTTCTGTGTTGTTGAAATGCTCACACATGGAGTGACACATTTCGAAGAAATTCAGAGTTGCTCACAGTTGAGAAGTTTGCTGAAGGGAGAGGAATCGGCTCAGAAGACAAGCCTTGATATTGACATTAAACAACATCTAATCTGAACGTTACTGGTGTAGCGGTTTTGGGGAAATTGGGAGACAGTTGTTATTCACACTGGACAAAACTTCTGAACAAAATATTAGTGTAATGTTTTTCAAGAGTTGACCCAATTCTAGATCTTGACATCTTGAGATCTTCTCTTGACATGTAGATCTCTAGAGATCATTTCTAGAGATCTAGAGCTTGTTGTACCTACCAAGATAATTGAGAAAATGTCTTATAGTTTCCGGGAATGTTATTTCGAGTTGAATGAGATGAATGAATTACTGAAACAACAATAAAATTAATGATGAAAGGAAAAAAATTGATAATGTACTCTCTTGTTTTTGTACACAAAGGACATATAGTTTTCAATGCTAATAAAAGTAAGCCTATGATTGGAATCGATATTATAGATTGAGAGAGAAAGTGGAAAGAAAAGAAATTTTTTTTTATTGGAGAGGGAACAATACATAGAAAAAACTCAGGAAAAAAGAGTAAGAAAGAGAGAAAGAAAGTGTTTGTGAGAGAGAGAGGGAAAGCGCGAGAGAGAGAGAGTGACAGAGAGGGAAAGTGGGGGTGAGAGAGTGTAAGAGGGAAACTTTGCGAGTGACAGAGTGAGTAAATAAGTGTGAGGTGAGGTGGCACATCATGTAAGACGCATTATGGTTATAGAGAGTGCGCGGAAGAGGTTGGTTAAGCAGCTGCAGCAGAAGCTGCTGTCATCAAACGATGTAATCTAGTGTGGCAAGGAGTGTGGCAGAACTTAGCTGTGCTACTACTCCACAGAACATCACCACCGGAGAGTTCTGTCTTTACTACCCTTCCTGACCTACCCCCCTCTCCCCCCCTCCCCAAGGGGGTGACTAAGCGATCTATCCTGAAAGGTAATCAGAAACTCATCAAGCAGCTAGCTGGGCTTTATAGAAGCATTACTTTGGCTCACTGAAATTCGTATCCATTATCTCTATAGGACTAGCAAGTTGGTGGGTGAGGCCTCTTTAAAAAGCTACTTCTCATCCTCCACCCGGTTATGCTTTTTTCGCGCTCATCATAATATTTTCAAATTGGCCAAAAACAACAGTAAAACTACCTGTGCCATCAGCTGTGTAATTATTACACTTTGATGAGCGAAATCCTTTGTTTCAATAATTATACTATTACGCTACACACAATCTTCAGGAAGAAGAAGTATACTTTTCTTAGACTACTTTGAATTTTTTTGCGATTTCTGTTTGGAGCTTCAATTAATTCATCCATTTATCCTATACATTATAGAATTAAATAATTTTAAAATTAAAAAATTATCAGGCTATTATTTCCGTAATGGAAATGATTGAATGTGAACGATTCAATTTTCAATAATATGACATAAACTGGATTTGGACTCTTAGTGTAAATTGCAAAAGAAACAGCTTTGGGCATAAACCGATTGTACTCTCCTCCGTGAAAGAGTAAACCTAATAAAAAGTGTAATTGAAAGAAAAATTTAATATACATCATGATAATTTGAAAGACAACTTAATACAACGTGCTACCCGCTGGGCTGACAACTTTCCAAAAATAATAATATTATTGGATCCTGTAATTCCTCTAGTATGGTGAAAAGTTGGTAGTAGAAAGGTGGTTTAAAAGGATCGTAGAATATGTAGATTTGGTTAACTGCACATCGTTCAGATAATTCAGCAATATTATTAACGCTTAATAATTATGTTTATGATTGAAATGACATTGAAGCTGTTTCAGCTCTTTGATTTTTAGATCACTTCAATTCAGATAATTAATGTTTCCTTGTTAAGTTGTTGTGGAATCCAATTTTTTAACCTTGTTAAATATTTTTATTGTACAGCAGTTAGCGCAATTATTCTTTTGATCCTATTTTCAAATAATAAAAGAGTATAGAAATTTTGAAAATATGAGTCATGAATTCAACACTTTATCAAGTTTCTGGGAACGAAACTGGTAACCTGAATAATCAAGTACGAGATTAAACACACATATACTGATTAATATAAACTGATTATATAAACACAATATATACTGGCTGACTATACATACACACTCGTATGTATACTCAAGAAGTGCAATTTTTTATTCATCTGCATAAAGCTGTATCATCTCTCAATGTGCCACTCATGATATTTCCAGCTCACGTAGCTATTATCTCTGATGAATTGGCATTTATCTCTTAAAAACCTCTACAAAACCGTCTTGAAACAAGAGTGCTAATGAAAATTGCAACTGACATTCACGTGCAATTTTTACCAATTCATCCGATTGCCAACTGACGCGTGAATTTCTGAAAAATGGAACAGCCGCGCAGTAAGGCCTGTTCCCTGTGCTTATCCGCCCTCATTAAATTACAACAGTTCACTGGCTGACTATACTGTACCTCGAAAAATGCTCCTGACGAGGAGACTCATCCCAAAATAATAATGCTGATACATCTGATTGGGAGGGGGAAAAAGAGATGGAATGGTAGGAGGAAGAGGATGAAGAGGACGAAGAGGAGGTGGAGGAGGAGGAGGAGGGAGGAGGAGGAGGAGGAGGAGGAGGAGGAGGAGGGAGGAGGAAGAGGATGAAGAGGACGAAGAGGAGGTGGAGGAGGAGGGGGAGTAGGAGGAGGCGAAAGGCAAAGAAAAGGATTATGATGACGAGAAGGAGAAAGAGGAGGGGGAAATCCTTGCATTCTATATTGTATTTTCTCTGTTTCGTTGTGTTTCTCTGTGAAGGTGAATATTGAGAAGATTTTGGAAAATCAGCAATTGTTGAAAAATATTCAGTACAATTTGCACAATTATCAAACTAGGGGATTTAGGTAGGTTAGATATTAACTTCCTATACTTTCTATTTGAACAGCTTAATCGTGATAGAAGTCATACATAGTATATTTGGATCTTCTGTTCAATTATTATCTGTTTAGTCACAAGTGCGTATTATATCCATATGTCAGTGTAAATTGGAATCTTGAAATGGTTTTCAGTTGGTATCTTTGAATTTATTAATCAGTTTTTGAACGATAGTAACACTGTGTTGTTATTATTCCATTAAAAATTAACTTTGTGATATCTTACCTACTTATACTCATACTACATAATTGAATAATACTTGAAATATACAGATATAATATTTGCAACAAGTCATACTGTATTTACTAATTTAATACTTGAAGAATACTTGGATCAATACTTAGAGTATAATAAATATCATTTATGTGTTTCTAAGGCCCGTATGCCCCATATCCATTTAACTAGTTTAAATAAAACGTAGTTTAAACTGTGGATTGAATATTTTAACCGTGAATCCATTGTTTAAAATAATTTTAAACTACGTTAAATTGACTGATTAGATTTATTGATAAAACTAGGTTTAGTTCGATCTTGGAACCTTTGGATTATCAGACAGGCGCTTATCGCCCTCGGCTACGGACCACTCCAATAGTTGAACTTATTTTAACGAAGATGCTGCAAAGGGACCCAATAGATTTTCAGAATTCAATTTTTCCTATCACAAATAAGTTCAAACTCATCCCTCACTTTTGCCTGTTCCAATACTGAAATCATATCCTGATTTCGCTCTCACGTGCCATAAATATTTAATTGAAAAAATGTCCACTGGTTCTCTTCATGCTCCATAATGCATTCATCAACTTATTTATCAATTACTCTGCACTCCAATATATTTTATGCCGATGAGCATACTAATAATAATTAATTCACGATGCCTCTCTGCTTCCTCATTATTGAACTTGCAGCATTGAAATATGGAATTAATTCTGTCGGTCACATACTCGTATTACGACAAGTGTATAATACAGATATGAATATGTGTTTATATACATGTATACATTACATTACGTCGTGAAACGCGAATGACCGATTTGCTCCCGAAATATTCATGAAACAGACCGGGTTCACATTTGTGGCACATGGAGTAGTTCATTAGGCCCGGCACTTCATTATCAAAGTGGGCACATGGGTCTGTACTTGGGGAATAGGATCAATTATTTCAAAGTATAATGGCGAATAATTCAATAGCAGGGTATCACATTAACTTTTCGGACCTGATCAATCATAATAATTATTCTGTGTGCCGGAATAATTCTCTGAACACAAGTGTAGAGCTCCAGAATATTGATAATAGAGATCAATTAGGTTGTAAAACAATAATATAATATAATAAAAAAGCTTTCCCTAATGAGTGTCGGGAAAATCTATCCCAGTTGAAAGCTGCAATTTTATGAAGCAATCGGAGTGATATCCATGGATCAATGATAAATAATATTGAAACACTTTGTCAACGACAAGCAAGATAAATTTTTTGTTGACTTATCGAAACTATGAGGATTGAAATATTTCAAGGCCACTATGAAGATGGAAAAAAGTACTGTATCTACTTGTTATTTAGATGAGTGTAATATGCTTGAAGACCGGATAGTAAGTTAGAAAGAGTATAGAGTAGGCTACTATGAAGATGGAAAAGGAAGTGCTGTACGTACTTGTTATTTAGATGAGTAGAAGCTCGTTTATTGGAGAACGGTTGGTGATGTTAGAAAGAGTACAGAGTAGGCAACCCGCACTACATATCCGGATACAGCTTGCTGTAACAAAGAATAAACAGACTCAATCATAATATTCATCATCTATCATAATACTACATGACTGTAGTAGACAAATAATTCAATTTATACAAAATTTCCACAATTTATTTACCACAAAATTTTCTGAAGTTATTATGTAGATTTATGTTGTAATTAGTTTTCAAATCAGATTTCTCCGTAATACAGGATATGAAGGAAACATGTTAGTAATAATAATTAAAAGTAAACAGAGAACTGATACTCATTATGTCTGAATATCTTTAATGTTTGTTTTATTTGGGGTTTAATGAAAAAGCAAAATTCATGAAACCAAGATGTCAAAAATAATGTGAAAGATACTTTTTATAAATGGAGAAACAAAGCTCACTTTGTCAAAAGCAAAATTAAAGAACTCAAAGCTTGTGGAGATGAGAGAGTTCATTACTAAAATTTAGTGTAATATTTTGCGGTAAATGTAGTTCTCATTTGACATCATAATAACTCACACACAATTCAGGTACACATAGCGTTGTTTTGCTAATTATAGGCTTGGATATGTGGTTGTTTACCTCAAGGCGTATCTCTGTGACTGTAATGTTCAACTAGCTTTGAGGAAGAGAAATACTTCAAGAAAAATTTAGCGTTCATGTTGCTTTGTTCATGTGCATGCATGATAGATAATTATAATGCTTTGTTCAACATGCTCTATTTTCAACTACCAACCTATAACGACCCAACTATTATATAATTCCCTCTATTTGTGATAGAAGGGTAGTATCAAAAACAAGCCAAGTTGGATAGAATACTATTTGTTTGATTATATGTTGGAGTTTGACGTGGAGACAATGAATTCATGATGATACCATGAATGTACTGAGATCTATCAGATGAAAATAGTAGAATCCTTTATCAAAATGTAATTTTGATGCTCTAAAACGTAGTATTATTCAAATTTCAATTGCATTCCTACAGGCATGCATACTACCTAAATAATAAAAGTGGAATGTTCAAAACGAATGTTGTTATGATTTTTTCCAAAAGATGAAAATTGAGCTCTTTCCATGATTATTCGACATGGATATGAAAACTGTAGCTCTTGTAGTTATTTGTAAATTCTTGACAATTGCATTGCGTTGCTACCATCCAGTTGCTTCCTGTACGTTTGCAGCCTAACATGTATTAAATTAAAATGGAACAATATTGACTGAAACAATATTAAATTGGCAATAACTTACAAATAACTACAAAATTACATTAGAATCTATCTTTCTTACACATCATTGGAATATTTTATGGAGCCTCAACACGATCAAATGTGCTACCCAACCACTATTAACCATTGTATTGTATTGAATTGAATTTGAATCTATTGAAACACATTTCTACATAACAGGATAATATAATACTCGCAAGAAAAATCCTGTGCGCAGGCTATATTTGAAATTGTGTGTCACAAGAGAGAATAAAAATAAATTACAAAATTGTCCTGCAAGCATTCATTAGATTGCAATCACTTCCACAAAATCACTAGGCAAGATACAATTATTATTACAATGCTTCAATAACAGATATTGGACTGAAACCACACTCAACAAAGAAGGGTGGAAGAAAAGTGTTCATAGCTTCCAACAGAAAGAAGGCTAAAAAGAAAAATCACAGACATCCCATTCGGAACACGTGTATTTCACGAGTGTACACACCCTTGCAAAGCCATCAAAGGGCTTTTGCTTATTGCTAGACAATGTGGGCGGGGTTTGAAGCTTTATTTATAGTTGTCTTACGCCAGCTAGCGAGCAGCTTGTGCGTTCATGTTTTAGTACGTAGCAGGTCTTGTTTATTTCGCTGGCTAGTGCAACCGTGGAAGTGGAAGACTTCTTCCATTCCACTCGATATTAAACTTGAACGTAGCTGGGAAAAAGTGACCACTGTTAACAGCCCGAAGCAATAAAATGCTTCCTTCCAGTAGTGCAATTCGAGTGTTTCCCTCTCTCTCCCTATATCTCTCTTTTCGCAGGGCAACCACCCCTCAGGATGTAATTTATTAACGATCATGGTCCCACATCGGATATACGTCGGAGCATCCAATACTTTCGTATAACGGTTACACTTGTCAAGATTTTGAAGAGTAATATAAAATGAATTTGTCATACGTGTGCACCAGTCTGGGAAGATTGGATCATGAAATATGTATCAGACACACGGAATCCTCCAGCAAGTATTTTCACACAAACCTCTCTGCGTTCTGGGTTTAGTCCTCTGAGTGTAATTAAAAATGATTTCGAAATTTGTTCCCCACGAGGCATCCACTGCCGTAATGAAGATGCGTAATTCAATTCCTACATGCTTTGGTTTAATGAATGGCTGCGTAACGGTTTAGGTTATTCAATTCCGTAGCTCTCCAATTCCAGATATTCTGTAGAACAAGTTTCATTTCATGAAATGAATGAATGGAATGATCACTGATATTATCAGTGAAATTTGACAATATTTACTCCATCCTTTCATCTCATTAAGAGAAAGTTTGCTGACTCAAGTGTAAAACTTTTATTCCAGTTATTCAACTAAAGTTTTATTTCAGTTAAATTAAACTTCAGCAGAAGCTATCGTTATTTTCAGCTTTTCGTTTCCCTGTAATAGAATCTATTTTCATCCACTTCACTGGTACAAATTTCAATAATTTTTCTAACTTTTAGGTTTTGAGAAGATATACCATATAAGTTACTTAAAACCATAGTTAATCCAAATTTGATTAGTCCATCTTAATACTCAATATTCACAACTGATAATACAAGAATTTTCTAATGGATATTTGATTAATCTATGCCATTACTAAGATTGCCTATACTATTGGAGGACGTCTCAAAACCTTGGAACATTTAATTACCGCAGACAAAATCATAATCTATTATGACTGTAATCGAACTCTAATATCGATATCGATAGAAGTCGTGGAACCTTATTTGATGAATGGATTGATTTTGGCCTGCTTCTTATCATTGATCTTGAACCGTGATCTCATCTTATTAAAAATATCCCTCTTTCTATTACAAAGCAGAAAGGAATGAGCCAGATTTTCTTTGCTTTGAAAAGCAATCTCTTTGCTGCGTGAAGATGATTAACATTTGATTAGAATTTTGAGAAATGGTCAACAAACTTCAAGAGAAAAATATCGACGTGATTCGTTTCTTCGACTTTTTGAAACAATTATGCGATTCTTCAAAGAAGATAACAATCTCTATTATGTGAGACTTCTCAATATTCTTTTTAATATTCCTCGAGCAAGTCCTATAATGGGTGAAAGTTTTCCAATCATACCTGCCTCTGGATATGAGAAAACTTCTTCATTTCGATGTTGTTTAGAAAAAGATTCTTCTAAGAACATTTCGCGGAGCCGACGAAGAGTTACTTCATTAAACGATTGACCCGTTTATTATATGGATCGATGTTACTTGAATATGGTAATACCATTCGCTCTTCAATCGTTAATATTCTTCAATTATTTCATATTTTCTTTCAATTTTCTCAGTATCACGATGCAATGGTTTTTTATTGTCCTAAATGCGTTTTCTTGTTCAAATCTATGAAGGAATTTTCAGTGATCCGTCTATTTCATTGTCAATTACTCTTAAACGATTATCTTGATGATGTTATGATGATATTTTGACATTATTTGATGATTCCATTGATATTAGATGACAGTATGTATTCATCTTCCAGTATCGAGTATGCAGCATTCAGTGTTCAGTACTTCCAGTATTTCAGTATATCCAGATTTTATAGTTGTTCTCTTCGCTAGTTATCTATAATCATCAATTGCTGATGTTATGATGATATTTTGACATTATTTGATGATTCCATTGATAGTATTCAGTAGAGTCAGTATTATGAGTTCATATATGAGTATAGTATGAGTATAGTATTGATAGAGGTCAGTATTCAGCTTCCAGTATCAAGTATTCAGCATTCAGTGCTCCAGTATTTCAGTATATCAAGATTTTATTGTTGTTCTCTTCGCTAGTTATCTATAGCTTCTACCCATCTTCGTTAGATTCTACATCTAATCTGTCGATGATCTCCGAGCGAGCATTCCACACTTGAACGATGAAACCAGCACTGAAACATTCCAACCTTCGCGACTGCTGCACCAGTCATGGATTAATGAATATTTCATCCTTGTTTGAGGTTTCAGTTGGTCACACACAGAGTGCGCCATCACCCTGACCGCACGTCTGTTTCCTGTTCCCGAGAACTAAATTTTTCATCAAATTATTGATCCATGTCAACAATGGAATGAAGAGACAAGTACAAATCAACTTAACCGGGTATGTGCGTACCAGGACGGCTCGGACTTCTCTCAGAGGTATAAGCTGGCTGCATTCTCTGCACAAAGCACAAAGGAAATCTCCAGTGTAATCAGGGCTTTCAACAGCCATAATGGGCTCTGCATGTGATGTGTACCGTGGCTCACAGCGCGCCAGTAATAAGTGGAAATACATTATCGTGATTGAAAATGGTCAGATGATTGAAAATATTGAAAATGGTCAGATGTTTCCCAGAAATGGAATATGAAATTGTTTAAAATTGTTTTCAACTGTTACAGTGCATACTATGGTATTGAAGTACAGGACAACCATTGACAAAAATTGATTCTAGAAAATATTTTGAAGCTTTGAAGGATATTAATTAGTGAAAAATTAATTAACGTTATTAAAAAGCTTCAGGCTTTAAGAGGGGGCAGAAGTAGTCTGCCGTATAGGATTATGTCCCATAAGAATAATGTTATTTTTGTAATCTTTTGAAACATATAGCACCGTCATTTTTTACATAAAATTACGTTTGATGTGTCATTTGAAAGAGAATATTATTCTTCAGGGGGTGGTCTTTTTTGAATTTTAAATATTTCTTTAAAAAACCCCATAAAATATCAAAATTATGGAAATTTTGAAATTTTATTGTTTTTTTTCGAAAAGGAATATTTAAAATTCGAAAAAGACCACCCCCTAAAGAATAATATTCTCTTTCAAATGACACATCAAACGTAATTTTATGTACAAAAATGACGGTGCTATATGTTTCAAAAGATTACAAAAAATAACATTGTTCTTATGGGACATAATCTAATTTGGCCGACTACTACTGCCCCCTCTTAATAAACGATCTTCAATTTTCTATTATTATAACTCGAAGCATTACTCACTATTGAATTCGACAAGGAAATAATATATATTTACTTCTATACTTCCAAAAAAGAACGCAACTGTTTGGAGGTGGAGTTACATGACCACAAAAATTTACTATGTAGTAGTGAAGGTGATGTGGTAGTTATCCATACTGAATAAGAAGACTTGAAGTTATAAAAACCACATATTTAATAAAAAAAACGAGATACTGCAGTTTCACTTGTTACACCATTATCAATCTCCGGTAGCTAAAACTAAAGTACAGTGCAGCAGAATTTAAACTCGTGACCGAGCGCTGTGATTGGCAGTTGAATGGCCTAGCAGGTGAACGACTGCCATTGGCCTAGATAAGCTCCTCCCACACTGGGAGGTTTCTACAAACATCACAGCAATGGCGGTTCAAACAACTAACATAGCAAAGAAAGGTAATTGATATTTACAAAAACAAATTAAATAAATAGGGATGCTTGAAGAGAACAATGTGGAATAAAAATAGCAAGAAAATTCAATGACAAACTTAGACTTATGATAAAACTAGATTTGTGGTATTGTACTGGTTGAAATGAATCTGGTCATTTGAACTGTAATTTGGATCATTCCTAGTTACCCTGGTTATTTCCAGAGCCTCTAGAATGTTCAATTGTCTACCTTTCCTATTGACAGAATTGCAAACCTTTGTTACCTTTGCAAAAATAATGACTATCAGTGCCTCTAGTGATACAATATGGGATGATAACATGTTAAAACTTCAATGCCAAAGTTTTTTCCACGACTTATACAACTTCTTAAGTCCCAACTTACACAACAATAATTTCATCATCATTTTGTTTCAGATAAAATGCAAACGGAATTACTGTTGATGCTCATATCTACAGCTATCGGTAAGTGAATTGGTTTTCCTTGCTTCTAATATTTTCTCGAAAACGTTCTTCGCAATAAAAATATAATTAAAATAAAACACTAAAATATATTGTGTCACTGCTCACTCTTACATGGAACAATTATTGATTTGATAACTACTTCACTACATTCGGTTACTATTATATGCGGCATCAAACTTCGCCCATTACAGTACAGCGCACATCAAACTTACTGACGATGTTGTTGACAGCTGAGCTGTTGATTTCAATCAATTAATCAGTGGCGTTAATCAATAATTAATCAGTATTATAAGTTGATATGAAATGAAGCTAGTACTACCTTTAATCGATCCGTGTAAATAAACATCTGGAAGGATATCCAACCTTTCGTAAGAAAGTATATGTTCTAAAATTAACAGAAATTTTTTCATTTATCAAACACTAATGTTATTGTTGCACTGGAGTTTATTTAGCAGTGTGTTACCGGTTAGTCGAAGACAGAGAGACGAAATTCGCTCACACTCACATATGCTTATAGCTGAAGCGGCACACACCGATTATTCATTGTATCGGATGTGTGCTGCTTATACAGGCATGTGGAATAACTGTGACTAATTTCTGTTTTATCCTGCCTCGACCAACCGGTGTACTCAGCCTTACATGAAGAAACAACACATTATTTGATAACTACTCACTACATTTCCGGTTACTGGCTTATATGCGGCATCAAACTTCGCCCATTACAGTACAGCGCACATCAAACTTACTGACGATGTTGTTGACAGCTGAGCTGTTGATTTCAATCAATTAATCAGTGGCGTTAATCAATAATTAATCAGTATTATAAGTATCTTTCAGCATCGAGGTGGTACGGTTAGATCAAATTGACTTAGCTACGGGAGAAGTGAGTTAACAAATTGACAGCTTGGTGAAGAGAGTGGAGAACTTGAGCTTACTATCTTATCACTCAGCTGATTGATTGTCTAAAGCAAACTCTGGCTGCAATCAGACGTGATGAGTGAATGGATTCTCCACTTGCAACTTCAGATAGGAAAGATTTTGAGAGTAATCATCTTCTTCCTTTTTCATCGGCTACATCCATTACAGAATATTTTTTGGACCTTCATGTGCATAATTTTAAAGTGTATTCTAAACTGTAAATTGAAAATGTAAATTTGGAAACGTCAAAATTCTCTACTCAATGTTGTTCGGTCGGAACTTTAGTAACATTATTTTCAATAATTTGTTTTTGTAGTGGAAATTTGCAATTTGAAATGTTATGACACAAACTGAGTTTGACCTAAATTTAGGATAGAAGCACTTTAGAGCGGATAACTATTGATTCTACCCGCATGTAATGCATATTTCGAATAAATAATATTAATATCAAGAGATTGAAGAATGAAGCAATAACTCCACTAGTGATTTCAACTATCCCTAAATTCAAATGTTTAAAAATAGTCTCCGAGGTTTCATAAAAATGAGACAAGATTGATTCTTATAGTCATATATCTCGTATATTCTCTTTTCTACTTGTTATATAAAAAATTCTGTTTTTCCTCATTCTAATCTTATTATGTTTATTATTATTGAGTTTTTATTTTATAGCTTATATTTTGTTAAAAATGTTTATTTTCTTCACTCTCAGATATTGATGTTCATGAGTTAAAGCCTAAGCGACTCAAAACATCCCTCAGCAGAAGCATTTATTTGCTTAAAGATGTGATGAATTTTATTTTTTAAATTTTCATATTGCATATTATATATTTTTTTCATTGTATTTCAATATCGTATTGTATTATATTCATTTTACTTGATTTGTAGTATGTTTAAAAGTATACTCGATGAAGAGTAATGCTCTATATGAGAATAATGTGTATAATTGTGTAGTTTTGTAATTTGATCTAATTTTGCTTTGTTTTTGATCAATTGGTTAATAAAACATTTACTTATTTATTTTTTATATATATTTATATATAATATGTCCAGCAAATAAGATCTCCGCTGAAAGGAAAATAATAAAGGATGTGTGAGGAGCGGCAACAGCAGTAGACATGACAAGGTGGCTGGCTTGAGTTGTGGCACAAATCACGTACGTCACAAGCAGAGCAGAGCAGAGGAGTTCCGCCGGTGAATTCGTTCTAATGAGGCGGCATTGAAGAAGAGTTGCTCACTGAATAAGCGTCACCGTTCATACAGGAGCGAGGTACAGTCCCACTCCCCCATTCACAGGTAATTTGCTGGCAGCGTCTCGTCGCAGGAACAAACGCCAATCAGCCCTATTCATCGTGTTCATACGAGTATGTGAACGAGTGCATGTCACTATCTCGCTGCTGCTGCTGCTCCCAACGCAATTCAATACATCGACCGTACTTTTCGACTTCGTTTTGTAACTAAAGTGTGTCCGAGTTGCTATCGATTAGCTTACCTTCAAAGAAGTTTATAAATGAGTTTAGTGCACTACTCTCTGTTCACTGAAACAAGACAGTAAATGAAACAGCTGAGTGAGCTTGTGTGTGTGTCTTTTGTGAGTGTATTGCATGACGGCATGTTCACGAAGAGGGCCGGTTCATGAGCTCGGGATTTAGCCAAGTCCTAGACTAAAACGGGTGGCTATTGTAGCATCGACAAACGTTTGTCTCGACGGGTTAGTGGGTTAGCAGCATAGAGAGCCCTTGGTACATAGAGTCGAGGCTAACGTTTGTCTACGGTGGCCACCCGTTTTAGTCTAGGACTTGGCTAAGTCCCGAGTTCATGAACCGGCCCTAAAAATAGCTATTAGTTTTGTGTGGTGAGATTCTTATTTCGACAATATTTATTCTCATCACCTACTAAGATACTCAATATTATTGTTCTTAGTTTTCTTTCAATTTTCGAGAAATAGTTTTTCTAGATTTTCTGTTCTCAATAAATGATCAATAATAATTATAAAAACAACCGACAAGGAAGGAGTAGGAGGTACGAGAAAGAATTCCCTTCTTTATAACGAGGATATAATTAGATGTCTGTCTGAAAGCGGTCAATCGACACGATAACAATAGGACGTCAATCAATATGTGTGAAACTTCGCGTCTCCTATCACAGACTTTCTCTGTTATGTTTTTCCAACGTGAGTCCGCTTTATCTTCCGCATTGAATATTAGCTTCAATGCAATCACCGCGCCATCTTGAAGAGCAACGCCAACTATGCTATTTCCATAAACTACTATACAATTTACAAAAATGATTATATTAGAAGATCTGCATTTTTCATTATCCAATCTCTGCGATACTCGTTTACTACCATATAGAAATTTGTTGTTGCTCATTATTTTGTTATCACACAAAAGATTTTTAATAAATTTTATAACAATTTCATTTTTCAAGGTAGTTTGGTGATATAATATCATGTTTTAATTCAAATAAATTACCGTATTCAGACAATGCCGCAACAAGCTTATAAAAAATAACTATACTGTATGAATTTGAAATAAATTAGAGCTTTTTTCAAGCAATGCAAACACTTTGTGACATCGTACGATTTGTTACAACATAGCCTTTGTCAATATTAGCCTATATTACATTATTAGCCTTATTCATATATCAATAAATTTCAATAAAAATATCAATAAAATATCATCCATTATTTTCAAATGTAGGAGAAATCTATACAGACAAAAAGACTATCAAATTCAAAAAATTCAAATTCAAATACTTTATTCACCTCATATTACAGTTCATACAAAAATATATAGAAAACGAAAAATCAAATGCATTCCTCATTAGGCTAAGCCTGTGTGGAGGAATGGCTCGCCTTATCATTAACAAAGCTTATTCTTACAAAAATAGTGGAATACATTAAGCAGGTATAAAGGTAATACCTTATAATCAGGTTTCAAATTTCCATAATTTCGATTTACTTCAATTTCATATCATGTGCAATATTGTTACAGTAATTTCTGATCAACTACGCTATTAACAGAATAATAACAATATTATCCGTGAGTGGAAGGTCAGTAAGTGGAGGAATTCGTATTCCCGACAGGGTAGAGAGTTTGAAATATTCGATGAGTGTGACATCGCAACCAGTGTTCTGCACAGCACAGCAGCCAGAATTCTTGTGTTGGGGTTGCCTGAGAGGTTTTTCAATTAAAGTTTGTGCAAGCGGATGAGAGCCGAGTCATTAAATCGGAACGGCTGGTTATACGGCGGAGGCGACGGGTTAATTAAAACATTTGATTAAGAAAATTTTCACCGCGAGATTAGTTGGTCGGGTCGCACTCGCTCGCTTTATTAAACAACAAGAGGCGTCTGCTCTGGCCTGTCTGGTGTCAAACAATCACCGCGCCATCCGGTGAATATTCATTTTTTGCGTGATCTTCGAGAGCAACGCCTCGACGCAGAAAGAAAAGCGTTGTCATTTGCAAACTGTGAACCGGAAGATGTGATGAGTGTTGGGAACGGCATGATGATGATTAGATAAAGAAGAAGAACTGCGAAAATGTGAAGACAGAGAGAGAGAGTGAAGTTGAAGGGGGGGGGGGGTTGGAAGGTAGCGAGAGAGATGATGAGGTGGTACGAGTATGGTAATGATGAACATAATAAAAGAGTAGATGAAAAAGAGTAAAAGAGTGAGAAGGAAGGGGAGTGTATGGAGGATAAGGAGGTATGAAAAGGAGTGTATGAAAAGGATGAGGAGAAAACGAATATTGAGGAGGAGGAGGAGGAGGAGGAGGAGGAGAAGGAGGAGGAGGAGGAAGAGCAGAAGGAGAAGCAAGAGGAGGATGAGGAAGAGGAGGAGGAGGAGAAGGAAGGAGGAGGAAGAAGGCGGAGAAAAAGTGAAGAAGGAGAAAAACAGAGTGACAGCGAGAGTGGAGAAATAGAATCATGAGAAGAAGAAAAGAAATAGGAAGACAAGGAGAGCAAGGTCAATATTTTACGGAGGGAGGAGAATAGGGGGAAAGAGAAAAGGGAGAAGCAGGTCGTGTAGGTGTGAGAAGAAGAGTATGAGTAGGGATTAGGAGAAGAAGCGGAAAGGAGAAAGACGAGAGGAGAGTGAGAACGAAGAGTGTGTTGAGAAATATGATAATAATGATTGTTAAAATATTTTATAGGAGAAAAAGAAGAGAGAGAGCAAGAGGAGGAAAAGAAGGCGGAAGTAGTAAAATAATGAAGATAAAGAGGAATATTTTGATAATACAGGGGTAGAAGATAGAGAATGGGATGTGAGAGAAGATAGAGGTATATGAGAAGTTGATAAGGAAATGGAATGACAGAGGAAGAAGAGCATGAAAGAAACAAGAAGGGAGAAAAGGAAAAGGAGAGAAGCTTTAAGAAGAGAGGAGGAAAAGGGACTTGAAATGAGATAAAAGTACTGAAAGATGAAAAAAAATGGAAACAAGAAAAAGGATAGGGAACGATTGCTTGGGAAAAGATAAGAGTACAAAAAAAGAGGGAAAAGGCAGAGGATGATAAAGATTATAAATTGATTAGAAAAAACAATAAGAGGTGTTAGAATAATCATGGAAAACGTTCAATGAAACCTGAATTAAGAGGAAGAAGATTTCATGAAAAACCGGAAACAAGAGGAAGAAAAGATAGTATGATGAACAGGAAGTAGAATAGAAAGAGACGGAGGCTCTGGGGTTAGATAGTTGTGAGTCTATATTCCACCACACCACTACGCAGCCTACCACTAACACATAGCGTGGCTAATTACTCTGGAAGGGCAGTATAAACTAATTACGAGAAGCCTCGCTCACACACCCCCTCCCCTCACGCCCCTTCACACTACAACCCCCCCCCCTCAGGACCCGGCATACCTTAGCCTCATGTTGAATTAAATTATGACCTCTAGTCCGGCGGATAACTGAATTTACATCTAATATCGTCGCTTGCTACGACGCCCGCCGCGCTGTTATAGCTTATTCATGCCTGGTAATTGCTCCGTACAGGCTGACTCGATTTCAAGTAGAGCCGTTCGACAGCAGTCGACGACAGTACTTCGTTTAGCTGCAGCTCTCGTACTTCGTTTAGCCGACGCTGCCTCACTTTTCATTCGACTGACGAATTTGCGTGAACGGTTCGCACAGCTGATTGCCGTTAGCGCGCCAAGTTTAAACATGCGGCGCTGGTCGCACGTAGCTGTCTATCCTTTGATTCAATTGGAACGTGTTCATGATAATTCATTACTCTTAGGCTAGGCGTACACCGGTTAGTCAAGACAAGACGAGATTAGTCACGTTTAGTCACAGTAATTCACATAGTTGCTTATGAAGCAGCACACACTGATGCAATGACTGATCGGTGTGTGTTGCTTCATAAGCAACTATGTGAAGTACTGTGACTAAACGTGACTAATCTCGTCTTGTCTTGTCTTGACTAACCGGTGTACGCCTAGCCTAAAACTATCCCCATACCCTAGAGAATTGTTAATTATTCTGTGTGGAGAAAAAATCGATTTAGTTGAATTAGAAAATTTTCGCATCCAAGGAAAGATATTGTTCCATATAAATGAATGAATTTACTTTAATTTGAGAGGGGGAATTATGGGTTATTTGAAATTTGATTCTCCAATACACATAACAGTTGTGATTTTCCTTTTTTTGAAAATTGTTTAGAAAAATTTAAACGTATGTAGTTGATATTAAACTACATTTTTGTCTGCAGCAGTGGTATTCCATGCAGAACGGTTCATAATCATGAACCTTCGTCAAGGTGAAAATAATATAGAAGAGCAAGGCAGAGATCGTTGATATTTGTCTATCACTTCCTCCCATACTGTAAATAAGTTTGATAAATATTATACTACGATACTACATATAAAAGCGAATATTTAGGTTGAGTTTTATCAACAGGAATCTCCTCTTTCAATACAGTAATCTAATTTACTACTATAAAATACAGAGACTGTATAATAATATAATATGATTGAAAACTATATAATTATCATACAGTCTCTATACTACAAGTTAGTGGTACTTCATTGAAGGTAACAGTATTTTCATCGTTTATTAACTCAAAGTATGGATTATACAGTACAGTAAAGTAATTTAAAGCGCATATGGTCATCGATATTATTATTAATACTCGAGCCCTTTTCGGATGTGAAACTCACTGAACTGCATCAAATCATATTATTCATAATGTACAGATATTATTTGAAAAATCCAGAACCAACTCTGTGATGCACCAGTGAGCGTATCAGTTTAGTTCATCATTATCCCGAATTATTGAGTATAGCCCGTTTTGGAATTTCTAGAATCCTCCATTTTCAAAAGCATTGTTTCAATCTCGGTCAAAATGATTACGCAAATTCGAGTGGTTGTGTCGATACAGTTTAATAACCTTCATCTCTATAATCCTCTACCGTTGCGGGATTTATTTGGAAAGCTCTTCAAACACAACGGACAAAGGGATGCATTCAGAAAATTAGAATGTTTGATAAACGGACCTAAAACATTGTATTCCAATACCATTCAGTTACATAGAGAAATATCTTCAATAGAATGAAATTATAAACAGAAGCCTGGTGAAAGATAACAATAACAAGGAAAAGGTATTATTAGGGAAAGATACATTTTTCAACTTTGAAACTCATGAAGTAAAATCAAGAAAAAGTAAGTATTCAATAGCCACTTCTTTTCTTCAAGTCTGTACATAATTTGCTTATTGTAGAATAACTTGCTGGATAATGAATAAATAATAAACATTTTATTTGTTAAGGGCCAAGCCATACAAATACAAATATGGAGTTGCAGCTTCGAATTAAGTTACATGCACAATCATTGAACATAAATACATGACAGGCATAAATATATAACAGTCAATTAACATATGAATTTCTATTTCAACACTAAAGCGGAATAAAAACAAATTAACATGAAAATAACACAGCAATAGAAGAATAAGAATTACAATTATTACAAGGCATTAAAACAAATGAATGAATTTACAGGCCTATATCATAATAGGATAAGGATCAAACTTGCTGGATAATATTGTTATTCATTTCACTCCTAGACATTCTACACGAAATTCACTCGGTATGTTTAAAAACTCAAACTGAGTTTCTTGCTGCACTATTTTCTACTTGGTCTCAAGCGACTTGCCTTTCTCACTTGGTAACTTGATCAAGAGTGTGTTATCAACGTGAATTTATAGATATGTCCTTTCACCCAGTTTTCTCTTAGCTAAGTGTATTATCATCATACCCAAAGAAACAAGCTATATCACGTAGTATATATTTATAATAGCCTACAGTGTATACACTATATAATGTATTTTGGCGGTGTGGATCATTTTTAGAGCGCATTAGCTGGGTAGCTTAGAAGTTGACGACATAATTCTCCACTTACTGACTATGTGGTGGAGTGGGTTGGGGGGTAGCTAAGGGTTTATACTCTTCTACTGATCGAGCAACACTTTATTACATTCCCTCGCTCATTTCTACCCTCTTTGTTGGTTTCTATATTTATCAGGGTCGCTTTCCCCAACGCTGCTCAAGTAATAACAGCTGACGCTCAATTTTTTTTCTATACTTTTCCTATTCTCCGAATGAGGCTTAAGCCAGATGTATTGCTTAAGCAGCGTTGAGGAAAGCGGCCCTCACTCTCTCATTCACTTTCTATCTCAATCTCTCTTCATCATCAGTTAATGTCACTCATATGTGAACTTTTCACGTGAAACTTCATCATTACATACATCAATTCAAGTCCAACTTGCTGTAGTAATAGAAGGAAATACGAAGTTTGTTTTATACCGTAAGAGCTGCAGATGTGCAGATGAATGAGCAAATCCCTATTTCTTCCATTAGCAGCGATCTCAGTACTAATATATTCATTCAATTAATCAACTAATTCATATTTTGTCCTTATGACTGATTCAATTTTCTCCGCAAGTCTTATTTACACAAACCTCATCGAATCGAATGATACCATGAATAGGCTACAATGATTCCGTTACACACAACACTGTCAATGATAATAAAAAACATTCAATTAAAAACAGAAACATAAAAACCATTATCAACTCTTTCGATCAAATTCCGAATTATTCTCAAATATTAAATCAATGTAATCAATACTAATCTTCAATTCCACATATGGCTATCAAATCCAACTGCTGTGAAATAACGTAATTTGACAGAACTCATCAGTGATTCCATTAAATTGACTTCATATTAACATTCAAGTCAATACGATTGGTGTTGAGATTATTGAAATAATTTTATCAAATATCTTTATAATGTATGCAATCTATTGTATTCTATTTGAGGGTAATGTAGTTGAACAAAAGAAAAGTGAATCACATGCAACGTTGTTTAGCGAATTTGTCGGTATTGAATCCCTGTACTATAAAAGCAAACTACTGCTACCACTACAGTATACACGAATAAAGGGAAAATGCAATTTATTTGGAGAGAATCTCATAGGATACGACCGAAACTGTTTCTACAGTTTGTGTGTGCGACAGACCAGTAATAACAGAACCAATATCGAATATTGGTGTACATGCAAAGCTGTTACAGTATGTGCAGCTACATCCCACCGAATATGATCTTGCCCCAACTCATAAAGTGAGTTGTTTCATGGTATAAATGAATTTTATGGCCCTCATCGGACTGTAAGAGATGGAGATATCATATAGAGATAGAGAGAGAGGAAGAGTGAGTGTGAGGAAGAGAGAGAGAACCGGATAGATATTGGGAACTGGTTGACATGGACCTAATATGGCGACCGTAGAAAGAATCGTTCCATTTATGACTTGGATCCGACCTTGTCGCCAGTGGTGGTAGAAACAAATACTCAACGTCCCACAGATTAAAGCACTGTGCCAACAGAACAGATATTCAACAACATTGCGGCTGTTCTGAGAGCCCCCCGATGCTAGAAACCTCCACTAAATTGGAAATTCTGAAGTGGGCAGAACGCTGAACAAGAGAGGGAAAACGCTCCAATGATCTCGAAAAACTATTTCCAATATAGTTTATCAAGATATCGGATATGAGACCCGAGTTTGCAGACGTTTCAATCACAAGTTAGTTTGTGATACAAGAGGATCAGTTTCATGGAATTTATCATTTATCTTTGTAGAGACTAACACAACAGAAAACATACAAGTTAGTGTCAGATTATTTGTCACCGTTACAAGAAAATTCGAGTTTCATATCAATTCTGCATGAAGACTGTATCCTATAACAAGATCTTATCCGAAATATGAGTAGTATAAAATATTTCATAAGAGAATGAGAATTTCGGAACCTGGTATTCATTTGGTACTGTATTATCATGTCATCTTACTACCTAAGGAACAAACTATTGGTATTCTATGGTATTGATAATCAGAATAGAGCTGAACTATTAGCAGTGAACCGACGTGTAAACTGCTGACGTGTCAACTTGAAACAGTTGAACATAAAAAAGGGGATCGTTGGTATCTAAATGGTTAATATTATTAAATTGCCCAACATCGAACAATATTTTTCGTAGTCTATGTGTTTTTTCGGCTTTTGTTAATCAACTAGGTTTGAAAACATTGCAAAGTCCTATTCTGTTGTGTAGAAAAGAGAAGTTGCGAATGAGGAAAGTCTTCTATAGAAAAGAGAACAATTATAGAAAGGAGAAGTCAGTCTGGAATGCAACGATTTATTCAATTCCAGTAAAATTTCACTCATGGATCGCTGCATCGAACTGATGGCGGGGCGAATCAATAAGGGAGGCTGGCTCTAGTTCTAGTTGAATATTCATCAAGTCTTACAATGGGAGGTATTCACCACTCTACTTGACGGCGGCTGCAGACTCATCTATTTTCCTTTGATGATGATTTAGAAGTCAAATTGCAGTCAATCCGCAAATATCAACTGTGGACAGACTGGCTTATTCAATACGCAGCTCCAATCGGAATAATTGACCCAGAATTGGATGAGGAACATGTTCAACATGGATGTATAATTTCGAAATCACAATCAAAGGCAATAATTCGAATAGAAATAGTTTTGGTGTTCGGTGAGTTAGTTCAATTGAATACAAATATATATAATTATTTGTATGAAGATAAAAATTATTATTATTATTCAATAATATTAACCATATAAGAAAGATATTATTTCTTATTCACTTGATGAAAAAGAAATAGGAATAGAATAGATTAGTTTATAAGATTTCTGAAGTTCCTGAAGTTGTGTTCAGAAGAATACTAGACTACTAATTGAGGACGACTTGGTCCCTTTCACATAGATATTTATCTGTGACTTGAATTCATTTGGGCCAATCAAATATCTTTTGAACTCAATTCACCGAATCGGTTTAACGAAGAACTCTGTTAAACTTTCTGTGTAGTAGTGAAGGTGACATTATGGTAGTTTTTCCATACTGAATAAAAAGGCTTGAAGTGGTAAAACGACATATTTAATAAAACAACGAGATACCGGTTTCGGTTGTTATACCATTATCAATCTCTGTTTGACTAAAACTAAAATACAGTGCAGCAGAATTTCTACTCGTGACCGAGCGCTGTGATTGGCAGTTGAACGGCCTATCAAGGTTAACGCCTGCCATTGGCCTAGATATAAGCTCCTCCCACAATGGGCGGTTTCCAAAAACGTCATAGCGTTTGAATTACTTGTTTGAACCGCCATTGCTATGACGTTTGTAGAAACCGTCCATTGTGGGAGGAGCTTATATCTAGGCCAATGACAGGCGTTCAACTTGATAGGCCGTTCAACTGCCAATCACAGCGCTCGGTCACGAGTATAAATTCTGCTGCACTGTATTTTAGTTAACCAGAGATTGATAATGGTGTAACAACCGCAAACGGTATCTCGTTGTTTTATTAAATATGTGGTTTTGACAACTTCAAGTCTTTTTATTCAAATCTGTTAAGTTTGAAACTTGAACAAAAATATCAAGTTCTCGTCATTGAAATGAAAATCCAAAACAATACAGTCTCTTAGCATGATGGAAATCGATGTATCAATAATACTGTGGATGGTTTAGAATACATGGATCGTACATGAATGGTATTCCACTGGATACCCAATGATGCATGAATCTCATTACATTGGATATAATTTTCTTAATCAGTGTTTCGCCATTCCGTGACATACTATATCCGCCATTTCATGCATTCAACTGACAATATCCAACCAATCAATAGCTTGAAACGGTGACGAATCACAGAATAGCAACTCCCACTCTACTACACGAATTTCTGTCAATGGCCTACACGTCAATAATGAGAAACTAATGGAATATTATACATTTCTACTGCAAATAGGAATCAATTGTTTCATTCTACTACTTCTTCAAATTGAATAATAATGAATATTCTGAAATCAGATAATAATGAAGTAAAGTTTTACTGAGTCCCATAATCCCATCAAAATTCACTGCCACATTTCATAATTCCCTAAAAATGATAGATTCATCATCTTCTTCCACCTACTAGTATAGCCTATTGATTGTCATTATTCATTCACTTTCACACTTGTTGTGAAGTTATCATAATACTCATTCTAACTTCGTCATTGTACTTCGATTCGTACTTTTCCACCACACTTGATATCGTATTCCTCTTCCTCACATTATTCTCTTTCTCATTCCCACTCCAGCCCCTTTCCATAATTTCCACCCTTATTTAATAAACATGTGACTATGATGTTAACTTTCACTCCCTTCTACCCCTCTCCTTAATTTCCTCCCCACCGCTCTCCATAATTTCCTCCCCAATTCTCATTGGCAACTGAAATATTTCAGCTATTACACATGCACGCGGGCTACCAACATCAAAGAATAACACATTATTGCAGCCTTCATTCTCCACTTTGTATCCATTATCAACAAACACGTGAGAGATTAAATTACGTAACATATGCTGGCTGTTGTCTATTGTCACAATGGCCGCTCCGAACACAATGTGTTGCATGCTATTGCCTCCGACACACAATAGCCATTTAACAAACAAACTGTGCTATAAACACATTAAACACGTCGACTTTATCTCAACCAGCCACAATATTTCGGTTTCTCTCATTTTGTTTGCCGCTTGCTACAAACAATTGCGCTCAAATGTTACCTGCGCTGAAATTCAAGCTAAATTTACTTTGCAAGGGGAATGACGTGGAACTTTGTCTAAATAATAATTCTGTGAAATCTGTCTTTGAATAAGAGCTGGGAAGTGAGTCACTTCAAGTGACAATCTGTAGAGTTGGTAGTGGGCAAAGTAAATAGGATACATATTCTATTCAAGGACATTCTGTTTTCAGCATATTTAGGTGATTGTGCAGTGATGTCACTGGGGTTCAAAAGTTCAATTTTCCCTATCTTTTACAAGTTGAATTCAGTATTTTCGTATGTCTTCCTCTCAGAAAGATCTCTGTCTCACCTTCCATTTTTTTCTGTGTATCCCTAAAATCATTCGTGGATCTTTATAGCAATATTCGCTTTTGTGGAAGTCTTCGTAATATATTTGATAGCCCTGATATATAGCACCAAATTTGATAGCACTCCATTTTTCATCAATTGCTCGTATGAAAATCTCATCAGGGCTATGGAATACATAATGAAGACTCCCGCAAAAGCGAAAATTGCTATGGATACTCACGAATGAATTTACAGGTATTCAGAAATACCTTTCCCAATAAGATGAACTTCCAATTAATTACAACTTTTCCCATACGATGAACTGACCCGTAATCCTATCCCTACAATAAACTGTTGCAAAAGTTTCAACAAAATAACAACAAACAAACTCTGTGGTAACGTGAACCACCTTGCAAGTGCATGGATGTAGCAGATAATTATAATTATAATGCTTGAATGTGTGGCATGGCATAGGTAAGCATGATATCAATGGAATGGACCAGGAACCCATCACATACGGCAACAGGATAGTGGCTGGTGAGATTTGATCCTCTCCCCTCCCCCACAATTGGGTAGGCGCCCACCCGATCCAATACATTATGCTGATAACGATCTTGCACACTGTATTGGAAGGACTACGAAGATGATGAAGGAGAAATGGATTCAGAGGAAATGGATGAGGAGAGAGAAAGAGGAAGGGAGACACAGAGAGAAATTGGGAGAGATAAATTGAAGAGGAGGAGAGAAAGAGAGATGGGGAGAGATTTATTGAAGAGGGAGAGTTCGGAATTGTAAGTAAAAGAGAGAAAGATACAGAAAAAGTGGGTGAGATTAGGATGGGGATGGGGATGGGAGGAAAAGGCTACGAATGAAAAGGAGATAAGGTGAATAAAATTTATGCAATATAAAATAAGCACAAGTAGGTAAAATATAGAGTTGAAGTTAGAAAAATAACAGGGAGAGTAAGGGAGAGAAATAATAATATGGAGACAAGAGAAGAAAAGGAGAGAGAGAGAGAGACAAAGGGAAAGAGTGATAGAAGGGACAAGTAGAATTGGAATAGCAGAAGAGTGGGGAATATAGAATATGGAACAACGCTAGAAAAATAATAAAATAGTGAAATACACTGTTGTCAGAGGAAGAAAGATAATATCTATTCATCAAGAGTGTAGAAGGGAGTTGATTGGAAACAGAAAAAGAGATATAAAATATAGAGAAAGAGTAGACTATTGAAGGAAGGAGAAAAAGGGAATAAATCGAGTAGGAGAAAACAATAGGATAAGAATAAAAAGAGAGGAATATGGAGTAAAGATGATTTGAAGAGGAAATAAGAAGAATAATCGTAAGAAAAATGAGAGAAGAAATAGAAATGAAAATAGCTATAGAAAGAGGAGATAGAATAAAATACAGACTGAGAGTGACGCAGCACAGTGATAGAGTAGGATAAAGAAAATAATAGAATAGTGAGAGAGAAAGTGTGAAAAGAATATAGATTGATGAGAGTGTGTGTGTGAGAGAGAGGGGAGGGAGAGAGAGTGAAACCCAGTACGGCAGCAGCAGCAGGTCCGGGGTTATGGCCAGGGCTAATGGATTTCCGGTGTATCGAAGCCATCATCTCCGTTTTCGATTTGTTATCAATAATCTTCAATTAATCCCCTAGAAGATTTAATCCTGCCATTAAAACATACATCATTCAATGATCTAGAAAAAATTGAGTTACACAGTCGTTGTTTTCCTCATTGCCATCAATATTTTTCACGTTAAAAATGATCTAATTTTTCAGTAGAAAGAATTCCACTTTTCCGACTTCCGTGGAAATATGTATGGAACCATATTGAACGATTCGTGATATTGACAACAATATATATCTGATGCGATTTGAGTCTGTATAGTACTGTATATCGGTTTCAGTATTTGGGACAATGTATTGCCTACGGTGCATTGCCACAAGGGAAATGGAGACGATTGAGTGATTTCAAAATAAATTGAGTGGTGCGGTTCATGTTATCAATCGATTTCTATTATCGATGTTCGACAATAAATGCTTTGAGTACATTTGAGTGCGTGGGTTTCGAATTTGGTAGATATTTTGTATTTGTATACACTCTGTATAGCAGGCATTGAGTCGTACTCGTATAGTAGCCAAAAATTGTGTAAAATTAGAAAAAATACAGTGTACAATATTATTACTAAGTATAGAATGGAGTGGAATGATGGTGAAGTTGTGAATGGAATATCAAAATATTTAATTTATAATCATAACCTGTGTCTAATCATAACTATCCAAACTTGCATCTAAAACCTGTTTAGACTCTACTACTCTAGGATTGTTTTGAAACAACTCAAATGAAATTGAAACTTTACATTTTACCAATGTTCACACAAATTGCAGTTACCATTTCAAGTCTGGTTGGAAGGTTACATAAGAGCTTCTCTAACAGGTAATTAAAAGCCTCTCCTAGGGCTATACGGGCAGAATCTATTTGAAAATTCGAATTATCATTTTTATGGGGATGAAGACTTTGGAATAAGAAAAACAATGATATTTTATATTCTCATCCATACTCAATATCCACTCTCAATAATCCCGAAAAATAGATTTTTCTCATCAATATTTCACATTAAGTTCTTTTATGAATTTCTTAGTTATTATCACGAACTTATTCAGGATAACCAATCATCAATAAAACAATATTCAACTACACAACTCAGCTTGAAAGGTGAATTTTGCATATAACTGTTCCATTGTCCCATCTCCAACAATACAACCTTAATATCACTATAATATATTCTATCCTACTATATTATAATATATAATAATATAATGTACTTTATACTATATAATATAATTATACTATATACTATAAAACTTCTAACCAAAATTTTCATCTATCATGTACATTGTACAGAGAAAGTAACAGGAAAAGACGACTTTCTGAAATCTCTTTGTGCAGGGAAATCTCATGTTGAATACAACAACATTCAAATTCTCGTCAAATTTAGATCCTTCATAATAGGATTGCAAACTGTTCGGCCGATCATTAGTGTGTCGATTGAGTTGTGCAATGTTTGTAGCTTTCGAAACGACCAGTGTCTTGAGACTCAGCAAAGTACCTCAGCAGCAGAGTACTCAGCAAAGTTGCGAGTGAAATGCCTCAACTGAGCCGCATCCAACTAATGGCCAACTGCCAATAACTCAGTCAACTTGCAACATTTAACAGACACACATGTGTACAAACATGTCCATGTTGCCAGCAGTTTCTGAAATTGGTTTCTCTCGTGTGAATTAGTGCGTCTGTCTTTGATGAGCTCTAAACGGAAAGTTCAGTGGGCAGAAGCAATCAAGAAATTTGCGACTGTATTGAATGTGTATTGATATTGTGTGATTTTAACAAGATAATTAATGAAAGTTTTCACAAGAAAATCAATCAATTAGTGATAAATTAAATAATTATTATAACAATTAGGCTAGGCGTACACCGGTTAGTCAAGACAAGACAAGACGAGATTAGTCACGTTTAGTCACAGTACTTCACATAGTTGCTTATGAAGCAGCACACACTGATGCAATGACTAATCGGTGTGTGTTGCTTCATAAGCAACTATGTGAAGTACTGTGACTAAACGTGATTAACCTCGTCTTGTCTTGACTAAATTAATGGAGGAAATATTCACAGACTTCTCGTCTATAATCAGATTAATTTAATTTGACGCTTGGCATTGGATAGATAGATGAATAGATAAATATTATTTCTTGACGTTGCTGATGACCATTAAGTACGATGGCAGAGAAATAATATATCTCTATCTATCTATCTACCTATTTTGTAAAATCAAATTTTTTATTATTGTATGTTACAAAAGTCTATCTATCTACCTATCTTATGCCAAGCGTCAAATTAAATAAATCAGATTATACTTCCTCTCATCATTTCTCGGTTCTCCTTCCCGCTTCACCGTTAATTTAAAGTGTGATTCATTTAATTTGGCGGTTGTCGATCAGTAAAAACAGCTGATGTTACGCAGCTTGGACACAATACTTAACCTACAAATGCTGAAACACTAAACTTCTTCTCCTTCCTCAATCTCTTCTATCATTATCATCTGTTTATTTTTTCACTAGTTTACTACTTTTAAATTTTTTCCTGTACTGTCTATCTATCCGACTATTCTGCTCCAAATAAATCCCTCAAATCTTCCCAGTTCATACAATTTCTCTTTCATCTTCACCTATGTTTATTTTTCATCTCCTTCTCGTTCTTTTACTTCCTATCCTTCTTCCCTCCTTCTCTATTTTTGAATTATTTATTTCATCTTCTTTTATCATTACTTCCCTCACTTCTTGTTCTCCCTTATCACAACTTTGTCTATTGGAAACATTCAACCTTCAACCCTCCGCTGTTTAAAGTTGAAGGTCAACAGAAATCTCATCATTTTGACGGTAATTGCTGGTGTCAAAATGCCTGAAAAATAGAAGAGTTGGCCGCTGTTCTATCGTAGTCCGAAGTGAACACTGCACAATAAAACGGGAGTCTTCAGCCTTCAGCCTTGTGCAAAAAAGGTGTTTCTCGCTGATAAAAACTTTATCGTAACCGAGTAATCTTCCACAGGGCAGACACTTTCTGCCGCCGATTTTTCTTATGCCCGTGTTTAATTTCCGGCGCTTTTGTGACGGAAAAAGCGGTCGAAAAATACTTTGCCATCGACATTTCAATTCGCTAGAATTAACCTTTTCAAACCCCATTTCCTGCCTTTCACCACGGAGTGTGTTTGTCATTATAAAATCTCTAGAATTAGAAGATTGTTCTTTTTCACTATAATTATCACCAAATTTCACTTATTATATCAATCGAAATGTGTACGAATTGAGAATATATTGATCTCACTTATACATCGAATAGATATTACAAGGAAATTCTGAATTGAATATTGAGAAGTATCTTTTCGATGATAAAAAGTTATAAGCGACAAACTGAATGTATCATCTGATCGGATTGTATTCATCTGTTTAGTCACAGTATCCTATCATGAACAACACACACCGATTAGTCATTGCATCAGTGTGCTGCTTCATAAGCAAATATGAATGTAAATGTGACTAAAATCACACTAATACCATCTGTTGCAATGTCTTGACTAACCGGTGTACGCCCAGCCATATAAGCGACAAACTGAATGTATCATCTGATCGGATTGTATTCATCTGTTCAAATTGGTCAGAAACAGTATCCTATCATTGAACAATAGATTATATTAAAAAACTTTTGGTGCATTCCTTTCTACTGATGTGCTTCCACCACTGCGAGATGTAAAATGTGGAGGAAAATCACACTAATACCAGTCTGTTGCAATGATAATTGTATTCCCAAACGATACAGGATACAGTACTGAGCAAGCAAGCAGCGCTTTGCGCTGCACGAGGTAAACTCGTTTTAAGATAAAAATGTTTTCTAGAAATAAATTAGTTCAAATTATTGAATTTGAATTTCTAAATAATCCCAATCCAACACAAATGATTGGGAATGAATCAGCAGTGTGCAACCAGTATCATAAAGAATAAGGAAAAATAGCATGAGTCCATAGATTCCTTTCAAATACTGAAGTACAATTTCAAGTGAAAAAAATAAAAACGCTAATCCAGCTTATTACAGAAGCTCTTCTTCGATCAATTGATTGAGTGTGATATATTTTTAATCATCACAAATTCAGAAAGATTAGTTTCACTTTTGTCTAAGAGATATTTCTTGCCTTTCAGTAGAAAGCCAATTATCAAAAATATTTCAGACAATTGAAGAAAAATTGGAATGAGACGAAGGACTGGCTTGTGGCGAAGATTTCTTGTGAGCTCTTGATTCCACACAAAACATTGATTCCGATTTATTTCTTGTTAATGTATCTCATATTCCTGTTCAAGGGAGTACAAACCAAATAACTCACCTTCATCTCTGTATCTACATGAGTGTGAGGGAGATATAGGACTACAAGCAATCACATTGAAAGCTGTCTCTCAAGTACAGGAGATAACAGTTTTACGGCGAGTCTTGTGAATAATTTAATGCTCCGCTACATAAGAACTCAGTTTTATAGTCCACCTTTCCTAGTACAGGCATCTCTGTACAATTGGATCACCCCATGTCGAGATCTCAGAATCTCTTGATGAAATTTGTTAAATTCATGGAATACTCTCTGCATGACTTGCGAGATGTATGTTATATACGTTTTATGTAAATTATATGTTGCAAGGAATAATAATTGGTAACAATGTTCACGATTCAACATAATCATAAAGTAAATTTGAGAAACAGTAAATTGAAGATATAAAGGTATTGTAAGTTTTCTGTAATTGAAACTAAGAATTCAATAGAAGATTTTCATAAAAATATAAGATGACCATTGTCAAGATTGTTGCTACTTCAAGCTGAAAGCCAAGACAATCAGGTAGTCGGATTGAAAACACGAGACAAAAAAGATGAAATGTAATCCGAAGTAATCTTTAAATCATAGTGGATAATTATATACTTTGTTCCCTTGTTGGATATACATTAATTTTTTATTCTAGTTGAATTCCTTTCGTACTATTCAAGAAACAAGTGGGTAGAAGATCTTTTCAAGCTTTTGAAAAAAATATTGTTCTTTGATTCCAAGTTGAGCGCATTGCGTTCAGTTTTCCTTATTCTGGAATGTCTTCTAGAACGTCTTATTCTGAACGTCTTTCTCGATAAGAATCCTTATTCAGCTGTGAATTTTCAACGTACCAAGAAATTTTACCTCTTCCAATCAATAACAAAACAGGGAAAGTAATGCCTTGTGAATGAAAATGTCAGGAATGTCGTTGATAAATTATGTTTTTGTCTGCCATTTTACATTCACAGTATTGACAATTCATATTTTTAATACTACTCCCTTTCTGCATTAAACTATGTGTCTACCTCCGAAGTAACTGAAAATTTCCGAAAATTAACCGAAAATTGATAAAAACTGACTCAGGTCCCTTACTGAAATAAGCTGTCCATGTATTTATTTCAAATTTATTTTGAATTTATGTTTTGTCAAACTTAATTAGTTACAAAGCATAGAGTTATTGGAGGAATTCAAGAGTGAACAGAAATGTGAAATCTCGAACAAAACAATTTTTGCCTTCTTTAAAGAATTATTGTTACCTTAACAAAGAGAAACAGTTACACAAAAATTCTTCATTGGTTCGTGATTAAACCTCAGTTATTCTTAGAATTCCAAGAGGTACTTCCTGCCAGTACCTACTATTGGTAGGCTCATTCACCATCGCTTACACTATTAGTAGGCCTATTAGAACTCGTTAAGAATAGGCCTACTATTTTTGTTATATTAGTAGATGGTCCCGTCACACGCTTCTAAATCAGCTCAGGCTCATTTCAGAGAAGGTTAACCTGAACAACAACTCAATTGAGGTAATTTATTACTAATACACTAAGAAAATACTCCTCCTATAAAGCTCAAATAAGTGAAAAACGATTAGGAACCCAATCAACTGATAATGCTGAAGAAACATCAAGATTCAAAAACAATTGAACTTGGTTTGAATATCTGGTTCAAGAATCAATCAAACACCCGAGTAGAGTCCAATTCCATCAACAAGGATCTCAACCCTTATCAACGAAAGAAAGATATATTGCCAAATCAGTAACAAATCTTCGCAAACTTGAGAACAAAACACCTTAATAAAGTTGTGTGCCAAGTTTAATCTCAGCAACAGAATCCAGTCACACTTTTTCGATCATTATGCTAATCAATATTACAATGATATTCAAACACCAATCAATCAGAATGTTCTCGGTGTCACGCACAGGTTTTTTAAACCCATGTGACACCAAATTTATTGTATTATAATTTTTGTACTGTGTAATTTTTTCAAAAAAAATTCTGATTTCTGAGAACACACGAGTAAAGAATGCAAAGTCAAATTTCAGCAACAAAGATTTCGACCCTAATGAAGTAGTGCGCCAAGTTCAATTACGGCAACAGAATCCAGTCACACCTTTTCAATTATTATTTTAATCACTTACAATTCAATTAGGAGAGGCAGCTTCTGTTCAATGTAAATTAAGTGTGTAAGCTGGAAAGAGAGTGGATAGGCAGGTGGATTTAGGGGAGGATTAGTGGAAGTGAAGAGAAAAAGGCGAGCCAAAGCAGAGGAAAGGAAAACGTGGAATGGGGTAATCAAGATGATTGAGGCTTACGGTGCGTGCGTGTGTGTGAAAGGGAGGAAGTCTGGACCCGTGTTAGGGTCTAATTAACGTCGGTGAGCGATGGGGTGTTAAGGGTTGAAGCCTAGTCGGCCACCAATGAACAACCCTCTCTCTCTCTCTCTCTCTCTCGCTCTTTCATCTATCTGGACTCCAGCAAACCGAGTGGTTCCAGTCGATACCCATCGCTAGCCATCCGGATTATAGTGCCTCAACGGCTACCGACTGGGATACCTACACTGACTACTAACTCATTGCACTGCAGCTTGGCGGCAATGATTTCAACTGGGCCTCACTCACTCATAATATGTTGCTGAAGCTGATGCTGTTGCTGCTACTTAGTAATAAGTAGTTCTGCCCTGCAATTCCCAGCAACACTCGCTCAAGCGGCGTCGCACAAGGAAAAGAATATAAAAGAAGAAGAAGAAGAAGAAGAAGAAGAAGAAGAAGAAGAAGAAGAAGAAGAAGAAGAAGAAGAAGAAGAAGAAGAAGAAGAAGAAGAAGAAGAAGAAGAAAGAGAAAGAAGAAGAAGAAGAAGAAGAAGAAGAAGAAGAAGAAGAAGAAGAAGAAAGAAGAAGAAGAAGAAGAAGAAGAAGAAGAAGAAGAAGTAGAAGAAAAAAAATGTGCAAATGGAGGAAGAAGGTGAATGTTTTGGTGAATGATTCTCACAAATCATTCAGGTGAATGGACTTTCAACGTTGGCGAGATCTTTCAGAACATCTTTGGCTGGTCAATTAACCTCAACAGCCGTAGAATGACAAAATTTAACGGATCCGATAGGCATTTTGTCTAATTTCTTAAGTGAAATAACGTCATTAAACGGTGATTGGATTTTCAGTACAATAGGACGTTAGTATTCTAACATTCATTTCTCATAATATTTCTTATTGTATTCTTTACTTTACTTCTTTGGTAAGGCTTTGTTTTTGTGCTTCAGTCCTTTAATACAAGTTATTAGTTATTCCTTTTCATTTTTTACGAAATAATTATGGTATTGTTGAAGGGCGGTCGGCTCTACTCTCTGAGTTTCATTGAAAACATATAATTTGGGTAGTACACCCCTCTCGGGCTTTTAAGCCTAGGGGTGCGCATTTTATTTTGCACTTATCTTATTGTTTCTTGTGGTATCATGTTTGAAATCAGATTTTTTGTAGTTGTAATACTGAAATCATAATTATTGTAAACTGTTGTGTGCAAAATAAATAAATTTTGAAATTTCTTCCTGTGGCTATGGGAATACCCGAAATAGGATCCAATCCCACTACGTCATGGAGCCTAGAAACACATTTGCTCACGTCGAGCTGACACGGACTCCAAATCAATTTCTCCTTCCTAGGAAAACGCGTCTAGCGGCACTGAAGCAAACATTTTTCATTGACAAACAACTGCACTAGCCCAGCCTGGCTGCCTCTATCGCCTGTGAATGGCAAACTAAATTACACTTCCGAGGTTCCTCTGTGATCAGCTGGGACTTGTTGAATCCTATTATGTATTCAGCTCCAGTTCTCCACTAGTCTGGCGATTGATTCTGTTCATAAAATGGCGGATGCTGCTAGCATGCTGATGCTGATTCTGTCCAAGTTGACAGCCGTCGCAGATTGACGAGCAATAAACTTAATCACTGCTGATGGTTAACGGTCATCAACGTTGATTGTAGTTGATGTTGAATGACATTGGATTTTGGATGATTTAATCAAATGAGTTGGCAATCTTCCACAGAGCGCTATTTATTTATTTTTATAGGAGAATGTCTTTCGTTTACGAACCATTAATCACTTGAATGGTTCGGAACCCACCTTGAGCACTAGATCTATTCATCATCATTCTTCATCCATGCACAAGTTAAGAGCTTATGTGAGCATCACCACTGCCCTACTAAGGATATGATCACAAAACGTTGATTAAAATTAACAGGGACCTGACATCTAAGGGACAGGAAGTAAGAGAAATAAGGGGAGTAGGATGTCGGCCATTTTGTGGACCTACTTTTGGCGGTGTATTTGAAAACATCTAAGTACATAACCTCTACCCAAATCAGCCTAAAAAACACAACATCCGACAAAAATGTTTTTTTTTTTTTTGTCGTAAATATTAACTACTAGCTGTCCGGCATCATCACCCTCTCAAATGTCCTCTTCTATGTCTCTTCCATGCCACCCCCAAAAAATGTCATCCCCCAAATGCCCCCCTTCATTCCCCCACATATCCCCCTTCACCGAGGTCGTCTTTGGGAAGACCTATATTGTAGCATCTTCAACTACACATCGATTTCATAGGAGCATTGTTGTTTGGACTGGATCAAAATGGATGTCATGATTGATAGGCTAGGTCATAAATTTACTAATTATTTATTAATTATAAAGAGATTTTCTTATATAAATATTAACTATATTCTCTCAACGGTTTTGATTTATACCGCAAAAGATACCATATACTTCACTCCATATAAACTCCATGAAAATTAAATTTAACATGATGGCTCTGAATTCAAATACACCGCCAAGTAGGTTCATAATAATGGCCGACATCGGTCCAGAGTGTATTCGGCCAATGAGATCGCGCCACACAGCCAATGAGATCGAGACACAGCATGGCCATCTTTGGACAAAACTCAAGGAGGCCATGACACAGGCTTCTCCCTTTTTTAACATAGGAAAGATACAGTACTTCCACTCCTTCTATGACAGCCCCCTGAAAATTAAATTATGGAAGCTCACACCTTTCCACCTATCAACTAAATGGATGAAATATAATCTATTGAATTTCAAGTTCAATAATGTTGGAGTAAACTCGATCAATATGCGTCATTTAGCGCTCAAAAAGGATTCGATCCGACACTCGCATATTCATTCATCAATGAACGACGGTCAGATTGCTGCTGTTTACACCTCCCAAAGTTTGGCCCAGTGAAGTTTGCCAACGGTCATTCATTTTATAATTGAAAGCTATTAAGGACTGAGTGCTTCTGGTCTCTGCTCGACTGACTAACACCAGCTGTTCTGAACATTTAATGCCCATTAATAAAAGCGACGGATAATAGACCGCGACGTAGACGAATGGAAACAATTAAAAGATCCAGTGTGGTTAACTGATATTTAACTTTCCATTCCACTCAACTAAACCCGAAACGTTTTTCCGCCCAGTCTTTGAGAACCGTTCGCCGCAACAGCCGTGCATTTGAAGCATCAATCGATTATGCGTTGAATGAACTCTTTGCTATTGCTGCTGAACCCGCCGCGCCGTGGCTTTGTGACTCACGTCTCAAAGCTGCAATTATTATCAAGCTGAAAATATCATACTTCTGTTGGGCTTTGAGAAACGTGTTTGCAGCTACACAAAGCATTATAAAAATACTTCTGTTGAAGTACTGTTTTTGAAACCGAGAACTGGGATCTGGTTCATGAAAATTTAGTCATTATTCATAAAAAGTCATGTAATACGGGGAAGAGGCTAACACTCAGTAGATATACACTTGGTGCTGTGTCATGGAATCACCTTTTTCCTGTTTCGCAGGACATCTGATTCCATGACAAATTCACCTTCAGAATAGAGAATCACCTTTTAGAATAGATTCTAAAATCTATGAAACAGGCCCCAGATTTTACATTATACACCTGGTTATATATCATGACTTTCTTTCAAGTATTTAATGATTTTCTTCATAAGTATGTTTTATATAGGAATGAAAGAATTTCATCATATATTAATGAAACCACATCTTATTGTGGATAACTTAGGAACTAAATGATCTTTTATGAGAAAAAGTTGAAGAAAAATGTGTGAAAAAATCTGAAAGAAATTTGCTTTTTTGGGGGATCTTTCACCAATCAAGAATGAGCAACATGAACATAGGATTGGTATTTGCTAATCTATTTTATCTAACATCATTAGATTTCATGTAATATGAGAACATACTAACATATTCAATGTATTTCGAGTATAATTCTACATCTATTATAATTTTGTTGTACACTCGAATATGACCGTAATATCACAATCTACATCTAAGGCTAGGCGTACATCGGTTAGTCAAGACAAGACAAGACGAGATAAGTCACGTTTAGTCACAGTAATTCACATATTTGCTTATGAAGCAACACACACCGATTAGTCATTGCATCAGTGTGTGCTGCTTCATAAGCAGCTATAAAAAGTACTGTGACTAATCTTGTCTTGTCTTATGTTGACTAACTGGTGTACGCCTAGCCTGATAGGCCTCATCTTTATTACTTTATGATCTCACATTGAGAAGGAAATCAATTCCCATAATTGCCTACTGTCATTGAAATTGCATGGTTTACGAGTACTTTTTATCACTTTCATGCAACTCAATGAGCGTCCGTATCATCGAGATATATGAACAACATCTATAGTGTTATTCAATACGATATTCAGCAACGGATTGAACAACACATTCATATAACTACTAAATTTAGTTCAGAAATATAGGAATCATAGGAAAATCATTTATAGGATACATTGAACTACATCAAGGAAATCACATCTTAGTCAAGATAAGGAAGGACATGAGATAAGAATAATATGTCCGTGACATTACATCAACTCCCATCGCAAAGAAAGCATTCCCTTCCAACCATGTCCTAATTAACTCGATCACTTTCAAGCAACCATCAATCATCACGTATTGCAGCAGTTACCCTCTTTCCGCACTCACCTAGTCCCCACTCATGAGGGGAGCCTCATCAAAGCGACTCAAGTTTCCTGCCTTCTTCAACCCCAAGTTTGCCCACAACAAGTCAAGTGAGTAGGCGCGCGCGTGATTGACATGCAAGTTCCGTTCAACTGCCTCATTCCTCATCCTCCTCACTCATTTCAACACTCATTTCGACCCTCATTCGTCTCATCTCCACTACACTCGACAGCTAGCAGCTCACTCACTCAATGACTTCCCTGGTATTGTTGTTTTTGTTTTTTGTTCTTCTTTTCTCTTCTCTGTTTCTAAGAGAAAAGAATGGTTGTGGCGTGTATTGATCAAGGCAGGCAGGCGAGGCTCCGCAGACAGATGCAGTGGTTGGCAAAAACAAAAGAAGCCCGCTCATCATCGAAAGAGGACTCAGCCTCTGTTCAGCTTCTTCCATTCCAAATACAACGAAACAATGCCGGCCTACAGACACACTGCCAACGTAGTCGTCTTATTGACGATAGTAGAACAGAAAAGGCCCCCCCCCCCATTTGAGGTGGTGGCTTCACTGCGGTGAAAATCACTTGCCAAATGAGAAATTTTGGACATAGATCTGGGTCTGCGATTTGAAAATGTTGGTTATTATTTTACCAAATAGATTTTCATGCAGTATATGAAAGGTTTCCAAATATTATTTATAGTTTACAGTTCCAACTAGATTTGCGTGCATTTTTTCGAAGGTGTAGTTGGGAAGGTTGTGAATATTTTTTTGGACATAGATCTCGGTCTTCAATTTGAAAATGTTGGTTATTATTCTACCAAAATAGATTTTCATGCATTATGTGAAAGGTTTGCGAATATTACTCAAGGGTTTATAGTTCCAGCTAGATTTGCGTTCATTTTGTCGAAGTACACCTTCGGAAGTAGTTTTTGTAGTTCGGAAGGTTGTGAATATTTTTTACAAGGATGCATAGACTTTACCCTAGCGTATTAATTCATGCTAGTAAGATAACAAGCTTACTGATAAAATATTATTATTATAAGGGCCGGTTCATGAGCTCGGGATTAAGAAAAGTCCTGGACTAAAACGGGTGGCTACCGTAGCATCGACAAACATTTGTCTCGACTGGTTAGTGGGTTAGGAGCATAGAGAGCCCTTAGTACATAGTGTCGAGGCTAACGTTTGTCGATCATCCAAGGGGTGGCCACCCGTTTTAGTCTAGGACTTAGCTAAATCCCGAACTCATTAACCGGCCCTAAGTGTCTTTAAATACTTTGATGAGTAATGGATTCAAAACTTTTTTATGTAAAGAAATATTCATTAATCAAATGTTTGCATTTTTTAAACAAAATTTTTCTTCTGACACAGTGTCTGGTGAGATGTTGTGATATTTATAATACATAATGAAAACATTAGGATGTAGTCGAAAATATCACTGTATTTAGTGATATTTTTGACTACATCCTAGTGTTTTCATTATAAAATTTTTCTGTTTGATCAAGTTTTTCTTTGCAGTTTGAAAAGTTGATACAGTGTTGTTAAATACTTGGGAATGATTGGCATTCTACTTTCTTGAAGAGTCAAATGAAGAATCACTTCTTTCAAATCTGAATTCATAAATGTGGTATGTGGACACTTGACAGAATTTTAATGGCCTAATAGTAAACGAACATTGAAGTGATAAAGCAAATGTACGAGTAGGTGGAGCATCAAAATAATTGGGAAGATCTGGATGAAACAATTGAATGAAAGGAATCGAATGAAATTGACCTATCCTATTTCATTGGGAATCCACAACATTATTGAATTATTATGAATATGGAGGAGCTATACCATGAACTAACCTCAAGTCCAAGAATTCAACAAAATCGGTAATTATCAATTGAACTATCAATTAACAATTGAATGAAAGGAATCGAATGAAATTGACCTATCCCATTTGATTGGGAATCCACAACATTATTGAATATGGAGAGGCTTTACCATGAACTAACCTCAAGTCCAGGAATTTAACAAAATCGGTAATTATCGAACAAAAAATCAATGGAATCGTCGTGAATCATGATAATTATCTAATGAATAAATGTGTTTTGTTATTTTGTCGATAGACATTAATTTTGCTAAGCAAACTACGACCATCAACAAATCCCTCTCTTCGTAGATCGTTGACTGGAGAACAACAAAGTTAATTTACATTGAAATAGCATTTCAAATCACTCAAATGTAGTTGCCACTCGTCTGAGTTATCACACACACACACCTACACTTTTGCCAAGTGAAGTGCAGAGCGTTTCTTGTTCATGACATCTGTCTAAGGTAGTTTTATTAGATTTTGGAAAGCGCAGGGAAGTGATGGAGGAAACCGGATTGAGAAGGCAGTGAGGCGGCACTGGAGAGGGGCCGCATGTGTTTCTGGCAAACGAAATCAACGACTAATCCCATGATAGGTATCGACTGCATTGTTCTCAGATGAAAAAGGACTCACTCTTTCTCCTTCACCCCATTATTCCGACCTCTGTCTTGTCCCTTTTCTTCCTTTTTCGCCTTCCTTTCACCAACGTTAATTAGATCCTTCGTCGTGCAGGGGTTTCCATTCGTAGATTTGAAAACCCACCATTTCCCACCTAAGACCCCTGAGACGCCCAGTTTCTATCAATGGTGATTGAATCTTGGAATGGAACCTCTGAAATACTAGGCTACTGTCCTTGGAGGCCTTACTACACAGTAATCCATTTCAAGCTCACAGAATTTTTTCAACCCTTCCGTCCAAATCAAGACAATAATTAGAGCGCCTTTTCAGAGTATTGAAGCCTTACAGACTTTTTTTGCAGTAACAAAAACAGTAAATATCGCAAACAAAACACATAATTATGTACAAAACATGTTTCGTTTGTACACAAAAATAAATCGATCACACAAAAATAGTCGTTACACAAAATATTTTCGCAAGAACAATGTTAACTGAAGCTCAACAAATCACAAATCTATTGTAATAGAATTTTACCTACATTAGTTCAAGTAATCATTGCAGGTAACCAAATTTTTATTGAGCTCGGGAAAAATATGTCGTCATCTTATGGCCCTTATATTTGATCAACTTTGGTCAATCGATCGATTATTTTCTGCTTCTTATTATGTATGGAGTCCTTTCCTTAACTTTGTTGGCTATACAAAAACCCGACTTCATTCATCAAACAAAATAGTAGCACAAGACTTAATTATCATCAATGAGTGACACTTTTTAGAGCTATTCATGATAATTTATTTGAAAATACAGTTAAACTCCATTAAGCTCTACAAAATGGCACATTCTCAACTAAACAATTCATGCAGCTCATGGATGATTATGAGAACAATGAAACAATGATTAGCGCTAATAGTTCGCAGCTTCGATTTCAAAAACTACAGGACTTCTACAGGATTCAAAGCATAGAGCTATTAAAGCAATGTTCAGACATTTGTGGAACCAATCACAGATTTACATCCTTCATATTATAATCAATTAAATTAACAAGAAGAATTTACATAACTCGGATGATTTCACAAGATATACTCCTATCAATTTCGAAGCGGAAATCCGTATAAAGTTTGGTCATATCTTTGACCAAACTACCCAACCCCCCCACAATTGTTGCCGATTACTATTGTTTCGAGAGTCTAGTCTTAGGCTAGGCGTACACCGGTTAGTCAAGACAAGACAAGATTAGTCACGTTTCAATAATTCACATTGTTGCTAATGAAGCAGCGCACACTGATGCAATGACTAATCGGTGTGTGTAGCTTCATAAGCAATTATGTGAATTACTGTGACTGAACGTGACTAATCTTGTCTTGTCTTGACTAACCGGTGTACGCCTAGCCTTATCTTGTCCGTGTCTAGTCTGTCTATTCCGTCTCAATTCGGATAAGACCCACTCCAATCAATAAACTTTCATTCAAATATTGAGAATAGGTGAACTATATTTTTGTGTATTATGAGGACAACTTCGAGTCTTTTCATTCATTGGGTGTTGGTTTAAAATTTTTGTGGCTTCTGACCTCACTACCGGCGCACAAGATTATCTTTTGCCGGTAGTGCCATATTGTTTATTTATTTATTTATTTATTTATTCAACTTCCAACGGTACACCATTTTACATAAGAGATAACATAACAATACATAACAATAATAATAACAATACATAATAAGATAAATTGAGATTGATAGCACTATATCACCATGCATTAAGATAACAAGAGTAAATAAATAGAGCAATAGCAATGACAATAAATAAGTAAAAGTAGTAAATATAACAAGACAAAAAAAGGTAAGTATAGCTTTATCTAACCTGAGCAACTACATACAATAAAGAAAAATAGACGAAGATAAGAGTGATAAAAAGTAAGAAAAACAAACAAGAGCAGCTAAAGTAACAATACAAAAAAAATTGTTAATGATATTGTTGATGGTTTAAAACTCATTATCAAATCTCAAGGTAATTATTTGATTTGTATTTTATTCTGGTGTTGTACCGATTTACTTTTGTATTGATTTCTTTTCTTTTTGACAGTAAAATATTGATTGATTGATTGATTGATTGATTGATTGATTGATTGATTGATTGATTGATTGATCTATGATTGCAGGTATAATGAGCCAAGGGCCGGTGTTCGTGCAGGAGCCACAGCAGTGGGTGGAGCTGTCCAACGCGAGTGGAGCGCTGCTCGCCTGCTCCGCTCACGGCAGTCCGCCGCCCGACATACGCTGGCTGGACGCCGACGACCGAGAACTCACGCACATGTCCTATCTCAGGTAACACACCACCTATATCAACCTAAAGTCTAGCAGATTAGCATTCAGTGAATAAAGAGGCAAGTTCATCGTAAGCATGACTTGGGTCCTACACCATCCTTCCTTCAAACCAAGTTTTTGCAAATCAGTTTCAACTTAGCTTAACCTGTGGGTTTTCAGCTTGAATCAAGTTTATACCATGACAGGTCATTGTAAGCATGACTTGGGTCCTACACCATCCTTCTTTTAAACCAAGTTTTTGCAAATCAGTTTCAACTTAGCTAAACCTGTGGGTTTTCAGCTTAAATCAAGTTTATACCACGGATTAATAGTTCAAACCAACTTAAACAAGGTTTTTTTTGACTTTCATTAAACGACGGTGAGCATATGGGCTTTAAAACATATGAGAAAAATAAAACTTGGTTTAATTTCGTTGGATAAACCGGCCCTCAATGATATAATTCAAAAACGTTACTCTTAAATTGTGTCCATGACATTAACTAATTTGAAAACATTCAGTCAGTCTGGGATTCGAGACAAAAAAGGCCTGGAGTTTGACAAAACAAAAGACAGCCAATAGTATGCTTGAAATCAGCTTTGAAGGAATAAGCGTATTAATTATCATTCATTAGTTACCTATTCATTATCATGAGACCAGAGATGTTGCACAATGCTAACAAGAGAGAGAGCCTCGAATCAAGTAATAAAACTGAATTTATACATTTGATTAAATAGTTCTACATTGTTGCACAATGCTAACAAGAGAGAGAAAGAGCCTCGAATCAAGTGATAGAACTGAATTTATACATTTGATTTAATAGTTCTACATCTTTCAAGAGTTTCTTAAAGGGTATGAATTTCATTAAATCACTGCGAAACGCCTTTAAACAATGCACAAAAAGGAACCAACAATTACTTTTTCAAACATCAGACTGCTATAAATAAAGTGCCTGTTATTCAAATATCAGACTAACAAAACAGAGCCGCTTTGACGATTATTTGATCAGCCATCAAGAAGTTTGCACCAAACAGTGTTCTGAGATCAATGGAACACAATCCAAAGTGCTTCTCTTTACAAGTAGTAGTGATTGTATCGGAAAATACAATACAGCCGAATATAGGCAAGCACAGTTGAGCAGTCACCTCTTGACATAACTGGCGAGGTGAGGCAAGAGGCAAGAGGAATGGCGAGTGGCAAAGTAGAGGGAAGACAAGTTTTGGGGAAAACTGGAGATGAGGAGTGAGCCGAGAGTCAAGAGGAGAGGCATGCTGAGAGGCAAGTGGCATTGTAAAATGTAAGGGGAGGAAAAAGAGACAGAAGAAGATGAAGCCAGAGGAGAGACATGAGGAAAGAGGAGAGGCAAATAGAGGCACGAGGCGATACAACATTCCGTTCAAAATCAATTTCGGCATACTTTCAGTGCAACTTGCGAGGCAATCCTCGCTCTTGTATCGACGCGTAGCTGCGAACGATATCATCACATCGCAAGCAAAATTGACTATTCCGATAAAAACTCATTTTGCCACCAATACATAGTTTTTGTGGTTGGTTTGAAAACTTCAAACGATGTCATCAGAATTGGTTTTGTTCTCACTGAAGACATTTGATGATTTTGTTGATGAGATCTGTTTTTGTGAACATCTCAAGTATTAATACTTCAGAATATTATCTCCTGTACAGGCCTATCATGATCAATTACGAGTAGGAACATCCTGGGTTATAATACTAATTTTCATGATATCATCTGTCCTTGTACTTCAATTAATCATTCATTACAAGAATGATTCACTATTCACTATAAAAATGCACATCATCCATAAATATTGCAATCTGCCCCTCTCTTAATATTGGAATCTGGTCTTAGAGGACTGATGACCAATTTAATACTCAAATTGATAAGTTTAGTCGTTCTAACTATGGTTAATACTTCTAAATACAAAACTATCTAAATAATAACATTAAAACGGAAGAAGTGATCAGCTATTTGTGCACTACATGAGATTCACATCACTGCTCTGCTATCCATAAATATTGATGAGCGTAGAAAATACTGGTAAGCTAATAGAATCATTCTCCCCCGGACGAATTTAATCCATGGGGTAAATGTCGGAGATGTATTAGTTCTTTCTTAAAATTTGTTTTAGATCAATAAAGGCAATTATTTATCATTCATTATTTATTATGATTTATTAATAGAATCATTCCCAAAGTACCGCAATTAAAATTTTTGAAAATGTTGGAAAACAAGACAGATTTTATTTAACAATGGACATTTGAAAAATGTATTATTTGTTACTAACTGTAACACACGAACGATGATTTTTAATGTAACAACCACAATGTTGGATATTGTCGGAAAGAAAATTTTAAATTTTATTTTTGAAGGTTGATTGAAAAATTTATGTAATTCAAACTCTCCACGTCACGCTTTTCCCAGCTCCACCTGTCGTTTGTTCTGGAAAACAATTCAAAGTGTCACAAAAAATCCACGGAGACGAATTTGGCGTGAGTTGTGATTCAGACGGTGGGCTCTCCTTAACGCTGTCTGCATCTTTGGCACAATCATCTTCGATCTCTTTGATTTTTGCATGAAGTCTCCTAGCTCGGCGCACAGAGGTGAGCATTATCCTTTTCCTAGATGTGAACATGTACCTCAGAATTGACGATTTCGTTTTTTTCTGGCAAATTTGAGGCAGGTAGCATATGGCGCATACGAGAAGGCAGGTCCAGACAACCCATAGAAAATGTAACAGTAGGTTGATCAATTGCCCCAGTAAGATCCATGTAAAAACCTGGACAAATAACATTCATAATATACTCTATCCACGGAAGAGGTGAGTCAACAATGATGTGAATGAGAGTTTACAAGAGCGATTAATATCCAAGATAAGAAATCAGTGATAAAATTAAGAGGGTTAACAAGAGCAATTGAAATCTACTCATCAACAAACAAAACTCGGATAATATTAACTTTGTACTGCAAGCATTGCATCACACTGAAAGTATTTCTCTCTCCATCTTATACGAATAGAATAGCATAGAATGCCTTCGAATAGAATAGAATTGATATGATTTATCTTCTGCTCAATCACATATTTTGTTTTTATCAGTCTCTTCTTCCGTGAACGTTTAGGTTATAAATGATTCATATTAAAGGCTGCCTTTATACTATAGAGCCTTGCTCACTTCAAGTTTACATTGATTATTTTAAATAATTGATAAAAAAATATTCGTATGATTTTTTATTGGTTATGACTTATCAAGAAGTCATATTCCTTGCTCTAGATCATCTAAACAGTGATAAAGTATTTACGGAAAGTGTAGTTTGGAAACTATTCAAGGTAATATTAATAAATCAAATGATTTGAGCTCACCAGACCAACCACTGATAATAGAGCTGGTGAACCCTTGAATTTGAACTCCCCTTGTCGAGCATCAAAATTTATTGTTTCCATATCCTGGAAGAAAAACAAAAGCTAGCTCAGATTCAATAAATATTATCTAAACGTGCATTCATGCAATATTTTTGTCTCATTTGCAACTGTATTAAGAGCTCAATGTCATCGAATGAGTAATAAATTCCATATTCATATAGTTAGAGTTAATTTATCTGCAATATATTTATCCAATCGGGGAGTCCGATGGTAGCAAGCATTCAAAAGGCATACCAGTGTCCTAATGTTAAGTCGGGCTTAGGCCAAAAACTCAAGTTCTGTCACGTAAATTTGTCAAACTCTTTAATAAGTATGATATATTTATCCAATTTAATTCATTAGATCAGATCGCTGAAATTTCCTAGAGTGTTTATTTTCAAATCATCTTGATTAGACCTTTCGACCTTGCTCTCTAATCAATAAAAATCCTTGTAACAACAAGTGGACACACGTGCCACATTGGTGCAGCGTCATTAATGCAAATTTTCTGCACATACAACCAGGGAGCTGTCATTGATGGAGTGGAAGAATCATATCTTCCCTATGTTAAAGAAGGGTGAAGCCTGTGTCCATGGCCTTCTTGAGTTTTGTCTAAAGCTGGCCATGCTGTGTCTCGATCTCTTGACCGAATTTTGGCGCTGTATTTGAATTCAGAGCCATCATGTTAAATTAAATTTTCATGAAGAGTTTTGAAAGTTTATGGTATCTTTTGCGGTATAAATCAAAACTGTTGGGAGAATATAGTTAATATTTTTTACGGCCATATACAAAAGTTTTGTCGGATTTTGTGTTTTTTTAGGATGATTTGGGTAGAAGTTATGTAGATGTTTTCAAATACAGCGCCAAAATTAAGTATAATAATAATGGCCGACATCCCACTCCCCTGATTTCTCTTACTTCCTCTCCCTTAGAAGATGATGTTATGTTTGTCAGCTCCCTGCATGCAACAAGGACGCCGCAACAATCACAGAGCATTGAGCGAAACTGAACTTAGATTAAACTGATTGAAACACTTGGAGTGTAGCGACCATTGGGAATTTATACAGTGACTGAATACAATTGGTTAACTGCTTTACTTTCAAAAATTGATGGATATCTGTAATAGATTTCATTTCGATGAAGTATCATCTATTGACTTCACTAAAAGATATAAAGAAAATACACATCGAGAAGATAGTGTGTCTGTGTTTGTGTGTACAGTATGTGAATGTTTTTGATGATTCGACTGCGGTTGCCGCCGGCAGCGTATTTTTAATCAAGAAGTTGAGCTGTAAAGAAAAGGTGTTGGTCGGTGGCGCATATAAAAGTTTTCTGCCGCGTAAATTAGTTCAGCTATTCGCCGACAGAGTTTACAACCGACTTTTAGCCACCATCACAAATGCAATCTTTATGATGGGTTTGCGGGGGTGGGGAGGGGTTATGGAGGTGGTGTTGACCCTGCCACTCCCCACCAATTTTCTCCTTTACAGCATCATTCTTCTCTTCCTTTAAATTCTACATCCACCTACTTCTCCTAATACGTCTTCGACTTCTTTCATCTTCCTTTTTTTCACTCCTATTCTCCTCTTGTTTAGTCGATTTCTTCTTCAAATTTTCATTGACTCTTCCTTTTTCTACAATAGTTTGGCACATTTCTTCTTCTTCACCTATTCATTTTTCCTCCCACATCCTTCTCTTGTTCAATTTCTTCTTCTCCCACTCTGCAATCCCTTTTTATCTTCTTTTCCCTTCCGCTTCTTCTCACACATCACCATTTCCTACTCTCAAGTAGTAATTAAAAACGTTTCTTCTCCAAATACATCTTATTTTACTTTTGCTTCTCCTACTACTGCTTCTTCTATCTCATCCTACTACTTTCACTATCAATCATCTCCTCTCCCTTCTGATTTTCGTACTCGTCCTACTCCAGTTCTTGCTACTTTCTCTTGTGTTTCTCCTTAATATTCTCTTTTTCTTTCCTCTTTCATTGTTACAATCCTCCTATTGATCTTCCCCCTATTTATTTGGTTTCTACTCATATTCTTCTTATTCCTCGTCCTCCTGTTTCTGAAATTACTTTTCTTCTTCTTTTTTCTTACATCTTCCTGCTTTCAATGTAGGCTAAGGTTATCTACATTCCATTCACAACCTTTTTCTCGGCCTTTACCTTACCGTTTTCCTCATTCTTCTTCTCCTTCCTATTAATCTTTCCCTCCCACTTCATTTTTTCTCTTCCTCTTTCTGCCCTTTTGTTTTATATCCTCTTCTTCCCATCCCTCCCCCTACTTATTTATGGAAATTTCTCTCTTTCCTTCTTTATTTCTCTCCTCCAAATCTTTCCCCAACTCTATTTTCTTTGACTGCTTTTGATTCCTTCTCCTATCACTCTGTCTCCTTTCTCATGTACTGTACTACTTTTTCTCTCCCTCCTCTTCCTACTCCTCTTCCTTCTTCCTTCACCTCCTTCCTCCGCCTCCTACCTCATCCTCCTACTCCTCCTCCTCTTCCTTCTCATCTTACCTTCTTCTCCACATCCTTTTCCTTCTCTCCTCCTTCTCCTCCTCCTTCTCCTCCTTCTCCTCCTCCTCCTTCTTCTCCTCCTTTCTCCTCTCCTCCTCCTCCTCCTCCTCAATATTCGTTTTCCTCCTCCTCCTTTTCCTCCTCCTCCTCCTCCTCCTCCTCCTTCTCCTCCTCCTCTTACTCCTACTCTTCCTCAATATTCGTCTTCTCCTCCTCCTCCTCCTTCTCCTTCCGCCCAAAACAGTGTGAAGAGGCTTCTACTCTTTCGCCGGCGGCTAGACTTCTAGAGCCGAGACGGGAGAAAAATGAGCACGTACAACAAATATTGTATAAGGCAGCAGGCAGCAAAACATACAGATTGTTTCTAGCCCGGTTATGACGTAATTGAGCTTCGACCTCTTTCTCACTCCTTTCAGCATATTTGAAATTTCACGAAATCCGTGCATGTCAAGTGAATAGGCTAATTAAAAACAAAACTGACTTTGATTGACAACTACCAAGATAAGGTGGATGAAAATGATGTGATTAACAAAGATTATTGTGAGTCATATTTTTATAACAAATTCCAGATTCTCTGATGTGTCTGGTTGATTCTTCTATATCGATTATATTATATAACGTTGATTTATTGATTTTGGCTGGTTGTATGTCATATTTTTTGGTTTGAGAAATTCAATGATTCATGTTTTAGATAATCCTTGAGGGTTTAAATAAAATCTATTGATTCAGAAATTATTCGAAACTATGACGTTTTTGATAATCCAAACATTATAGGAATGGAAGTGAGAATGTATTTTTATGTTTATTTTCAATTTAATCGATATGAACCTTCTTGATGTGTGATGCATGTAGAAAATTTCCATTATCTTCATCATGAATTATGGATGTGAATTATTATATAAATCTGATCTATGAAAATTAAGATTAATCATAAATTTAATCATAAAGATCTGTGGAACGATAAGGTCATTCTTAAATGAAATATCATAAAGATACATCAAAACTATAATAATATTATTATGTATTAAAAATATGAATCATATATTGTAAATATTGAATCTATCAATCGTGTTAGTATATTTCTAGATTGAAAGATATATATTTTTGCAAATTCCAGTTGGAGTTTGGGGACTCAAGAATTTAATGCTATAGCATAGTTTCATTATCTGCCATAAATACATTTCGGATGTAGAGGGTAGAGATAAAATGAGAGGGATCATAAAAAACGCTTTTGTTAATTATAATCAGTAAATATCAGCCATTGATTATGAAAATATTTTCAACCCTAAAAATATTCTAACCTATACAATAACAATTTTACTTTAACTAAAGATGAGTTCAAATGTTGGATTACAACTTAGAAGCTCAGTAATCAACTTACTTTTTCTGTTAAACGAACCAAATTTAAAATGTTTGCAGCTCACACAGGCATGAAAAATTGTAAATTTCCCTCTAATTTGCCCATTACTGAAAAATTATACGAGAGCACGTATGAATTTCATGGTTAATGTGTATATGATGTTTATTCTTTTAAAACTATTCACATTCACATCATCTGATTATTCTTGACCTAGAATCTAAGAAGGCTGTATAGCAGGATTAAACAATTGAGAGAGATCAGCTGATTGATGTACGAACAACGTGACGTTGAGGATCAGCTGAATGACAAATTAAAAGCAAAACATGGCAATATTACGTTTTCCCTCATTACAAAATGTTGGATGTTCGAAATAAACTTTCAATTGTGTCAGATGATCTTGCTAGATGTTTTTAATCGTAGAGATAGAGCTTAAATAAACACACATGAGATTAATTTGAATGATGATTAATCAATGGAAAGATAAACTACATTAATGACTGAACATTAATGCATCGAAAACATACATCGTTCAGTTCAGAAATCGTTCCAACAGTCAGAGGTCCCTCTTGAGCCGTTACTCGGGTGACCTTGAACTCCCTTCCCAATGATTCTGTTTTAAGCTAGACAGTGTTGGGCAGGTTGCATACCTACTGCCTGCAGACCCTCTCATTTATACAGGAAATGAAACCAAGGATTCACTGAGAACTGATAAATAAAAATTACTATCATTAATGAGAATACAGAAATAATATATGATTAACCAATAAATCAGATTATTTTAGACATTGCTTTGGACAATATTGTTGTGGCAATAATATTCGCAAGTTACATTTATAATTATTATCATTGTCTCATGCTTGAATAATACTGGAAATGCACTTCAATATTAATAGATAAGTGATATGAGTAATAGATAAGTGATAAGAAGTGTTTAATAGATTGTTATTGGCACACTTTATCAATTTTCTCATCAGCAACGAAAACTTCCTTGTTCATCAGCGTGTAGGCAATAGAAAGAGCAATTTTTCCGCGATTTCCAATTTACTTTTCAATTTGAGCTTTAATTAAATAGGGAATTAGCCGGCTAGATGTTTGGGGGGTAGGCGAGAGCAAAAAAAAACATATTTTCTGTTGCTCCGATAGAAACATTAGACGCGCGGCGGTAATGCTGGTGGTGGGAGGGGGGTTAAGGCTGCCCGGGGTGAAATAATATTACGTGACAGGAGAAATGGAGGAACATAGAGAAGTGAAAGAGAAAGGAGAGGTGAGGAGTGAGTGGGGGGGGGGGAGGTGGAGTTGAGCCACTGCTCGTCGTGTCTCGAGTCAAACTCAATTAACAACTCGTTAAGGTTCGTGTCCAGGGGGCAAACTTTGTCCTCATTCCGTATCTCGATCGGACCAGAAGAGAAGTCCGAGGCAAGGCCTAACGACATCACTATATCCTCTTTTCCTCCCATTTCCACGCTCTTTTCCTCCTCCTCCTTCACTATTTCTAACATTCGCATCTTATTCTTCCCAACCCCCCACCCTCACCCCTCCCCACCACCCAATGGCGTCAACTTATCTAACAACAGTACTCGCTGTTCACAAGCTTAACTTTTCTTACAAAAATCACAATTCTCTTTTCGCTGAATCCAATTTCCACTTCACAACTCTGTGCTTTCCAACTTTGCTCTTCTATTACTCTTTCTTTCTAATAAATACCATCGTCTACTTCTTTTCTTCCCTCTTTCTTCCTTGGAAAGCCAACTGTAAAACGTTTCTCTCTGTGTATTTTCATTTCTCCTCTCAATTATTCCAAATATTTCACTTCATCTTATTTCTGCTTTTTCTCAGCTTGTTTCTTTTACTTTTTCTCTCTTCTCTTGACTTTGTTTCTTCTCTTATTTTTGTTTTCTCCCTTTTCCTTTCTGTCTTCCTCTTCGGGTTACTCTAAATTCTCAACTTCTCTCCTTCCTTCTTATCTACTTTCTGTCTTATCTCCTTCCAATTTATCTAATTTTATCTCTACTCCCTATTCCATCTTCTATTGGTTATCCATCTTGCTCACCCCTCCTTATTCTCTCCGCCTTATTCTTCTCCTCTTCTTCCTCTTCTATTCTTTTCTATTCTCTTCTAATTCTTCTCCTCCATCCTCTTCTCCTCTTCTATTCTCTCCTTATTCTTCTCCTTCTTCTTCTTCTCCTGTTCTATTTTCTCCTTCTTATTCTTCTCCTCCTCTATTCTCTCCTTCTTATTCTTCTCATTCTTCTACTTCTCCTCTTCATCCTCTTCTATCATCTTTTTCTTATTCTTCTCCTTCTCCTTCTCATCCTCCTACTCTTCCATTCCCTCTACCTATTGTTTCTACTCCTCATCATCTTCATTCATCCTTACTTCTTCGCCGTTCACCTTCCCTGCCTCTTTTAATGCCTTTCCATTTTTTTCTTTCAACACTTTCCTTTCACCCTTCTAAATTTCTTCTTCAGTCTGTACCACTTTTAATCCTCTTTGCAATTTTTTGTTCTGGCTGCGCCAACTCACCAACTTTCTCAATCTCCTCCTATTTCTTTCTCTGTTTCCCCTTCCTCACATCCTATCTCTCTCTACACTTTCTACCTCCTGCCCTCCACGGTTCTTACTTATTTCCCTTCGTGCCAACTTTGCGTGCAGCAAGAACCGAATGAAGTTTCGAAAAAGGCTGGCTGGGGATCAACAAAGGCCAGTAATTAGTCGGAAAGCTCATTGCTGTTGCTTTTCAGCGACAAACCGAGATCTTTAGCCGGCCGTTCATTGCAAGGCGCCCCTAATTCGATCGCTTGATGACACAAATGAACTGCTGCAAGTCAATTCCGGTCCGATTTATTCTTGAAACTAACCACGTTTCAATAATGAGGTTTGCTTGATATTAAAGTTCCAAGTTCGAGAGATTTGTTGTGTTTCATGTGTCATAGTTAATCCTACACAACTAAGTGAAGGACTCCTCAAATTTGTGAATGACCTTTCAATAAACAAAAAGAGTCTATGCTTTGTTCATATCCCAAATAGTCTTAAAATTCTTAGTTTGATTGATTTTTTCTGGTAAGTTAATACTGTACATTGTGTAAGTTCAGAGTATAAGTGGCTTCTACCTCTAGTTGATTTGGATTTTGGTGAGACAGGAAGTTCCAGACTCTTCGGAACTGCAAACTTGCTACATTGAACTTTAGTATTGTATTGAATACAATTCACTGGATTAGTTCAACAAAGCTTATAGGTCGAATTCGTCAATGATGTAGCATGATACCAGCTCACGAACTAAGCATTCACAAATTTTCATTCACGAAACACTAGTCATAAATCGGCATGTTTCAACAATCTTTCCAATGGGAAGAGCATGAAAGAGATTAAGAAGAGTATGAAAAAAGCATGCTCGAGGATTGAATTTGAGACAATTTTATCCTCCTTTAGTATTTGAGACGAAAACAATATCAAACGAGGAATTATCTCCACGAAATTGAATAAACGAACTCTATGAAGTAGCAAATACATAATTAAAATACTCAATTACCAAAAGTGGTAGTATGAATGGAATAGGAAAACAGTGGCTCTCTTAATCAACGAAATTCTAATATTTTGTCATACCAAGCTACTCTCTAATTTGCAGTATTCTGCATCTTTCATTCTCCTTATTCTAGTTAATTTCTACTTAACAAAACGTTCTTTTTCATCTCAGAAAAACAGCAGAGTGTCTGTCTTTTGTTCATTTACTGTCTTGTTACGTTATTTTTCACAATTATGTGAATAACCTACTTTTTCCGACAATTTTTATAATCGTAATCGAATTATCCATGGAAAAATTAGTACTCAACCTCACACGTTGATATTTCTAGAAAATGCAAATTATGCTTGAAAAATGTTTAATGATCGAAATAACTAATTCAGAAAAGAAATTGATACAGAACAACCTCCATCTTAGCTGTAATATTCATCATAGCTCGAGCTCAGTAGAACTCATGATCAAACAAAAGAAACTAATGGCAAAAATAAGCTAAAATAACAACTTGCAACCACAATTTAAAATAACTTCGAATAGAAACATAAATTATTTTCAAATTTTTTTTTAAAAACAGACCAACGATTTTGAATTCAGGGCTGAGTTATTCCGAGGAATAACCGATAATGAAGTCGGGTGCTATAATTGCACCCGTCTAATCACTCACACCCTCAGCTAAATGCAACATTAAACCCGAAATCAAATTAAATGCAACGTTACGTTAAACTGGAAGCTGATTGTCTAATGTAGCAAATTGCGTTCATTTGTCTTGGTAAGCGAACACTCGCGAACGTTGGGATATTACATGGTTAATCATAATAAATGTAGCAGCCTTATTACCACCACAGCCACGACGGCGAAGGAAAGACGACGACGACGAATATATAGAAGGCAGTGGCGAACAGCGCTTCTTCTTCAGTGTTGCTACCATAAAATTCAGCACCAGTCCCCCTGTCAGGGTGTTTCTTCGGCCATTTATTTTCATTTTGCTCATAACTTGCATTCTTTCTACGCTCGGCTCTCCGAAAGTGAAAATTCGCCCCCTCCCCTCCCACTTACACTACCCCCACCACATCCCTGGCGTGAAATGTCGTCGTAGTCTACATTGTCGCTACTCTTTCACCGAGAAAAAAGTTCTACGTGAAGAATATAAATCCATCTCCGGCCCCCAGCATCTTTCCAGAGCCCATTATATTTTCTATCATGACAAACTGTGGAATTTGCTTTTGAATAACACATCGAGTGGAAAGTTATCACCGGTAAAAGCTGTTAGGTTGCCAGATAAATTGGACAACTACTGTGCTTACAAGATGTGACTGCCTGTGAATTTAGTGCGGCACTCCACACGAACAAATTCAGTTCCCTGAAAAAAGCGACTTCTGTCTTGTGGTAAGAGTCACTACTTCAGATAAGTACAACTTGCTTTGGAAATTATTGTTTCTCAAGAGAGACATTTCCAATCTGGAGCTTTTGTCTTCATTTCGTTATGTATTGTAGTCTCATTCCAGAAAGATTTATGGGGAAAAGTACAAGGGGTATAATTTTCCAGAAACCATACTCCAGTTAGTTGACCGATTTACGTAGAGATAATAATAATATTTAATATTCTCTCTTTCAAATATTCTAGCTATTTACAGTTGTTGATCATTCCTTTGAACCCTTTTAAAATGATAAAATGTAAACGTTTCTTTCAAATACTGTAATTATTATTTCCGACTTTTCCTTGTAAGGATTTGCTTATTTTTTTGGTACTATCATCGAAAACTAGTCTAATATTCCTCAAAAATAATTATTCTAAACTAATAAAGATTGACCATCATAACGAAATAAATTATTATTTATATGAGGCTGAAGTAATATTTGAAATGTTATTTTAATATAGATTTATTCTAATAACAAGATAAAATGAGTGTTGAATTTCGCTTTCAAATCAATAGTCTTAATAAAAATGAGACGGTCACAGGTTATAGGTATTCTGAACTATATTATCCTGGGCTTTACTGGAGTGTTATTGTTATTCATCCTGATCATTCATATCCGTTTTCATTTTATTTATTGTACATAGAACATGAGTGACTACTTCTGAGATTCCATTTCCAAGAAAAATGTCGACGTATCTTGAAAGAGTTCGGAGTACTTTGGAACGAATAATGTTCAGCACGGAAGATTGAGATGCATGTGGAGTGTAAGTTAGACATCAATATTAATATCACGTTAGTCGGGATAAATGCAACACGCATCGTGCATGCTGATACTTTATTCACGATGTCGGATTCCCTCTACATACTTCCGTCTCCTTCGAAAACGGTTTGCAAACATAAGGGAGATGAGAATTTTAAAAGCTGGTGGAATATTTCTTTTTCGATTGGTGAACCTGAAAAACTCTTTCCTCTTCGATCATTCCTTTTCCACGTGGAAATCATTTTCAACATGGATATTTTCAATCAAATAATTAATAATTTACTAAAATTAAATTCTTCGATGAAGAATTAAAAATATCACATTTCATTCAGTCCTTGAATATCATAGTTCAAATGAGTGGAAAATTGAGATTTCTCATTCCAAAATTGCATTTTTTTAGCGCTGACAATTCATTAAATTCAAAGACCATTTAACAATCAACAAGTTGGAATTATTATTATTGAAGACGTTTGTACACAATCATATTTTTCATCAGATTCCATCAAATAACCTTGAATTGAACAGCTGACTTCAAAGATACTCATATACTATAGTGCTTTTCATCCTTGAAGACATCTGAGCACAGAGACAGTTCAATTCAAAGAAGATTTCAACAATTTTTTATGATTGTTGATGATATTGGACATTTTTTAATGTCAAGGATGTCATAGATTACATTTTTTAATGATATGAAAATCTTACGGGAAAAATATGCATAAATATGGCAGTATTTTTCCGTGTTCCCTTAGCAAATGAAGCCGTCAGTTCCAAAAATCAGTTGTTGATTTCATCAACCCTCCCATTATCCACACACAAGACAAGATGGCCCCACCCTCAAGAGAAATTCATCATAAATACACAAAGAAATTCAGATTTATAACATCATTGACGTGATGACGTAAGAGCGTTTCCCATTGAGGCCGCTCAACCTCGATAACACTAAATAAAGGATATCGAGTAATAAGTAGGTCGAGTGAGATTGCTCTGCTCGGGCAATAAAATAGAAGATAGACGCCGAAGAAATTTCTGTCGGAATAAAATCTTGACTGAAGTACTCATATATGACATGGAGCAATAAAGGATTCTGGAGCGGCGGTCACGGGTCCAAACCAAGGCAGTCTGGCAGTTTCTTCTCAGCAAGTTACGACTCAGCACTAGATTCGCTAAACGCGTACCACACATTCCAGATTCCACCACTCCAACACACACCCATCCCCACCCCCACCACCACCACACGTTTAGTGATGAGTTTGTCATCATAAGTGTGACCCCACCCTCAAGATGCTATTCACATGAATTTCATTCACTTTGTCCTTACTGAGCAGTTGGATCGGTTCCATGTTTGAGGAATATGATGTTTGAAGGATGATGATGTTTCAGGATCAGGTTCAATGAACTTGTAGTTACAGAACTTGGGATGAGTTAGGATATTATTATAAACTCTATTGAAGTTCACGGGTACAATTATTGAACTTTTAGGAACTACAACTGTTCAGGTTCTAATATGCCTCTATGCTGTAAGATCAAGATAGATAATAGGTATGCGGCCGGTTGCACAAAGTTAAAAGACATTCAATGTTTTAAATGTTGAATTCAAACCGCAATGAAATGATGTCGTCTAACAGAGCTTAATAGGGATATCAGAGCATTTTCTCCGTTGAATGATGCCATTTCACGGCAAAAAATGTGTTAGGCTTTAGTGCAACCGATTGATAATAATCATTCTCAATAGTTTTCTGATTATTTTGTTTGTACTAACATACTGAGTCCTAATCGGACTAATAATAATCCTAATATTCTTAATTAATCTCAACATTTCACTGATTGGAACATATTCACAAAGACTAAGAATCCCTTTACAAGAATGTGGAAGATCAGGACAAGATGAAATTCATCACCGATCAAGTACTGGCAGAATAAAGAGTTGAACACGTTACGAACTTTCGACCAATCAGGAAAGAGTAGGCGGAGTCTATAGGCACGTTATACACACTTTCAAAACGTGTGTTCAACTCTCAATTCTGCCAGTAGATGGCAGCAGTTATCGGGTGATAAATTTGTTTCCACCTACTCTCTCCTGATTGGTCGATAGTCCAAAACGTGCTCAACTCTTTAATCTGTCAGTAGATTGCAGAACTTATTGAGTGATAAATTCTATCTAGTCCTGATCTTTCAAATTCTTGTGAAGAGATTCCACCTTCCAACTAAAATTACTTCTTATTACAAGATTAAATAATAATAAAAAATTTTATAACTTGAGAACGATTTTCATTAATAAAATATAAGACTTTTCTTAATCTCTAAATACTAAGCGACGAGTTTAAGCTCTGTTTCTGTAAAGATATTATTTCATTCCTATTTTTACAGTCCACTAAAGTCAGATCAACATATTTTGTGAACATAAATTCCTGTGAAATGTTGATAACAAATAGGAATATTATCAATGAGTCGGTACAATCAAAATACAGTAATCAGAAAACTGTTGAGAATAATGAAGTTATTGAAATTGTTTATTTGGTGACCAGTAGCCTACATTTGATGCGCTTTATTTACTACTCTTTTACAATACTCGACAACAACATAATGAACAGCAGTATCCTTGTAAAAAGCGACCAGCTGCTTTTGCGTCTATTAAAAATAGTGAGGCCTGCCGGGAGCTGTTGGTTTGAAAGCAGCTTTGAATAAGAGATTCGAGGCAACGACGGCAAAAGTGACGTTTGCTACAGCCAGGGAAATTAGAAAACGAAGCTATCGGTTGCAGATGCCGCGTCTGCTGTCTACTTGTCAACGCTCTGAATATAAAATCAGAGCTTGTTGCTACCAGTGATGCTGCTGCTGCTGCTGCTGATGCAAAGCACCACGCTGTGCTGAGCCAAGCTGAGAATCGGAAAAATGCTCAACGCCGCTGCAAAGTACTTGTCGACTGCGAAATGGTAGCTGACACGCTACTCATACAATCTCAAAGAGATTTATTTCATTTTGTTATAATACAGTTGGTGAGCCCCTGTTTGCTTACAAAGGGCTTGCAGGATATCTATAAGAAAAATGATTTGAGATTATTTATCCTAATAAATTATGTTCCACTTATCAGTTGACAACTATATGGCTTCCACTTTGCTTAGTATAATACTACTATAGTCCGATTCACGTCAAGAAGTCAGCATTGTTTATATGAGGAGCATTGATGCCAAGTTTCATTGAGAGAGAAAGAAAACTGCACCAAACTGTTTGTTACTGTGTACAATGCACACAACTATGCACAGTGCGAATAGGATAGAGACATCAGCTTTTGCCTTGTGCTGAACAAGGATAGCAAACTCCCATCTAAGCAATGCTGACTTCTTGATGTGAATCACACGACATGACGACTAAATTTATAGTACATCAGAGTATACAAGTAATCACTACATTTTATGAAATAGAACTTCAACTCGTAACTCCCAAAGGAAAAAAGTATTGTGCTGAATACTGTTCATCTCTATATTTATGGTTCAACATAATATACAGACTACTACAGCTCACGACGTAGAAAATTTTCAAAAAGGTTTCTCCCCACATTCCTGATAGATTTTGTTTTGATGTGATACCAAAATTGTAATAAATGGAATGTTTCAGATTTTCTATTGTATTTGTGAATGAATGAAATGAAACGTATGATAGACGTTGGATGATTTATATAATAGTATTATTAATTTACAGCAGAAAGATTGTTTACTGCATTTCCAGATGTGATTGCATTTGTGATTTTCAAGATGTGAGCATTCAGGCTAGGCGTACACCGGTTAGTCAAGACAAGACAAGACAAGATTAGTCACGTTTAGTCACAGTAATTCACATAGTTGCTTATGAAGCAGCACACACTGATGCAATGACTAATCGGTGTGTGCTGCTTCATAAGCAACTATGTGAAGTACTGTGACTAAACGTGACTAATCTCGTCTTGTCTTGTCTTGACTAACCGGTGTACGCCTAGCCTTAACTGTACAATGTATTCTTGTCTGTAATATATGTAATTAAACTTACTGTAAAAATCATCTCGTCTTTCCAATTCTCATCAATATCATTGAATCTCTTAATTAAAATACAGCACTGAGCGCAAATCGATGAAACGAGAACTTTCTAAATCCATTAAATAGGCTATAAGAGTGTGAGATCAAAAGAGTTTCATCTCAAGTACGTGTAAATAACTACAAATGTGTTTCGATGTGAAACTTAGTATTGATTCAAAACTTGGGTACTCAGGCTCAATATGTAGATGAGGTTCTGTCCAAATCGCCTGTAAGCCTAAAACTGAACAGAGCTTATGCGCCCAGTGCGTAAGCACTCGTGTTTATTTGGTGCCCCGTTCACTTGATGCGCTTTATTTTCTGATCTCCATTCGCCATTTTAGAATTACAAACATCGCTTCCCTCTCGATCCCTCACGCTCCATCTCCCTCTCTCTCACACTTCCTCTTACTCTATCCACCATTCTATGTGTATCTTTCTCTCTCACACTCTTATTCCCATAATTCTCTCGTTCTCTCTCGCTTGTTGAAAAGCACTCATCATTCATCCAGTTGCGTGTAAATCTACTGTATGTTGTTTATCTTACATCGTTCGATAATTAACGTATCATCATTGCTTGTTTCACAACCCACCCACAGATCGAATGGCACCCACCTATTTACATTATCGAAATCCACACTAGTTTGTAATGGTGATTATTTTGCATGCTCATCATGATACACTCAATGTTTGGGCTGAAGATACATATTATCAAATATCATGTAATATCAAATATCAAATACAACTGTTGTTGAACATTGTGAAGGGGATGCATTCAAACTATGGGAAATACAAAAGGAATAGTAGCAGATTTCATTGGATCCTCGATAAATGTTGATGTGATCTTTTGAAACAAAAACTATGTACGTGAATGCAAAAGCTGAATTCTACAAATTACTTTCATTGAACTTTGCACATTCCAACTCTAATAATAATTTTCAAAGTACAGTTAGTATTCAGTTTGTCTAAATGTCTGAAACATCATCAGCTACAGAAAAGCAGGGCCGTATTTGTAAACGTTCTTTTCATAGGATTTTTCTTATATTGGCTGATTATCAATAAAGTGGGGATCTTACACTAAGCAGACAGATTAGCTGTAGTATCTCGTAGCGGAAATTTGTCAAGTTTTATTTGATATTTGTGTAAATATTCACAAATATTGAATAAAACTTTGAAAAATTTGATAAAAAAATGTCTATTATTACTTTGAGTAACTATAGTTGATCTGTCTATTTAATCAGTTCTGAATAATCTGAATAATAATATCTAAATAATCAGTTCACATAAGAAAAATCTCACGAGTGGATCATTTATGTGAATGTAAATTAACAAGCTTAAAACAAACAATTATTATGCTATTGAATGCTTTCCAATTGATCATAAGCTTATTCAACACTACGACACAATGAGAACGAAAACAACAAACAACTGACAAAAACTGTGAGTATTAACAACTCAATCATCCAAAAGAATAACTTGAAAAAATCTGAGAAGATGGAGCTCTCACTTTCACAAATAACAATGGAAAGAATAACTTCAAGCTTCATTGAAGATAGACAACTCACTCATCCACAGCGAACATCCTAAAGAATAACTGCAAAAAATATGACCCTCCCTCTGTCACTCCAAAGAATAACTTTACTAAGACAAAAAACTGTTGCAATGAAGACGATTTCAATATCGAATAGAGGAGCTCGCTTAAACCAATTCTGGATAGGAAATGAGCGGTTTAAAAGGCGCCTTTGATTGTGTAGGAACTAGGAAGGATTGAGTAGTTGGTTGGAGGAAGCCTAGGCAGAGCGGTTTGACCCGCGCGCTCCAAGATCAAAACGAAGCCTAGGCAGTGCAATGCTATGCAAAAGACCAAAGGCCCCCCCATACCACCCCCGCCCACGCCAATCCTCCTTTTGACGGCGCGCCGTTCACAACGTCCGGTCGTGAAATTGGCTTATGTACACGCGCGCGCCCGCACCCGCTCTAAATCGCCTTTGCCACGCAAAACGCGAATAATGCTGACAAAGCAATCTATTATTTGCCGGAGAAGCTCCAACCATTTTCATAAAGAACTGCATTTCAAAATCTGCATTCAACAAGCGAGCTGCGAATATTGAGGTTATTGAAAGCTTTATGATCTTCGATAGTGTTATTTCTTTTCTTCGCAGCTTTCCTTGAACGAGGAAGACTTCTTTGAATATTACTTAGAGCACAATTTTTCATTGGTGATTTAGCTCTACCAATAAGTCATCAATCCACTGACTTTATCACAATCTACAACCGAAAAAAGAACTGAAAAGGAAGACAAAGAAATTATAATTGTGATTGATATCAGATGGAGGAAAATCGGATAGAGCTCTGATTTCCTACAACGCTTCATTGGAAAATTAGATTGACTTCATTAAAATTTGAGGAATTAATCGTATATTGCATTCCTCTGTGAAAGGCATTCATTTTCATCAAGTCTTCTTATATACTGTATTGTACTTTAAGAGTCTGAGCGAGGTACATCATTGTCCCTTTTTAATGGTTCGAATCTACGGACTTGAAGTTGTTGCCAAATACATTGAACAGTATTTCTGATGAGATGATTGGATCAATAGTAATGCTGTAGAAGAAGAATTCAATAGCTTTATGTGAGGCACCCGCTAGATCAATAATTAACTAACCGGCAGATATGATTCCCATGAAAAATACTTTTGACCCTTTTCTCTCATTGATGTGAACTCATCAATTTTGTATTACTATGATAATAAATTATATAAACATCTGACACACTCGGAGCATGCTACTGGTGTAACCAGTTAAACTTGAAACTTTACTGATTTTGGATCGCCTTGAATATAGATTTGCTAATTTCGAAAATATCTTTGAATAACTTGATTTGCTTATCTAGAATTTAGGAGAAGAAGGTCAGCTACGAAATCTTAGACGTGAAGAATATTGATGGTTATGCTGATTAATAAGTGAAAACCGACAATGATCATGAAAACTATCTTGGAAATTAATAATGGTTAACTCTGAAAATTGGAATCATCTTATCATTCTCACTCTCTCTTGCACCTTTTCCTCTCTCCTTCTCATCAATCCTTCTGTTCTTTTCTCTCTTCACTCACTTACTCTCGCACATTCAATCGCATCAAAGCGAAATCATTCACCAGCCAACGCCACAAGCAAACCGAGTAGTAATCCTGAAAGTGTCATAATAAGTAAGAGAACACGAGAAAAGTCCAGGTAGTATGCTTTGATTGGAAAACTTTTATTATTACTTTGAAGTTTTCTCCAGAGAGGTATTAAAAGAATGTTGTTCTCGTTGTATTGAGCGCGATATTTTTCCACCGTCTGACTTGCTCTATTTTCAACTTCAACACAACCTTCCAACTCGCTTCACAAACTTTCTTTGTCAGAATTATTTACAATGTAGTGACTTTTTATGATGAGTTCGTGAGGTAAACTTGTGAGCGCCCCTTTATACTCTAACTTGATAACATAAAGGCCAGCATTTACTCTAAAAGCTACTTGCTACGTTACTAAATATGTAGGTGGAAACATTACAAAGCGTTTTTCAAGCTTTGGCTGGTTTTGAAACCTGAATAGCTTTTTTCAAAGTGAACAGCCTGTTCGAGATCAAAGGAAATTGGGAGGGAAATTAACGTTTAAATCTTGCTCAGAAGCCTGAGTCGAGGAATGGAGCAGTTAATAAGTCTCAGACTGTGAGGTTTACAAGTCTAGCTGAAATAGACTTTACTACGAACGAAGAGGTAGTAAAGCACACTAGAGACAAGTAGCCTACAAGTACATTTAGGCCATTCGCCCACGGAGCAACTGCTTTCTGATTTCAGTCAGCAACCCAGTGTTGCCAGATGACATTTGGCTGTTAATCGGGTAATCTAACCTATCAGCCAATTTCATCTGGCAACGCTGGGTTGCTGACTGAAATCAGATAGCAGTTGCTCCGTGGGCGAACGGTACAGAGTTTCCTGTAACTCTCTGAAAATACTTCCAGGCATTGTTTTGTGAAAATAAGTCTCGGAAATGCTCTGTTACCTAGATCAAGATGGCAGAAGATAACATATTCATGATATGATTCTACAGTTTTATAGATTTTTGGAGACTTTCTCGTTATGGAGTTAATTAGATTCTATTTAGAATTTTCCAATAAAACAAATTAAACAACTTGAAAGTTTTTAGCTGCAAAGGATTTTGAAGATAATGGAAAAATGTGCTGATAAATTTGGTTTTTTAATGGATAGGCTTCAACTCAATCATTTGATAAAGAAACAATCTTTATGGTTGGCCTTTTGAATGTACTTGGATCCATCTAAATTTGACTTAAAACCACATGAAGCCAATCTTCATCGAATAGAACACTTTTATTGCTGATCAAATATAACTTCTCCCACAACAATTTTAAGTTTTTCTCAAGTTTCAAGACCCCATTAATGAATAATTATTCCCAGTGTTCTACTACAAAAATATTTCCATGAAACTATTTTATATGTTTTCAAGTTTTCCAACCCCTTACACAATAATAATTTTCGGTGAAGTACTCTACTACTATAAGATGATTCATGAATTATTTTGGATAAAACTAAACGTCTCCAAGTTCTTGAAGCAATAATCATTCTTGGTGATGTAGGTTACAGCTCTACTACGAGAGTTATCTTGATCAAACAATTTCGTATGTTTACAAATCTTCCATTACAATAATCATTCCTGGTGATGTACTGCTCTAACGTAAGCTATCTTGATCAAACCATGTTATATGTTTTCTAGTCTTCCAAACCCCATTACAATAATTATTCGAGTGATATACTGTAGTACTGGATAAGTTATCTTGATCAAAACTGCAGTTAGACAAGGTTGGCAGTCATGTTTCCGCTAGACTGAATAGTTTCTTTCGATGTTTGAAGCAATTCTTTTTGGGAGGGAGTTGTTGAATCGAACCTGACTGCAATTCCGGGCGAAAAAGATCGAGAATAAATCACCGAGCGCAACCTCTTCTCCTGATTTAGTACGCAATTCGTATAAATATACACTCTCCTCAATAAAGTTGTCAGGATCTCACTATCTTACATCTTGCCCCTTTGCTGACTCAATTCAACCCACTGCAGTATATCGGTTCGTGGCAGGGTCCAGACTTTGATCGGCTCGGCTCGAATGTTGAATTGCTGAGTAGGCAAGCTTGGTAAATGAGTTATTTATTGGGTTGAAAATATTTTATACGGGATTTACGTTCTAGTCTCGTTAGGGAGGGAGTCCACTTTATAACTCACAGTTTAGGTCTAGACTACTCGAATCCAATAGGATTGATGGAAGTGGCGGATAGTATATTCCTCTGAAATTTAAAAGAGTGACTACTGAATCAGTGCAACTTATTATGGTAGAATATATTATTGATGGGATATTCGAATAACTTAGATAGGTCTCCTATATATGACTTGGGTTTGTTTCTAAGCTGTACAGGTCTATCAGACTTTATGTTATCAGATATTATTTTTTAAACGCAAAAAATGAAAAGGAATGCTTTAAGATGCTTCTCAATGCTGTAACATACTTTCGTATGCTTTAATATGTTTCTAAATGCTATGAATGATCATTGCTTTTACTATAACTTAGCGAGGGACGATTTTCCAACTGAGAAGTTTTTGTTGCTGTTTCTAATTTTCCACACTCGTTTCCATCCATTTAATTGGGCAATATTATTATTTTTCAATTGCGGTCAATTCTCACTTCATCTCAAGAGTATTGTAATCTAGCATTATTTTCATCACAACTTGACGAAATTACAATAGGATATAAGTCACATGTTGCTAATAAAGAAAACTAATTTAATAGAATCCATTAAAAGGTCAGATAAATACGCTTTTCCTCAGCGTTTAATTAGTACGATGAAATTGCAGAACAGAGATCTATTTAAAAAATCATAGTTCACATCCTGGCTCCTGCAGAATAGATCTAATAATCAACAAAAGCAGAAACTACTTAAAGGCATTTTGCCAGCCACTCTTCTCAAATAACCAACTGAAGTTTCCTGTACTACAACACTAGAACCACGTACACTATAAAAGTCGCAAATTACTTTCACTAGCACTTTTGAACGGAGGCATTACCCGATTCTAGTAGTGGAAAGCCAACAGATGAGTGGGAATAAGGCTGATGACCGAATCGTTAAGAGCATTAAATGGCAAATACGAATGCACTGACCCCATATTACTTCGTTTATACCCGACTCCATACATATCCTGCATGTATATTCAGAATATATATGTAGAATACCAACTCCCAACTCTATACACATATCCTGCTTATATATTTTAAATCTATATAGAGAGTACTCCATGAAAAAAGGAAGTTCACCTCACTGACCGCTATACTAATTCCGAGTGCGGCATTCGTGAAATTTTATTTACCTTGGCTTACATTGAAAAACACATTATTCGATGTGAGCTATCTTTTTCAGCAGAAAAACGCTCTCGAGCTCTTCGTTAATAAACATTCAGTGTGGTCCAGTGAGCAGCGCTCTTGATCTCTACATTTACAACATTATGCGATTATAGTTTTTCGTTGAGTGCACATTTGAACTCGTTATTGATGATTTTGATTCCGACAACAATAAAATCTAAATCTCTTATTTTTCCAATATAGGATCCACAAGGTTTGAAGCCACGTAAGGAACTCTTTTTTAGAACATCATTCTTGAAACATTAAATAATCGAATCAATGTCAATCGATATGAAACATTGTCAAATATTATCAATACAATAAGGACCTTGATCTTCATTTATTATTGAAATCATCTTAAGAAAAAACTTTTTTGCTGTGATGTTGTTCACATACGCTGTTAGCTTATGCGTGGGTAATGAAAAGGATGATTATGAGAGATGAGTGAACTTACAGCTTTAGGTGGGTTCCGAACCACCGGGAAGCGATTTTCTTTCTCATGAATGAATAACATTCAAAGGAAAAAAGCCTTAAACTGAAGTGGTTGAGTTGGGAATAACAGGTGCAAGTCTTTTATGTAATCTTGCGATTGGACACTGGCAAACACATTCAAAACATACTGAAGGCTTTCTTGAACATGATAATAATTATTGTCAGCCGCAGTCATGCTCCGACTCCTTATTGAGATAGATAGCTCACGTGAGTTTCTCACAAAGTCTATAAAATTGTAGACTACATGATATTAAGTAAGAGTTGAACTTGCAACCAGATACAGTTTGTTGTTCAGTATTTATTCTGATACGAGCTAGATGTACTTGATCTTTGATCTCAGCTCTCTCACTATAAAATAACAGCACAAAACAAGTTCGTACGTCGACAACTCACCGACTCAACAGTCGAACAAATAAAGAACAATGCAGGTCGGCCCCGTAAAGTGAATTGCATTCACCGACAATGTAAAACGGACGTCTATTGTGGCGGCCGCATGATGGAAAAGCAACGATATTTATACAGATTGCGTACTAAATCACAAGACCGGTTCACACGGGCGTGATTTATATTTGTCGGCGTGTGTGTGTGCGTGCCACCAAACGTCAGGTCGAATTGAAAAGGCGCGAACCGCGAAACGCCAACGCCGTATCTCGTGCCATGGTAAACCATGGTAATCCCGTGCCGAAATCAAATAACACCAACAGGCCGCAAAGTAACCCCCGGACTACAATTGAACATCGAAACAGTGACGACAGGAAGAGGAACGCTGCTACACTAGCAGCAAAACATCCGCGATGAAACCAACACAATAGGCCTACAATCACAAAATTTACTCGCTGAATACAATACCATCATTGTGGCCACATTATGAACAGCTAGGCGACCGGGCTCCCTCCACACTGCTGAATATACAACTACAAAACTGCTGAATATAGAAGTGTTATATACAACTGGATACCGTTATTTGCGGCAATTCATCTTCTGTTTTTCAGCTGCTGAGTCCCCCTACCCCTCATCATAGTTGAAGGATGCTAGTCGTAAAAAATTAATTTATTCATAACACTGTCATCACAAGTTCGCTGCTGCGACTCCTATTAAAACATAGCTTGCGCTATGCTTTCTCTATGATTATAAAAACCGCTTTTTATTGCTATTGTATAGTTGCAGAAAAGTATAGGGTGATGATATAGCTGTTATTATCATCGAGAAACACGTTATTTATAAATGATAGTGATGAATAGCTTCCAATATTCGTGAAGTTGCTGAATAAGAAGACTTGAAATTCTCAAAACCACATATTTAATAAAACAACGAGATACTGCAGTTTCGGTTGTTACACCATTATCAATCTCTGGTAAACCTAAAGTACAGTGCAGCAGAATCTATACTCGTAACCGAGCGCTGTGATTGGCAGTTGAATGGCCTATCAAGTGAACGACTGCCATTGGCCTAGATAAGCTCCTCCCCCAATGGGCGGTTTCTACAAACATCACAGCAATGGCGGTTCAAACAACTAACATAGCAAAGAATGATGTTTGTAGAAACCGCCCATTGTGGGAGGAGCTTATCTAGGAGGATGTTATCAGGATAAATTATTACCTTTGGATGTCTTAATTTGTCTTTTCTCAGTCAACAATTTTACGCCTGATTAACTATTCAATTTACCGTGAAATTCTTATGATTTTCCTAACGAAAAAAGACAAATGAAAAAGTGACTGCTCGTTAGTGGAATAGAGTAAAGCAATTTTTACAAGTAGAATTTGAAATTACAGCACCAAGCCCCCTACTATGTTCATCAAGTACTTGCGAGGAATCTTAGTTCTGTAAAGTCGAGCTCAATTCAAGAAGACTAATAATTTACTTTGTTGAAGGAGTGTTGACGTTGAACTTATACTTTCAAATCGTACTTGGCGGAAACTAATTTACGTCTGCTTCAATTATCATTTTTGTTGCCAATGAAGTTTGAAAAGCCCTAGTTGCTGCACTCAGCTCTTGGTTGAAAAGTTGGTGAATTGAACTAAGAAGATCTTAATGAGTGCCTTCACATAACTAGTAGTCGACATGAAAGCAACGGAATCTTATCAACTCCACTTTGGAAGCTGAGAGTCGAATTTACATACAACTTCCGGATTTTGAAGAGTCACGACTCTATTCTCTAGTCTCAATTCTATGGGGTCGATCTATTGAAAACGAGTTCAACTTCTTGAGCTCCTGACAATCTCATCATCTTGAATTTCAACGCATATGTGTCAAGTAAACTCTGCTCTTATCAGTCTCAATAGTGCCATCAAACATCACATTAATAATACAGTCTCAAGTTGATAGATGTGAAATGTCATTAGCATTTTACATGGAAAATAAGATTAGTCAATCAGTAACACAGTTCGAAATTAACAGGAACCACATGTTACAATTTAATTGTAATATTTTCTCTTCAAAAATAATAATCCAAAAACTGAAATTTGCTGAGAATTTAAGGTGAATGCCTTATGTCCCTACTAAATAATTTGAAAAAATTTGATTATTGATCAACTATAATTGAATGTACAATTATCTACCTGATAAACTGAAAAACGTCAATATCAAGGTCTATACAAGAAGATAGGTTGAATTCAACCATCTTGGAATTGATGAGATAGAAACTCAGGGCCAAGATCGAAATCTGTACTGTAGTGATAACATTATAAACTATCACTGTGCAGGAAAACCTTGCTAGATTGTGGAAGAGTAGATATCTGCGGCTGACTGTTATCAAGTGAAGAATTCAGTTATAAACTAATATGTTGTTTGGATCTCCCAATGAAAAATATGTACTCATCAAGCACAAACAGTCGCAAACAACTCATTCAACAAATGATCATTTGAAGTCGAAATCGTTCTCGATAGAAGCGGGAAGATCGATTCTCGAAACCCAGTAATGAGAGTTCTCAAAGTAAGGCGCTGACTACAAAATCATGCATAACTTTCCTCATTGAGGCACTCGTAATAAACTCAGTTCTATTTCATTCCCAAGGAAATTGGGAATCAGAGCACTCGGCAGATGCTGTTGGAGTATATTTTCGATGAATTTTGCACCATCTGTGCGATTTTGCTTGCTGATGACGCAAAATATTTTCTTGAATGTTCTTTTTGAAAGCGTCAGGAATTTTATTTTCCTCCGTTTGACAAGTTGACAACGTATCAGATGCAGCTGATGGCTTTTGTAAAATTCCAGCGCTGGCATTCCTTATTCCTCACTCACAAGAATTTCAAAATTTCCCCTTGTCAAACTTCCAATAATTTCACATTTATTTCCCCTCTTGAGTGAAGCCGAGCTTTTGAACGAGAGTTCCAGGAACAACGATAATTATATTATTCAATCAACTGCTCTTATCAGAGCTGCAAAACAGAGGTATTCTATGGGAAACTATAGATTCTTGGTGTCACTTTAAGCTGATTATTATACCTGGAATAGTGTTATACAATAGTGTGGTTGAAAATACACCCCGGGTTCCTTTTGTTGAACATTAACAAGTAGTGAGATATTTACTTTGATGAAGTCACACAAGCCAATTGTTCAGGATATTGAGTGTACTATAGGCCGACCGTTCTAGTAAACTTATGAAACTTTCAAGTGAATTTACCATCAGAGTATTCAATAGAGATGTATTGTCAATATACTTTTTCTCAGATCTCAAACTCCAACCAACTCAAGTCCTTCTTTAAAAAAACACATATTTTCATCACGCATCAATGCTGAGCAATGAATTTTTAATGAGATTTTCTCTTTTCACATTACTGCTTCTAATTTGAGTTTTTGACAATTTTCATTTGTAGGAGCTTGAAAGCTTTTGGGAATTGACTGATGTAAGCAAAGATACACAGGATCAATAGAAAAATGACATTTCAATTTTCACAATAACATTCAACAGTACAGTCATTTCACATTTGTGATAGAAAATAATTTGTGGAGTAATTTTATTTGGCTCTTGTCAACTTGAATAGAGTTATCTACAGTACAGATAAATATTATCTACCAAACAATTGTACTTCAAAAACCTAGTTGTCCACTGGCATCCGATGTCCGAACAGCTGGCCATTTGATTCAATGTTAGCATTTCGGACTTTCGGTCGTTTTCTGACAAAAACGGTTCTAGTGGACGATTAGGCTGAAGCACAGTATCTTTGCATTCAATCTCACTAACAAGAAACTTAGTTCAATGATTATGTCTATAATGACTATTCCTAGTAAACATACTCAAGTTGTTAACATAATAATTGCGAATCTTATTCTCGGAATCAGACATTTTGTCCAGCTATAGTTGGGAAATTGCAACATTTTGTTTTTGAAACATGTGCTTCCACATATGCAATTTTCCCACAACTTGATCACTGGGTTGTTGAATAGTTTGGTCTGTTTAGATTCAAGCGGTCTGTTTATTGAACTCGAGTTGTATTTTCAGTGGCTGGCAAAAAGGCATTAGGATTTGTTGACAGAAACTTCAGCTTGGTTTTTGTTTCATTCACTCGGTCAGCTCATGCAATTGCAAGACTAACAACAGCGACGATAAACTAATCCGTTAATGAAGATCAGTGAGCAAACTGCATTAGGCCCGTTGCGTTCATAATTCAGTAATCGGAATTAATTACTCGGGCCTGGCGGTTGTCGAACATAGCTCAATTCCTCAAATTGCAAATAATGCATTTGTTCATTACCATGCCCATGCAAATGTTATACTTCATGACAAAACAAACATATCCAACATTTACTCTCCAATAACTCTCTCTCGCCAAACCAATCCTGATCAATTTTAGCACTTGAATTATTGATGGACATTGCATTTGATCATTGATGCAGGTTTCAGCTTCAACGTAGCACTCTGACCATCACTTAGTTGATCAGTTTACACTGCACTATAAAATAACTATGAGTACCGATACTCATATAGGTTCTCAAGCACATGCGTATACATTATATTGATAAGAAGTAATTTATTTATTTATTATGTTGATTAGCAATGTTGACTATTGAAATGTTTTATCAGCCATTTATGGAATTTGATGATATTTATTGTATTTTCCAATGAGTGAAGACAAGATTTTTCTTGTTGAAGATTCAATGACAAAACGCAGATAATGATGGACATACAGTCACAATTTAACAATGAAAAATAAATTTCATTAGTTTTTATTCAACGGATGAATTCCATTCAAGAGAATTTGAAAAAAATTAATTCTAATTATTTGAAAAAAAAAACATTCGAAAATTAATTGGAAGGACTCAATTTTCAGATATAACTACATCAATTCTGTACAGCTTGATTATGGATTGAGGACCGTTTTTAAAAGTTGCCTTAAAAATTAAATCATATCGTTAATTAAATCATGATAAACTTCGAGTAAAAATAAGAAAAGTAAACACGAAACAGTTATACCATTTGATTGGCATACAGACCGCAATTAATCCCATTCAGTTCATTAAGCAACCGCCACAATTATTTGCAAAACAAAACCTAACGATCCTTCTCAAACTTTGGTCCAATCCAAAGTCCGTCAACTAATTTGCAAAGAAGTTGGAGTTTGCAAAAGATGACTGCCAGTGCAAAACATTCGAGGATGACTAGGAAGAGTAACTTCCTAGAATAGCCGGGAATAACTTGAAGTAGCCCGGAATGACAACTGACTGTCGGTGCAAAACATTTGAGAACTGCGTGCATAATTTACAATTGCCTCAGCCGACAGTGTCTTCTGAATTCAATTAATTCCCAAGTCGGAGTTGGAACTTCGACAGTTCCTCGGAAGTAATATTGAGGCAACTCGCTGCTCGGCAATGTATGGTAAATCTGAAGCTCGAGAGACTTCATCAAAGTGAGCCGGATTGATGTTTCCATCGCAAAGTCTTCGAACACGACGCCATATTCACTTCTCTCAGTAATGACTTCCTCCTTCCTCCATCCACAAAACTCATTTCTTGCCGCTAACTTGTGACACGAGTTGATAGATAATTCCCGAAACAGAAATTATTATTGTACAGCACGTGCGTACTTCGATTCTTGCACAAATTGAGATTTGATTGAAAAAGTTGTGCACTCGACTTTCGAATCTTACTGAACAATTTCTTACCATTCTCTTTTCAATTGAATTGAAAATAGCGTACACAATAGCAAAAAAATCTTACTGAACAATTTGTTACGATTCTCATGTCAATTGAATTGAAAATAGCGTACACAATAGCGAAATACCGAAAATTCGTTTTTCACATTCTCTTACGTTTGCACGTTTTGCACCTTAGATTCTTGAGCCGCATACTCACCACACTTTGTCAAATAAGGCTAGGCGTACACCGGTTAGTCGGGACAAGACAAGATTAGTCACTTTTAGTCACAGTACTTCACATAGTTCCTTATGAAGCAACAAACACCGATTACTCATTGCATCGGTGTGTGCTGCTTCATAAGCAGCTACGTGAATTATTGTGACTAAAGGTGACTAATCTCGTCTTGTCTTGTCTTGACTAACCGGTGTACGCCTGGCCTAATGGTACCTCCAGCATTGCCGATTGACAACTCAGCCAGAATGACAACCCGGCTGTGCGTTTACACTTGGCAAGGCCGTCTGCTTTGATGGCATACTGCTTCAGATTTGAAAGCCAATTGTTATTAGATTGTCAGAAATCATTGTGAGAATTGTATTGAATATTTCCTTTTATTAATTACGATTAATTCAAAATTTTAGTAGCATTTCATCAATTTGAGAAGAAACCGTTAATGTGACGATAAATTACAATGATTCAATCAACCATCTTTTGAATAATTTCTAGATAGGTTTTCAATCAAATAAGGTGCAAAGCTCACCCTTAGCCCCTGCGCCCACTTCGCAACTGCTATCTGATTTCAGTCAGCAACCCAATGTTGCCAGATGACATTTGGCTGTTTTTCGGGTAATCGGGTAATCTAACCTATAAGCCAAAGTCATCTGGCAACGCTGGGTTGCTGACTGAAATCAGATAGCAGTTGCTTAGTGGGCGCAGGGGCTCAAGCGCAAATAAGAGTCAATCATTCCAAGGTTTTTATAATAATGAATCATATTATCGTTAATTTGAATACTATTGTGAATTATGAACAGAATAATTACTCTTGTACTCTATAAGAAGTGAGTATTTACAGAAAAGTATCCTTTTAATGCCGGAAGGATTTCCGATAGGTGGAATTTTACTGGAAGCTTTAGTCCAGTGCATGAGTGATGGGAAGAATGGTGATGATTCAAGATAATTAAAAGAGAAATCTGTTAATATTCCATTATTTTCAACAATGTACCAAAATCAACCACCTTAATAGATTGCAAGCAACATTGTGTTGATGCAGATATAGATGAATGATGATCATTGTTCGGTTCTCGTTAATCTTGTGAATTGCAAGCGGCGCTCAAAAGCGAACAACAGGTACATTGTCTTGCAAGTAAAACATTTGAATAATGGATTTTCTGTGGCTGGACGCCCCCCTCCCCCACTGGTTTACATTGCATTCCGGGCCAATTCATTAGTGCTGTATTGTTGTTGATCGCAGGTATGCTAAATAGGCGGCAAGGTATCGGCTATTGTACTACAATGAGGATTCTCGATATTTTGGATTGTTTACAGTGCTATGAAAATTAATTATGGTAGAATCCAGTGGCGAAGCGTGGTATGCTTATTTGGTCATCGCCGGGTATATCATTCCCTATAGAAAATATACTCGGCGATACCACGCTTCGCCACGGGTAGAATCAGGTCCTGAACCGGGGAAAGGAGAAGAAATTTATGGTGAAATGTAAATCTTTGAATGTTATTCTGATACATGTTAATCATGTAGCTTTTCAATCAGAGTATAAAACGAAAATAAAACTTGAAATAAAAATATATCTTGATTGAACCAAGTTGAATCATAATGAATAATTTACACGAATGAATTTCAATAGCTTGTAGGGATTACTGAATATGAATTATTAATATATAGGGATTACTGAAATACTGAATATTTACAGTATTTGTTTGTTCGGACAATTACGTAGAGTACTGTCAGCCTTCTAACAACTAAAAAATTTACTGATTATAACGGGCCTGCAGAATATTCTTAGCGAAGGATAATAGATAGTACATACCTAAATTCACACAGAGAGAGAAAGAACGAATATCTATTAGGTGTTTGAAATGTCATTCTACCCAAGAATGCTATTAATTGACATCTTTTACGTCATATAAACTGGACCAATCCACATGCAAGCCACAATTTTGTTTCAATAACTTTTCACTTTTGAAGAAGCCTACTTTTCAATTGGTTAATACAAAATATAGCTGCTATATTTTTTTTAATTGAACCAATAGCGAGCAAGCGCATTGCTAAGGCAAAGGCAAAGTCAACCACTGAACTTGAACTTGATAACAGCTACACAGTAGGTAACTACAGCTTAATGATATTATTGTAAGAATTATGTTTCAAAACCAAAACGTCTTACAGGATTATCACACACTTCTCTCCAAATTACAAAATCGATTTTTATTGGGAAAAAGTTAGCCTGGGACAATAATTTGTGTCACGGAGTGTAAATTCAAACCTTATCGGTTCACACGACTTGACAGGATGGCTTTTAAGTTTAACGACGGATACAAAATTCATTATTTGTCGTGGAAGGAGATGGAAGCAGGCTGAGCTGTGTAATGCAAGCTATCACACGGCGCCGTTAACTATCATTTATACCCCTGTTACGGAGCCCATTAACGATTTATGATTCCATTACCCATTCGATGATATTGAACAAGACAACGCCAATATTTAACTATCTATTATCCTTCGCTAAGGACATTCTGCAGGATCGTATTCTGTAAGCTCGTTGAAGGTTGAGGTTTTAAGATGGCTATCAGTACGCTACGTAACTGTTTGGACAAATAAACAGTGTAGATTACACTTGAAATGGTCAACATATTTAATTAGGATGTGGCAAGCATAGTACAGTATTTAATATTTTGTAGTAATTCTTTTATTTGGCGGAAGACAAATGATTTTCATTTAACGTTTCCATGGTAACGGGTGATGTTCTGTTGATTTATTTTTTAAATATGGTTTTTACATGTTATACACAGTATTTATGTGAAAAAAATCAACATAACATCATCCGTTACCCTAGAAACGTTGAATGAAAGTCATTTGCCATCCACCAAGTTAAAAAATAGTACTATAATAAATAAACAGTAAGTGAAGTAGACTTATCCTGAAAAAAGACTACAAAACTCTAGTAACTTCATTACTTAAAAGTGACAACTCAATTAATAACTTTAATTATGTCACATATTAGGCTAGGCGTACACCGGTTAGTCAAGATAAGACAAGACAAGATTAGTCACGTTTAGTCACAGTAATTCACATAGTTGCTTATGAAGCAGCACACACTGATGCAATGACTAATCGGTGTGTGTTGCTTCATAAGCAACTATGTGAAGTACTGTGACTAAACGTGACTAATCTCGTCTTGTCTTGACTAACCGGTGTACGCCTAGCCTAAGAGAATTACGAATATTACCATTTCAAAAATTGTCAACACGCTTGAAAATATCAATGTAAACTGAGCATTATCAATATAATAATGTGTATTCAGGTAAAAGTTTTTACCTGGTATAGCCTACCTAAAATTATTCTCAAAAAGTAACAGTAAATTTATACTGTAAAAGATATGAATGACAACCATCATCCAGAAATGCCTCAAGAGTTTGTTTATTCGCAAATTTGCAATACAAAAACTCAGGAAAGAAATAATTTTGTGGTACAGTACCACTATTCAGTGAAACAAGATAATATAAACTTCGTAACGATGATATCTTATTATTCTTGTAAATTGGTAATCTGATTTTCGTCAACAAAATGCAATACAATCTTCCCTCCAGAAATTATTTTTGCATACAATATTGGAATTTGATCACGTAGTTTGCAAAGACTCCTGATTAAACCCTATCTCGGTCGCTCATTCTCTATTCTCCTCATCCGGCGGCTCTCTTCCTCTCAATTTATCCCTTTCCAATTGTTTTCGTTATCCGAAATTTATCAAAAAGAAATCCGATACTTTCCTGTTGTTTCTGTTCGGTTCATACTTCTCTAATCAACTTCGGCTCGGATTCGGAAAATTCAATTCCATAAAATTAGATTTCAAGCAAGATTCAATACTGTACAATTGCTTTGTAACCTTAATCCATAACTTAGTCCCAATGTTCATTTGAGCAACAAAGAAAATTGTGTTAACGTGTTTCACTATATCGAATATTATTATTTCATGAAATTGAAAAATGAACGACTATTGAAACTCTGAAATCCATTGAAACTTCTTGATGATCACTATTATTCAGAATTATTATATGCTACTATTTATTATTTGCTAAGACCTAGTTGCACAAAGGTCTCTAAAGCTTAATCTCTAATTAACAATGTTAAATTTCACGAGTAACTTAAATCCTTTTTTCTACAACCAGCAATAATGTTTCGCTGATCTTCTACCCACAAATTCTTGTACAAATCATTAGAGGATCGGTTAGTTATTAGAGAAGAATATAATTTCCTACATTTGAATTCCAATAAACATATCCCAAGTTGAAAAAACCCGTTAGAAAAAAAAAACGTTGAAAGGACCGTTAGAAAAATTTGTATTGGGATATTCTTGAAAACAGTGTTTACAATGTACTCACATTGATTTCCATGTTCGTAACAAAAGGGTTTTAAATAAATACGTTAAATCGGGATTAGTAAAATCGAGGTTCCACTGTGAAATTATTACACGTTCTTCTGTCTGTTTGGAATTCTAGGACGATTTAACTTGGATCTTAATGAAATAAGCTTATAGTTTGAACTTGGAAGTAGAGTACAGCAAATAATCACAGGGTCAGTGAGGGAGTTTCAGAGCTACCGTATTGATTTATTTGGAAGTTAGACGTGAAGCTGTTTACAAGTTTGTTAGTTCGGTCATGGTAACTTGAGTTAGAAATTGAATCTCTCCAGAGCCAACGTCGATGCTATAAATGATAATTATATGATAAATCTACTTTAAAAAAACTGAACAAGCCATCTTCAAAACCGATTGCATTTCTTAATAATTTTCGACCCCTATATTATTTTTATCAATGATAAGCAATATCATTACCCTACTCTCTCGATCACTATCACGAATAAACCTGTTTTGTAAGAAATTATCTCAAAAAGGTCGTCCAAAAACAGATAATCATCAAAGATTATTACAGTACCACGGAAGCAAAAGTTGAAGGCCTCATTCATCTTTCAATAAACGAAATGGCATTGAAACTTAATCCTATGACGTACAATTTTTTTAAAATATTTCCTATAACTTTTGAAGATGAACTCTGTAGATTACTGCATTATCGTAAGTACACTTGAATAATTATTGTGATTAATGTGATTGGGTAAGAAATTGTGGGAGGGAGTGGGAGGGATTTCTACGAGCTACCATTCAACGATTGGTGGAAATACTTGTTGCTGATTGGCTGAAATTGTTAGCTGAGTACAGGAAATGGCGAATAAGCAGATACACGGAATGGAGGATCTAATACAGCTGAATAGTCCAAGACAGAAATGTATTCAAATAGAATTTCATCACCAATTCAGTAGTTGAATGAATTAAACATTATTGTTCACCCTTACTGATTAATTTGTTATGATACTGCATCTACAAAACAGTGCGAAGATAATGTTTGGAATGATTATGTCTGGAAGCTGAATTCAGACTGATGGTAGTTGATCAAAAAAGAGGTCTGAATTCTGAAAGCTTTATTTTGACTAATTGGAGAGTAGTCAATGATGCATGGGAGGTAAATTTAGACCAATGGTAGAATATCTACTAATGGTAGAATTCTAATTTATTCTAATGGTGGAATATGGTAGAATGGTAGGATGGATGAGACATTTTCAAAACTGGACTTTGAATAACAATAAATCAGTAGCTGTATCACACACACAGTTATTGAAAGTTAACATGGTGGTAAAAAAATCTGGAGAAAATAACACCATTATATTGGTACAATGTAAGACCTCGAAGTTCCGCAAATTAATTCCGAAGTAATTGATGGATTGAGCGAAGAGTTTTGTAGGTCGCAGTAGGAGTTACCTTTCTACAGTTCGTGAAATCCTTGCTTCTGATTGGCTGAAATTGTCAGTTTATTGCACAAAATGGCGGATACATCTCTATACACGGAATGGTGGATATGACAGTATGAGTAAATTGAATGAAGTGTCTCATGTTAGTATTGCATCGAATCGCTGAAGCTATCTATGTAGCTAAATGGGAAAACTAGATAGCAATAGCTTATAAGCTGAATAGATAATTATGTGCTAGGAAATAGTTGTTGGCGAATTTGAATTGGTTCCTAGTTATTCTGAACAACGAGAATCTTTCAAATTGAACATTATTCCTTTAAGATTTTTTTGAAAAATTATGACAAGAATTATGGCAATATTGTAATGAAGATGAATTTGACATTATAAAATTTGTGGCCTGCATAACAGGTAGCCGACAAGTTTTTCTCATCTTCAAATAAAGAATTATCTCAAATTTATTATTACTTCGAATCTTGGTCTCAAGTTTTATACAAAAGATCATTATTTTTTAAACTCCTCCCTTTCCCAGCCAAAAATTTGCAGGTGCTGTACATGTAAACATCAACTGGTGTATCTAGGTTCGGGAAAAAATTATTTCAATAAAAATTAATCGTTGCAATTTATTGGACACTGAGTACAAACCGACAACACTGGTATCAGCAAGTCCCAGCTGGCTAACAGATGACGCCTACCTCGTAACAATAACTATTAAAAGTTTATGGATTCTCCTCCTCTTCCTGCTCCTCCACCTAATTCCCCTCCTTCTCCTCCTCATTCTCTTCTTCAATCTCCACATTTTTCTCTCTCACACTAATTACCTCTGCATCATTCTCTTCCTGCTCCTTATTTCACTCCCCTTATGACGCTGAATCACCTATAAAACTTGCGCGTGTTGAATTTCATCAACCCGCACAATGTACTAGTCAAATATATACAAGTAAAATATATACTATCTTGTCTCCGTGGCGAAGCGTGGTATACTTATTTGGTCATATACCCGGCGATGACCAAATAAATATACTACGCTTCGCCACTGACTTGTATATTCAAGTATATACTTTAAAAAGTATATCAATCTTTATATATACTTTTAAAAGTATATACTTGTACATTTTTGTACGTTGCCAAAAATGTCTATCGAATTACAGTGTAGGCCAGTAAACATTTGCAGATAGGGGTGAGGGTGATCGGGCTGGTAAGTGTCGGATCAGCTCGAGGCCCTGCAATGTCATCCACGTGAATTACGTCACGGTCAGTTGGCCAGTGATATGATTGGAGAGAGAACGGCAGCCGGAGATTATAACCCCTGGCTGCAATATTCTTGCATCGCTGGCGCACGGTAACTAGTTTCTGCCGAACTATCATTCGAGATAGATAGCCAACATCCAGGGGGCCACTACATGAAACTCTAATCATATAGTACAATTCTTTAGAAAAATTGTTTTTGTAACACATTCAAAATCAATAGAACTCGATTTGCTAATCCCTTGAATTCTAATCATAATGTTACATATTGAAGGAGAAATTATTGGTTGATCTAGTAATTCTAGTTGTTAAAACTCCGAAGAGAATGTCAGATTCTGAAGAATGATATTTTTGAGCAGCATTCAAAATCAAATAACATTATATTCCGGCGGCTGTGGTGCAGCTTGCCGCATATCGTTCTATAATATCATGATCTGAATGATTTTGTTTCACTTTAGGCCGTGTGCCCACGGAGCAACTGCTATCTGACTTCAGTCAGCAACCCAGCGTTGCCAGATACCATTGGCTGATAGGTTAGGCTAGGCGTACACCGGTTAGTCAAGACAATACAAGACAAGATTAGTCACGTTTAGTCACAGTAATTCACATAGTTGCTTATGAAGCAGCACACACTGATGCAATGACTAATCGGTGTGTGTTGCTTCATAAGCAACTATGTGAAGTACTGTGACTAAACGTGACTCATCTCGTATTGACTAACCGGTGTACGACTAGCCTTAGATTACACTATTACCCGAAAACCAGCCAAATGTTATCTGGCAACACTGGGTTGCTGACTGAAGTCAGATAGCAGTTGCTCCGTGGGCTCACGGCCTTACAGTAATTCCTTCACAGTAATCAATTTGAAAGGCAATTTGAAAAAAATACCAGACCAAATATTCACGTGTAACAAAATGTCAACCTTTTCCCTGCACAACTCGTATTTTATTGCCACAATAGCCAACTGTGAATAATAGGAAGGTCAGTGGCTTTCGGCCAACATCTTGGAGATTGTGTGCGACGGTCGTTTGTCTTGAAATAGTTTCGATGTTGAGGTTTTTGTTGGTGCAGCCTTCCGAAGGCGAATTGAAAAACTAAAACTCGAAAGACTCGCCGGTCGACAAGAAAACAGTTTCGAAGCTTTCTTTAGGCTGTGCAAAGGAATGGTGGAAGAAGAAGAAGAAGAAGAAGAAGAAGAAGAAGAAGAAGAAGAAGAAGAAGAAGAAGAAGAAGAAGAAGAAGAAGAAGAAGAAGAAGAAGAAGAAGAAGAAGAAGAAGAAGAAGAGAAGGAAGAGGATGAGTTGAAAAGCGATAAAGGACGGTTACTTGCGAGGACGAGTCTCAAGAGAGAAGGAAAGGTTCCCGCTCACTCAACTCAACTGCTGCTAGCTCCCTCATCGAATTTTCTTTGATATGCCTTCAATCCTCGACTGTCACTCTTCATTCCCTCCATCCTCTTTTTCTCTCCTCTTCTTCTCCTTCTTTGCCCTTGTGAGCGTGTCGTTGTCTGTCGACTTGCTTCAATTTTACTCCTTTTACTTGCTTGCATCTACATGGATTTGTGCGTCAAGTGATTGAAGGGGAAAGAAGTGATCGCTTTTTCATGCCACGCCGATAAAAGCAGCCGGGAGAGAGAATATAACAAGTTGTTAGAAGAGTCGTTCAACATTCTTGTAGGCAAGTACTCCAATAAATGGATGTGGTATTATAATCATAAGTGATTATCATTAAAAATATATTGCATATCATTCTCAAATTGGAATAATATTCTAAAGTTTTTGCTTCTTAGAATTTGTAAAATAATACCTTTCCTCCATTGGGAGCCTGGCTAATCGTTAGTAAGGCTAGTCAGTCACTCCCTATATTTGGAGGCATATTAAATTGTTGCATTGCACTATATAGCTGCTTTACACAATGTTATCCAGCAGTGCTTTGTTCCCATCACTGGGTTGCGAAGACTAGCTTATGGTTGAGGTGTCAATGTGCTGATTCAGTCAAGTAGATGTGAAACTGGCAACCAGCTGGTAGGCCTAAGAAAATAATACCACCAAACGATTTTAACATTGTGTAACAAGTGTTGAGGCCAAAAAATTTAAGCTTGAAGTAGTTTGTAAATAATTTATTTGTAATTTATCATTGAATGAAGTAGAAATCATATATAAATGATTAGAGAAATATTCAAGCAATGAATGCGGTTAAATGGAGTGAATGAGTTATGATGATCAGAAGAGAATGCAAATTTCTTCTCACAAAATTTAGAGAGAACGACCGATCGCTCCCTATGAAATGACCTCTCGTCAATTATTCATCCAACTTGAAACCGAGAGGGAATCTAACCACTTATCATTCCAAACATATTTCCTCTAAAATTCATTCGACTCAGTGTGTTTATTTTCGGGATTATCCAAATCACAAATAATTACCAATTGATTCGATGGAAGTAAGGTATTGTGCTTTTAATATTCCACTCACATTGATCTGATCATAAATCAAAATGAAGTTTGTAAATGAGTAAATTGAATTGATTAATAAATGAATCAGTGACTATGAGTTGAGAGAATGATTGAGACATTGAAAATTATTTGTAAAAACACAATTTTCTAGACTTTAGAAATTATTAGTATGTGATAAAACAAGACTTTCAAAGTTAGAAGTTACTTACGAATTCATCTACATCGTTCAGTTCATCAATGGAAAAAAACAATCTTGAGTATTGCGACTCAATAGAAGATCGAACACAAGCAAAGCCCTGAGAAATACCTTCATCCTGATTTCACGGTGTTCGGTATGCAAACACACAGGAATTCGCAAACACAAACTATTTTGCTGGAAACAGGGCACCCTAGGCTGGGCGGTGACAAATTGCGACAATTGTTTGGATATCGGAAATCGGCCGGCTATATCTTAGCCGGTAAGGCAAGGAATGAGCAGCCCAGTTCCTGATCCCTGCTTTGTGTAGGTAGGCTACTCTCAGGAGAATCACGGCTCCTTGTTCTGTGAGCCAAATTCGATCAAGTTCACTGGAGCAACAACAACAACAAAATTCTAGTAACATTCTAGATAACTGAAAGTCACCATTCGTTTCATTCTGAAAGCCACAAGAATTGCTATTAAGATAAAGAAATTTTCCAATTTCTTCAAGTGAATTTTTCATATGTAAAACTTAATTCCTTGAAGGAACATACAATCTAGAATAAGGTTAGATACTCTTTCTCTTACAGCATTACTTTTATCAATATCAACATTAATAGATTAACACTGATTTATGAAACACTCTTCAAGGAAATGTGCCATAGAAAAAGGAAAACCAATTCCCATTAATTAAACCAGTCTTGGAGACAGTGAAGAAATGCAATATGGTGCATAAAGTTAAACATGGGCTTTTCTACGTGGTACCTAGTAGAATGTAAAATTACTTCAGTAGGCCTATAATGAAGATAACTGTGAGTCTCGGCGCACATAGAATGAAATATTGAATTGAGCTGGGCCTCCTCCATTCAGGCCGTTTCCATCAATATTGAAATCACGAGGTACTTTACTATAAAAAATGTTGTTATCATTGATTGATGTATTGAATAATTATTTCATGATTGATGTTTTGGTTTCATTCTTTTGCAGAGAGGTACTGCACAACGGCAGCCTATACTTTCCGCCATTTTCGGCAGAAAACTTTCGTCCGGACGTGCACGCGACAACCTACCGCTGCTTGGCGTCAAATCCGTCCGGCAGCATCATATCCCGTGACGCCAATCTCAAACCTGGTCAGTTCAGCCAATTCTAATACCAAACTAAGTTCGAAACACTAATCCTTGCGAAACCCCAAGGGCAAACCTTAGTAAAATAAAACATTGCAGGCTCTTTTATTGCTAACAGTAAGATACTACTCATACGTGGATACTTAATTCGCGGCTACTCGGTGACTCGGATTGTAAACAAGGCGTGTTTTCAAATGATGACGCTCAGTTGATCCTGCAACCGTAGTGTCTGAACGACATAATGTCTGAACGACTGAACACACATGTTCAGGGCCTAAGAATCTACTCACACGTAGATACCCAGCGACTTTTTTTTTAAATGATGACGCTCAGACGACACGATTCGTCTGAAAACAAGTATCCACGATTTCAGTAGTGCCAAAAGGAATTTGATGATATTTACAATTATAATATAAACTTGTTTCTAGTGTCGTACCTGGGTTAATTTCTAATACTGTAAATTGAATTAGCATATACTTAAGCGTGGGAGAGTAGATATTTTATCATTATTTCAAATTATTTTAATTTTTCACTCTTCTGTTGAACCAATACATTGGATATGTGCAATTAATATTCAAAATTTTACATATTTTTCGTTATGGACGCGAAGTATGGATGTATATACTCATCTGTTCTTCTAAATAAATAAATACTGATAACCTTGCAAAGAAGTTATGACTTGAAAATTGAGAACTCATTCACAGAAATGAATAGGATTTCCTGATTTTCCTCATAAAGAATGTAATACAGTAGCATTGAAGAATAGGATGAGCTTATGGTAATAATTATGGTTTTGAGCAGAAAAAGATGACTACGGAGAAATCAGTGACAATGACAGCTAGAACGATAACTTTTCCAATCTATCATTGCAAAGTAGCTCATTGGAGTCGGTTGATATTAAAAACGCTGCTAGCATAATAAAACGGATCGATCCAACACAAAAATACGAACGTCTATTGTTCCACAAAAAATACCAAAGGAATGATAATTATTAAATTTGTTCAATTCAGTCAACTCGAAATTATATCTTGTTTGCCAACTATTCAACAATTGAATAACCTAAATCCGAACTTATTAGGTTGAATAGTAGCGAAAGGTGGGCGGGGGACGTTAAGGGACATCTAGATCGAGTTCATAATAAGATGAGAAAGGAGAAGAAATTCTGATGATCAAACAAAATCTCATACGAAACCCCTAAATAATAATAAGACAATCTGAATTATCATGAGAATATTAATATCATTTTTTATCGACACTTCATAGTATCTCAAACCCCATCGAACAAACACCGTGACCAATACTCATCTCCACGACAACTGATTAAACCAAGCATATTGATAGCACAGCACGTTCACAGTCGAATGATCTTCTTTGACAACATTCTACGCCATACTGAACTTCAGAGAAAAAATTCACCCTTAATTTCGACAGGTCACGATTCAGTTGATCAGATTAATTGAGCTGGAACGAATCCGATCTAGCGTTCAAGGTATTCGAAAATCCGGTTTGCATGGAAATAGGTGGCAGGTTTTTGAATAATTTAGAAATCTGGTCAAAAATCTACTTGGTATTCGCAAATTTTCTGTGTTTCTACTCATGCAGTAAGTGCAAGCTAGGCCATGTACAAGAATAGCCTTAACGAAATATACAAGTATCAAAATATTACCAATAAATACCGTGGATGAATAGAATTGAGTGATTTGATAGGGTAGCCAGGATCAGTAATGATTTCCATAAATACCCGGAAATCGGTGACGGTGATTCATATATTATTGAGATTCAATGTATGTTTCATACTATGATGAAACTAGATTATTCAGATTACTATTATTTTTATATTATCATAATTAGAAAATTAAAAAACCTTATCAAATTCTCACAAATTTGAAGCACTGGTACTATAGGTAATGGCACTGATACTAAGTGAAGATTGAACACAAATATGCAAAGAAAATTTACAGTTTACAGTGTACAGTTATGGTCTGTTTCGAAAGATAGTAAATAGCCTGAGTCACTCTATATTTCTACTTCTCATTCTTATTCAAACAGATTTTTATATGAATTGAGGATCACATCTTGCAGTTCACAATTTTTTGGTTCAACAAAAATGTAATTTGTTTCTTTTTGTGTAGTAGTGAAGATGACATTGTGGTAGTTATCCATACTGAATAAAAAGACTTGAAGTTGTCAAAACCACAGATTTAATAAAACAACGAAATACCGGTATCGGTTGCTACACCATTATCAATCTCTGGTAATCTAAAATACAGTGCAGCAGAATTTATACTCGTGACCGAGTGCTGTGATTGGGAGTTGATCGGCCTATCAAGGTGAACGCCTGCCATTGGCCTAGATATAAGCTCCTCCTACAATGGGCGGTTTCTACAAACGTCACAGCAATGGCGGATCAAGCAACTTGGCAAACAGCTGGCGGCTTTGTTACTTGTTTGAACCGCCATTGCTATGACTTATGTAGAAACCGCCCATTGTGGGAGGAGCTTATATCTAGGCCAATGGCAGGCGTTCACCTTGATAGGCCGTTCAACTCCCAATCACAGCCCTCGGTCACGAGTATAAATTCTGCTGCACTGTATTTCAGTTTTATATTATCAGAGATTGGAGTAACAACCGAAAATGGTATCTCGTTGTTTTATTAAATATGAGGTTTTGACAACTTCAAGTATTTTTAGTCAGTAATTTGGTTCTAATGTATTTTTATTTAGAGTGAGACTATTCACGAATATGCCAAGTATCGGTATAGAGATTGAATATTAGCAACAGTAATCCATACTAAACGTTTTACTGATACTAATGGCGCGGTTTTACGATACCAGTAGACGTGTAGGTTACTGGCAGGAAGGTTAGACATATGATTTTCCATTCTTTACAAGCAAATAGACACTGACTGGTGTGCATTGCCCTATTTGTTTGTATAGAGTGGATGATCATATGACCAACCTTCCTGCCAGTAACCTACACGTCTACTGGTATCGTGAAACCGCGTCATTAGTATCAACCCATAGAAATATGTTATCAATGGGGGTACAACATGTTTGCAAAACCAACAATGCAAATAATTACGATATTTCTGAGTGGTCACTGAAGGAGTAGTCTATTAAAAAAAATTGTAATCAACTATTTAAAAAGATGATAACAATTTTCAACAGTAATAGAATTCTTTTAAATTCATATTTTCAAGAAGACGCGTAAATCAAGTTATTTACTAGTGATAAATAGTCTGCATAGTGCATATTATTAAAAAATCTGGATAGTAGCCTGTAGGTGGAATTCACGGACAGATTTTCGCAGTATAGGTCACCCCATATAGATGAGAGCGAGTGTATTATAGCAGACCGGTAATAGGAATAACTTCTGCAGATTGGGAAGTTACTGAATGATATAAGCAAGTTAGAAACGGAACTGGATTTGTGAAGAAGGAAACAGAATTGGAGATGGCGAGCTAGAAATTATATTATCTTTGACCGTTACGTGTACACCTGATTAATCCAATCAGCAAAGGTAGAGCAGAGCAGAGAGGCTGCAAACAAAAGCACTGGGACCCAGTCGAACAGGGAACAAACTGGAACAGGGAACGGAATGGAACAGGGAACAGGTAGACAGCGTCCCTGAATTATTAAGCCCTGGCGCATAAAGGGAATTTGTCGCGTTTTATTGGCGTGTCATTTTTCCTGTCGTTATACCGAAACGGTCAATTTCATTTTCTCTGTGATATTTTCCGAGCCGCGCTCGACCTTTCTCATTTTTCACGATTTCAAATGCTTCCCAAAAACGACGTGCAATAAAATAAAAAAATTGGCTCGGCTCAAAACCCGAACGCGATGCGATATGTTTGCAATCCATCCCAGAGTGCAAGAGGGTGGGCGGCCTTTGTTTTGTTTGCATGTCAGTATAATGTTACTCGAGAGGTTTTTCATTGTTCTAATACAAAAATTAGCTCTTTTGTAACAGATACATTTGGCAGTTATCAGAATTCATAATAACATTTTGAGATAATACTCCTAATCATAACAACAACATAAAATAATATATATCTGGATTTGACATGCTTATATCAAAATTACAGACACGATAATAATCGATTATCCTTCAAATAGAAGTTATAGGCCTAATTAAGTATTCTTAAAATACTTTGAATAAGAGTTTGAAAAAATAGTATCCAGTATGGATAATTATAATTATAATTATAATTATGGAAGATTATACAACAACATCACCTTCACTACTATACAGAAAGATTATCATTTGAATGATCAATAAATGATCGAAGGAGGGGCCCTATCGGATGTACAACCTACATGTAAAGCCATGTTATACATAGTGAGGTTCTACTAGGGAATATTATGGTAACAAACAATTTTAGAAGCGTTCAAAACCGCCAGATAAGAGCCATAATGAAATTAAAACATCAACTTGGTTTGTAAAATCTCAACTATAGAGAAATGGTACAGTGACAATACACGGAAAGATTGTATTGATTCAATTCAATGAGATCCAATACTGTAGCTATATTCTATATTATCAATCCCATCGCATGAAACATACAGGTAATATTCTCCGTATTATTGTACTGTATATATTTTCAAATATTGATCCTTTAGATGGAAACAATCACAAAAATACTAGGTAAGAACAATTCAATACAATGAAATTGAATCAAAACTTCAAGTAGGCTACACAAGAAAATAATGAAATGAATGAATGAAGTGATGAACTCTATTCTCTAAAACAAAGCATAGAAAAATCATTTGAATCACAGGAGCTATAGTTCTAGTACACCACGTTATGAAGCATTCGTTATTTTGTTATTGCCTCATCACAATATTTCTTCCAAAAATCGTAATCCTTCAAGGCTAAGCAAAATAGCCTACTGGATGAAATGCAATTAAATGATTGAATTTTTAATGTAAACTGATTGAATGAAATAAAATCTAGAAAATCAAACCCATAACTTGAAAGACTCTAACGAATTGGCTCTTCCCTCACAATATGTTTGACTAAAAATCGCGTTCCTCAACGCAAAAACAATCAACGAAAAAAATATTACCGGAACGTAACATTGAATGGATTAAAATCGAATACTGTAAATCTGTAATCAATTTCATGGAGAGCGAATTCAAGTAAATTTCCTCTTCTCTCTCAATACTTTTTTCCAGAAATCACTACCCTCAACACAGAAACACAAATCACAGCGGTACTCTTTCCCGTATTGGAAGGCTCGATCAGACTCAGCCGTAAAGTTGCTAATTAATTGAGCTCGAGTGCAGAGTGCGCTACACAGAAAACATCCATGTGGTGGTACAAGTGCTCTACAGCAGGGGCTGTGTGAGAATGCAAGTGCTTACTAATTACCTAGTCGAAAAGTTGTTTTGATGTTTCGAAACTTTTTCAACAAGCTCCGGCTATTGACGAGTGAAATGAGCGCGGTGAAAGCGCGAGAGAGAAAGATGCAGTTTGTGATTGTGGTTTAGAGGGAGGAGGAGTGCGAAAGAATGCGGTGAGAGAGAGAGAGATGCAGCTTTCGATTGCGGTGTAGAAGAAAGAAGTGATGAAAAGTGAAGGAGTGAGAAGAGGAAAGGAAAAGAGAAAGAAAAGGAGGAAGAAGTGGAGCCGCCACCGACAGTCCTAATTAGAGTGTAGGCAGGCAAGAGCGCCATGTTAGATTAATGGAGTAGTAGTATCGTGGTATCAGACCAGCGAAACACTCTCTAATGAGCATCGACAAAGAAACAGAAATGTAAGTTGATTAGTAAACATCCCTCGGTTCACTTCGTGAGGTAGCAGCCAGCCAACTTGCGTGCAATGCTGATGGCAAAGTATCTGTTCGAGCTCTGTGATAGAGAGCGTTAATTAAAATGGATTATTGCAGTTCATTGATTTCCCCGAATCGGCCCTGTGAAGGGTTGCTGTTGTTTTGGAAAATATTTTGTTTCGTTTTCAAGTTGAATTTATTATAATACTTTTATGACTATTTATTTTATATATATAATAAATTTGCGTACGCGGGTTTCAAACATCACTCTCTGATTGATCGATTGGTGCTGTTTGGTTTTAAGTTCCATTCGTAACTTTCAAAATTCCAAGTAAATCGTAATATTATGTATTTTCGGGGCGGAAATTTAATTATAATTATTTAACGCCCAAACCTTGCTTGAGCTCAAATTATGGACTTTAACAAAAAATTCTCATATAGACTAAAAATTATCAGTGAAACCCAGTTTTCAAATTTTAATTTGTTTCAAAACTTTTTAAAATCTTTAGTGTTCACCCCTCACGTTACCCAAGCACAAGTCTATGGCATCACCCTCACAAAACGTTATCTTACAGTCTCTTAAAATAATCAGTAAATCCCTGCTTTCAAATCTCAATTTTTCAAATTTCAAAATGTATTCAAATTATTTTAAATGTTTGCAAATGTTACTAGACGTGCACAGCAGCGGCGCGCTAATCGTGGACGACGTGACAGCGACGAAAGGCAATGTTGCCATTCTGCGCTGCAACGCCGCCGCCAGTGCACAGCGCAGCCTGTCGTGGCTGCGTGACGACCCGCTGCTGGGCCGCAGCGCGCTGCACTCTGGCGGCAAGTACGTGACGACGGCGGCCGGCACGCTGCACGTGCGTGACGTGTCACGTGACGACACCTACGCGCGCTTCTACTGTCAGACCATCGACAAGGTCACCGGAGAACCACGAATCAGCAAACCGGCCAGGGTCGCCGTTCTAGGTCAGTTCGTTCAATCGCACTTTATGAAAATCTATTACAAGTACAAGTAGGCTACTCCAAATGAAATATTTTTCTTCTCCAGTTTAATGATGCTAACATCAAAAATGCACCTCCACTTATTAAAACAGTTCTCAACCAGCCAGTGTTTCACTTTAGTTTTGAACGATGTGAGTGTTTGGGTTTCTTCCACATTTTAATAGAAATTACTGATGGAGCTGGAATTCATACTTTGTCTGAGAGCTGGGTTTGTATAGTTAGAATGCCAATAATTGTATATAAATGGTTTATCACTGCTAAAAGTTATTCAAATTCATGATATAATTAGGTTATTAGCCTCATAATATAATTAAATTTTTAATTATATAAAAAATATAATAATATAATTTTAAATTATATTACCTCCTATAAGATAATTGAATTTTTGAGATAATATTATTTGCTGAAACTTTGTTAATTTCACAGAACCTGATACAAATTCGGCTCCTAGAATAACCTATTCATCTTCGGAGATTAGGAAACAAATTGGATCACAGGCTGAACTTGAATGTGTTGGAGAAGCATATCCTCCTCCAAAATACAGGTAGGGAATTTCGACTGTTTCAAACATTTTCATAATTTTGCAATACTGTTGAAAGACCTTACAATCTTAAACTTACTTCATTTCAAACTTCAAAATTGAGTTGATGTAATAAAAATGGAGAATATCATGTTCCATCACTACCAGCGAAATTTACTCTATCAATATTTTGCTTGAAATACTTCTAAACACTCCTTCTTCGTCCTCTTCCTTTTCTTCTTCTTCTTCTTCTTTTTCTACTTCTTCTTCTTACTCTTCATCTTCTTCTTCTTCTTCTTCTTCTTCTTCTTCTTCTTCTTTCTTCTCCACATCTTCTCTACTATTCATGTCCTTCTTCTTCTTCATTCTTCTTCTCCTTCTCCTCCTCCTCCTTCTTCTTCTTCTTCTTCTTCTTCTTCTTCTTCTTCTTCTTCTTCTTCTTCTTCTTCTTCTTCTTCTTCTTCTTCTTCTTCTTCTTCTTCTTCTTCTTCTTCTTCTTCTTCTTCTTCTTCTTCTTCTTCTTCTTCTTCTTCTTCTTCTCTTCTTATGTTAATCTTCAACTTATATATCCTGCGGTAAACGAATGAATAATTCTTCCTGAATCAAGCATGTGACTTTCATCATCGTCTATCATTTCCCGTAGATGGTACAAACAAGAGGGAGGCATGCTGATGGAAGTGCAGGCGCAGTCGATGTTTGTGAAGCCGCTGGACTCGGTGCTGCACTTCCAGCAATTGCGGCCTGAAGACGGCGGCGTGTATGTGTGTGTCGTTAACAATGTGTTGGGCGAGGACCGACAAGACTTGCTACTCATCACGTCCGCCCCCCTCTCCGTCTACATACACCCCCAGTATCAGGTAACTGCGACTTAGTCCCTATGCTATCCAATCGCAATCATAGTGAACAATCCCAGAAACAACAAGGGAAGGTCGTAACACTAACACCTTCTATGATTGCATGGCTACGATATGACTGGCTCAATGTATCTCAGTCTGAACTTGAATGTGTTGGGGTATAGTAGGATATTCCAGAAAGCAATCGTTGAATTCATCTCTCATCATCACCCTACCTGTTAGGCTAGGCGTACACCGGTTGGTCAAGACGAGACAAGACGAGATTAGTCACGTTTAGTCACAGTACTTCACATAGTTGCTTATGAAGCAACACACACCGATTAGTCATTGCATCAGTGTGTACTGCTTCATAAGCAACCATGTGAATTACTGTGACTAAACGTGACTAATCTCGTCTTGTCTTGCCATGACTAACCGGTGTACGCCTAGTCTTAGGTAGCGTGGAAATGTTACTGCTACTTAAAGAATTTTGTCAAAGAATCCAGCCACATGCACTATTCGCTCCAATCTCTAGAAAGGTATGCAGTATGTTCCATGCTCTAGCTTCCAAAAGAATATTGCTTGTTGAATGATTGAAAATATATTAAATTCGTGAATAATTCAGATCTTTCAGCAGTCAAAGAATATTTGTTATCTATTTTGAGATCAAACCATACTTATATTGGCGAACTGTATAGTGTTTTTACGGCTTCCAAATTAACTTTTCTAAATTCAAAATTGTTAATTTACTCGTCGATTGTTCTCATGGAGTATTCCTGGACCAGAAATAATTCTTGTGTGAAGTGTGTGAAAATACATAACCTTGTTTTGGACTGCATTACTCATCAAAATTTGGAAGAGAAATAGTACAGGCACGGTCTAGTTTTTCTCTCTCAGTTTATAATATTATGATTTTTGTAATTGTATCAATAATATGGAATGTAAATGAAAAATACAAAACTTTAAAATTTACAAGCAACATTCTAAAAAATTTCACCAACCAATGAGACATTTTTAAACGCTAGGCTATTTCCATCAATTGCTTGCACTGTTAACATCAATAGAAACATAACATAATATTTATTGAACAAACACGACTTAATATTTGTGATCAATAATTCTAATATTTTTGTAGGTAGTGGACGGAGGCTCCCGAGCAGTTTTCAACTGTTCAGTGCACGGCGGAGAGGGAATAGTGAGCATCGTTTGGATGAAAGACGCGCGACCGCTACACGAGGGGGGCAGAATCAGCTTGCAGCAGCAGAACGAAATACTTGTCATTGAGGGTGTTTCCAAAATCGACCGAGGCATGTACCAGTGCTATGTGAGGAGTGGCGAGGAGACAGCTCAGGGTACTTCACAACTAACCCTGGGAGGTGAGAAATAATATTGAAATTCTTTTAACTTGTTTTTCACACGACATTTGTAGAGCATTTTCGTCATGGAAAGCAAAATTGAAGAGTATTGAGATTCTTTTAAACCTATGTTACAAAACACAGATAATGTAAGATGATTAAGCATCAATGGATACCCAAAATACAGTGCTTTTTCAACCTCTGCATCAGAATTCCTCTCCAATTGGATATATTATGATTCGAAACCACGGTTTTCACCGCCTCTAAAATGTCCTGAAACTCGAATCAACTGATTTGCTATTGATATTCGGTCGAATTTCAATTGTAAATTTTAATAAGCGTTGATTATTGCTGCAACCAATAATAATGTTTGCGAGTGCTATTTCAGTTCTGACAACAAACGGTATCATCCAATCACATATGCTAAACATAATGATTACAGGGATCTGTATTAGTAGATATCACGGTGTTGATTTCGAATTGGATTCGGTCTTCCCATTCATTTTCAACTGTGTAGTTTCCTGCTGTCATTATATTGGTAGGAATCTTCATCATGATATTTCATTTCATACAATTCATCAAACATAAATAGACAAGAATACTTATAATGTGATATTGTTTTATATTGTCTTCCCTAAGCTATTTATGTATTTATTATAATGCATTCTATGAAATTATTGAATTATTCTTGAGCTAAATTGAAACACCGACTTGCTGAGACTATGCAAATGTTTGATATTACTTCAGTTACTACTATATTTTTCTATATATTTTTTAATATCATTGAGAACTACTCCACTTATACTGTATAAACAGGATTGGTGAGAAAACCTTGCTAGTTTTTAAAACTTGATTAAGACCTTAAGGTTTGAAAACTTGCTAGTCAACCATATCTAATAATAAATAGTTTCATTCGTTCATTGAGTGACTTGAGTCAACTGGTACGTATAATGCCTTGCTTACATGTTGCCAGTCTTTCTTTCTTTCTTCTTTTTTCTTTCTTCTTTCTATCTTTTTTTCTTTCTTAATTTCTTTCTTTCTTCCATTCTTTCCTTCTCACTTTCTTTCATTCTTTCTTACCATACCTCAAATTTCAGGAATAACACTGAAAACTAGTCGACTGGTAACTTGTGAACAAAGCATTAGTAGGACACTTTTGGCATGATTAGACGACATGCACTCTATTCCATCCTTGATATTTTAAATAAACTATTCACGTATAATATTATTCTTATCAATTTATAAATTTCCATATTCATTGAATGTGAATCTCAGCAATCCCTCTAACCCTGATATTTTTAAAAAACTATTTGTAAATACTGTACCTTTATTTAATTTTCAAATAAAATTATTTATTTATTTCCCACACACACAGCAATATTTAAACATAACATGCATTAAGCAATACAATAATATTATTAATAGTTGATAAAACTATGGAAAAGAATGCTCATAACATACCGTAAAACAACATGACATATATCAAACAATACAATAATAACATAAAAACTAGATAAAACAATAGAAAAAATGCTAATAAAAAAAATAGATGTGGTGAAAAAAGGTTAGTGAATCGAAAGTTCTCCCAACTATGGATATCCATGTCATAGGAAGGCAAATTTTTATTTTATTATATTTGTTCATTGATTGAATGTGACTTGCAGCAATCCCGCCGACCCTGCTGACGACATTTGTGGAGCAGACGATCCAGCCAGGCGTGACGGTGTCGCTGCGCTGCATAGCGGCCGGCAACCCGCCGCCCCGCGTCACGTGGCTGCTGGACGGCGGCGCGCTGTTGCCGCGCGGCCAGTACATGCTGGGCAGCTTTGTCGACGCCGCCGGTGACGTCATCAGCCACCTGAACATCACCAACGCACGCGTGCAGCACGGCGGCATCTACACCTGTGTCGCCAAGAACAGTCTCGGCAGTGTGCAACACTCCGAGCCGCTTAATATCTATGGTGGGTTGGTGCTGATAGAATAGAATAGAATAGAATAGAATAGAATAGAATAGAATAGAATAGAATAGAATAGAATGGAATAGAATAGAATAGAATAGAATAGAATAGAATAGAATAGAATAGAATAGAATAGAATAGAATAGAATAGAATAGAATAGAATGAGAACAGAATGGAATAGAATGGAATGAATGGAATGGAATAGAATGAATGGAATGGAATGAATGGAATGGAATGAATGGAATAGAATGAATAGAATGGAATAGAATAGAATAGAATAGAATAGAATAGAATAGAATGAGAATAGAATGAATGAATAGAATAGAAATAGAATAGAATGGAATAGAGATGAGATAGAATAGAATAGAATGAGATAGAATAGAATAGAATAGAGATAGAATAGAATAGAATAGAATAGAATGGAGATAGAGATAGAATGGAATGGAATAGAATAGAATGAGAATAGAGATAGAATAGAATGGAATAGAATAGAATGAGAATAGAATGAATGAGAATAGAATAGAATGAATAGAATAGAATGGGAGATAGAATGAATAGAATGAGATAGAGATAGAATAGAATGAATGGAAGAATAGAATAGAATAGAATAGAATGGAATAGAGATAGAATGAATAGAATAGAATAGATAGAGATAGAGATAGAATAGAACAGAGATAGAATGAAGATAGAATAGAATAGAATGAATAGAATGAGAATAGAATAGAATAGAATAGAATGTGAATAGAATAGAATGAATAGAATAGAATGAATAGAATAGAGAGAGAATAGAATAGAATAGAATATTCACTTTATTCATGTAGATTACAAAGTATGTCGCTTAAATTCTAGGTCATGATAGTTGTTACAATGAACGTCATTTGAAAATAGTAATTACAGTATCGGATTCACTGAACAAAACATGAGATAAGGGAGATTTTAAATGAAAATATATAGGTGTAAGTTTAATTCTAGATTGTTGTTAATAGTTGAGATAGTTGAGAATAGAAAATCCTGAATCTTGGCAGACATCAATCAGCAAAAGGACCAAAGTATACAAGGCGTCATTGACGCGGCGGCCATGATTCTGGACCAATAACAGAGAACTAAATTGAGCTTCGAATGCCCTGTAACATGTTATTTCCATCTACTGGTTGATTTCGGCGGCATTGCTGCCTTGTCTATTTTGACCCTCATCAACATATAGGCTAGGCGTACACCGTTAGTCAAGACAAGACAAAACGAGGTTAGTTACGTTTAGTCACAGTGATTCACATAGTTCCTCATGAAGCAGCACACACTGATGCAATGACTAATCGGTGTGTGTTTTCAATAATCTGTGATGCTGTGACTAAACGTTACTAATTTCGTCTTGTCTTGTCTTGACTAACCGGTGTACGCCTAGCCTTACTTGTCTTTGGTATACTCGTTCAAGATCAATTGTTTCACAGGTAAGGAATGAAGTTGGTGAACAGCTATTTACAGTGTTCCAAAAGCTGTTTTTAATAGAGTTACACTTCTAGAGTCACACCTTCTCCATTCTCATCCTTCTTCTTCATCCTTTTCCCCTCCTCTTCCATAATCAATAGTCCTATGCCCGGTTTTTCAGTCGTTCAATAAACTTATTGAATCAATAACTTTTTTTGCATTTGAAAACACATGCGTATTGATTCAATAGTGCTATTGGATCCATAAACTGTCTATTGAGCGACTGAAAAACCGGTCACTGGAGTAATGGGTAGGACTCCTCTCTTATCTACAAGTAATCTCAAGTAATGTTCAGTGCTCACAATCTGTCTTCTCTCCTTTTTCTAGTTCTCCGTATCCTTCTTCTTATATTCTACCTCCTTCTTCTTCTCCTGTTCATCTCCTTCTCAATCGTTTCCATACGTTTCTTCTTCCCATTATCTTTTTCTCCTTTCTATTCCTCTCTTTCTAGTTCTTTGTCTCTTCCCATTCTACCTTCATCCTCCTCTACTTTTTCATCTCCTCAATCGTTTTCATACTTTTCCTTTAATCGTTTTCATCATTTTCGTTTTCATTGCATCAGTGTGTGCTTCTTCATTAAGGAACCATGCTTGAATCACTGTGACTAAACGTAACTAACCTCGTTTTGTCTTGTCTTGACTAACGGTGTACGCATTATCTGACAACTAAGCACTCATTATCTTTTTCTTTTTCTTTTTCTTTTTGTTTCTTCTTCTTCTTCTTCTTCTTCTTCAACTTCCTCTTCTTCTTCTTCTTTTTCTTCTTCTTCTTCTTCTTCTTTTCTTTCTTCTTCTTCTTCTTCTTTCTTCTTTCTTCTTCTTTCTTTTTCTTCTTCTTCTTCTTCTTCTTCTTCTTCTTCCTTCTTCTTCTTCTTCTTCTTCTTCTTCTTCTTCTTCTTCTTCTTCTTCTTCTTCTTCTTCTTCTTCTTCTTCTTCTTCTTCTTCTTCTTCTTCTTCTTCTTCTTCTTCTTCTTCCTTCTTCTTCTTTTTCTTTTTTTTCTTCTTCACCTTCTTCCTCTTCTTTTTCTTCTTCTTCTTCTTCTACTACTTTTTTTTCTTATTCACTTTCTATCTTTATTTCTCCCCTTCTTCATCTTCTTGAAATGACCTTCTTCATGGCATTTGACCTTCTTCATTTTCTATCTCTTCATCTTCTTAATCGTTTCCAAACTTTTCTCCTTTTCATTCTCTACTTCTTCATCTCCTAGTGCCGTGCCTTCTTATGTTTCAATCCGCTTCCAGGTCCGCCGTCGGCGCGCGGCCCGCTCAACCTGACCGCCGTTTCGGGCGGCGAGACGCGCCTCCAGTGCCCGGTGGCCGGCTACCCGGTGGTGTCGACCACGTGGCAGCACGCCGGCGTGCCGCTGCCCGCCAACTACCGGCAGCGCGTCTTCGCCAACGGCACCCTGCTCATCGCCCAGCTCAAGAACGACGCCGACCGCGGCCACTACACCTGCACCGTGCGCAACCAGCAGGGCCAGTCGGCCTCCTCCAAACTGCATCTCGACATCATCACCTAATACACGCATAAGTTACCTAATACAAATAAGCACAACAAGCATAATAAAGGCATATGAGTCACTCTATACATAAGTCACGAAACAGGTAACCTGGATACCGGTCTCGAGGTGCAACAAGGCAACATATGGACAGTGCCACCTAATACAAACTACATAGTGCCAATGCACACCAGCTGCTTTAGGTGTGCAGGTACGTCACGTCATGCACAGTCATAAGTCACCTGATACAAACTGCATCTCGACATCAAGAGTAAGCAGTGCCACTAACAAGTCACCTAATACAGGCATAAGTTACCTAATAAAGGCGTAAGTCACGTAATACAGGCATAAGTCACGTCACACAGGTATAAGTCACCTAATACAAACTGCATCTCGACATCAAGAGTGAGTGCCATAACACTCACAAGTCACGTAATACAGGCATAAATCATAAAACACAGGCATAAATCATGTAAGGCTAGACGTACACCGGTTAGTCAAGATAAAACAAGACGAGATTAGTCATAATTTTAGTCACAGGCATAAATCATACAGTTGCTTATAAGCAACACATACAAAATGCAATGACTAATCAGTCTGTGTCTTGTCTTGACTAACTATACAGATAGTGACCTAATACACAGTCATAAGTCACGTAATACAAACTGCATTTCGACATCAAGAGTAAGTGCCTGGTCCATAACACTTACAAGTCACGTGTAATACAGGGGACTGGGTTACCTTTTAAAATTCTAAGTTCAATATTTTGTCTGGAATATTACCAGTGAATTAAAGCCGTTGGCTACAGAAAGTGGGTCATGTTCTATTCTAACTACGGCAAACCGTAAAAAGAACATTATTGGGGGACCGCACCCATAGGTCCAATGGTATAGCTCACTCCTTATCGGAGTAAGCGATTTAGGCGCCACGAGTTGCAAGAAAGCGAATCTCGGTGATCTATCTCTTTGTTCATTCTCATCGCGATAATGGCTAACAAAAGGGATGTTATTATCGAAATAGAATTTAATCATAGACTCACATCAATCAGATTTGTGAAATATCATTTATACATTGTTGCTATCTATTTATTCGTTACTCTCCAAGTGTATTCACGAATGGTTTAATCAAATTGAAAAAACTCAATGATATGTATAGTAATAATTTGATACTCAGGGTTTTTTACCGATACCAATATTGAACATATTTGTAGAAATCTTATTGATGTTGTCTATAAATCTTATTGACAATATCCAGTTGTCGCCGAGAAATAAACAATTGCTTGGAAAGGCCTCACTAAAAATTTCATCCAGGAGTGAGGCAGGTCAACAGCGGAACTGAAACTAACTCTAATACGAAGTCACAAAGCTTATGTAACTATTATTTTTACTTATTTTTACTATTATTTTTTTTTATCATCAGATCATTTAAAATTAACTTTTGGTTACAACTCAGTTCCTAGAAGTGTAATGATGATGAACATTTTTTTTTCTCAATGCCATTAAGTTCAGGACATTATTCATGTTAAGTAACTTTAAACTTCAATTAGGATATAATTTCTATCATATAAAGAACAGAAAAAGCTGAATATCTTCTTTTTTTTTGTGTGCGAGACAGAATTTGTAATAATTGATTCTATCAATTGTATTATTTTATTGATAAAAGAGATAAGGAAATCGCTATAATCTATTTTCACCTCAGTTCTTTGCTAATAGTATGAACATCAAATCACATATTTCTTATACTCTCAATTTTAACTTATAAATATCTCGCACTTTTACACATTTATCAATCATAATAAAAATATTCATATAATATTGTGTCAACTTTACGATTTTACTTAGATTTTCTTTTTCTGTTCTTTTTTTGCCAAATTTCTAGATTGCAATATGATAGAGTATAACTTATTATCAATTTAATAATTAGTCTTATCACTAATAAGAGATATGCTGCTCAAATGTTAATGTATTGAGGGGTTAATAATTAATTAATTATTAATTATTGATTGATATTGATATTAATGAGAGGGGTGTTGAATAAATAATAATTGATAGAACTCCAGCTGAAACTATAGCCTATATTTCGCTCATCTATATCCAATTATCCATTAATGCTATTCATCCTGTCTTGAGTGAAACTATCTTGACTAATTTTAGCTTGATCTTAATATAAATAATAAAAAGTAAATTATTAAAGTTATTAAATTAAAATTATATTAAATTTATAAGATTTGTTAACTTATTAGAGTTATAAGTGGAGAAAACGTGACTATTTTATCTTATTATACATTAAGACAAAAGTCATTTATAATGGATAATAACCATTGTTGTTGTAGGATTTTAATTTTCCAAGAATTATGAATGAGTCGATGTCAGTGCTGTAGTTGATTATCTGATGTTCATTTCGAGTGTTTATAATTCATTCTATTCACTATATTTATTTTATTTTTTGGCATTCATATTTGGTATCGATTAATGATTGTTTTGTGCGAATATTCACTTAATATCAAATTATATGGAGAATACTTATATAGGTAGCCTAATTTACTTTGAAATTAATCCATAAGAATGCGTTTTTTTGAAGAGCCCAGGTTCAAGTGACGTATTCTAGATTTAATAATTTCATTTGCTTAATTGAACTGATTAATGAGTTGTATAAGCCATGTTAATATTAATCTAAACAATTAATGAAACCTTATTCTTTTGAAATATTAGTTAAAGATTATATAGATAGAATCTCTTTATTCCTTTTTCTAAATGGTAGGTTCCATCACACGGGTTTGAGGAATATATTGTTTTTTTATGTTTTTTCTTCTTGGTGTGTGCGTGAGTGTGTGTGAGAGTTTTCCAATGAGGGTTTTTGAATTTAGCTTTTTTACCAGATTTTCCACCAATTCTCTAAAATACGAGTACATATATTTCACTCATGATGAATAATGAAGAAGATAACTGTGTGCTATTGAATAGTATTGATGAAGTTAATCTCTCTCATATTCCACAAAGTAATAATTTGACAATTCTTCATCAAAACATACAAGGCATAAGCAGTAATTTTGATAAATTTGTAACCTATTTGAGCTATTGGAATGTAAGGCCTGCAATAGTTGTGTTATCTGAAGTGTGGTTGGATACGGATGATCAGGTATCGCATTATTTTATTGAAGGATATGAATTTTATTCACATATTTCTACTTTTACTAGAGCCACTGGTATTGTAGTTTATTATTCCAGCGAACTGGTTGATTTCAATTGTAATTTGACCGACTGTGAATTGAGCGGTGCGGATGTACTGTATCTACAGTGCGCCTTATCAGATTACAATTTCAATCTGATTTGTCTTTATCGATGGCATGGCTTTGACTGTGATAGATTTCTTTCAAGTCTTGACTCAGTTGTAGCTCGTTCAACAACCTGCGATACTGTCTTGATAGGAGACGTCAATATCAATATTCTTATCAATGATGATAATAAAGTTGACAGCTACTTAGAAATTCTCAGTTGTTATGGCTTTGAGCCTGTAATCAACATACCTACCAGAGTAACTGAAACAACGGCAACTCTAATTGACCATGTCTTTATTAGATCGCGGAACTTCACACATTTTGTTAGGCAGTAATTGAAACCTTAATAGGTGATCATAGAGCTGTGTCCCTGACTCTCCGATCAAATACCGTAAGATATAATGATAATTTAATTAGTAATAAATTTAAAATAGATTTTCATAGTCTTAATAACATGCTGATGTCTCATGATTGGAGTGACGTATTATTTAATAATAATGTTGATTATAAGTTCAACAATTTTCTTGAGACATTTGCAAATTATATTGAATGTTCCAAAAATAAAATTGAAATGACATCAACTGGATCAGTAAAAGGAATAAAGCGTAAACTATGGATGATAAAGGGTTGATGCACAGCACCTCCCTCCCGTTATAAGCTATTCAAAAAAGTAAGAAGGAACCCCGAAAATGAAATTGTAAAAAATGAATTTAAAACTTTCTCTAAAAAAATATAGTCCTGGAGCAAAATCCAAAAAGAAAAGTACTACGCCACAATAAATTTATTAGCTCCACGTCGAAGTCTCGATGAACTAAAATTGAGCACGGAGTGAGATTGTCAGTGACCATCATACTCTGTCAAACCTAATAATTTTTTGTAAATATTTCTAAAGATATTGCAGCCTCATCAGGTAATTTAGTTGTCAGTGATGTAGAGAGTTATAATGAAAATTTTACAAAACCACTTGTCAAAGATCTATATTTATTGAGCCTGTCACTTTCAATGAAATGTTGATGTACATAAAGAAATTAAAATCCGGTAAAGCTCCAGGGGACGATGACATATCTTCTGGACTATTAAAGTCAGTTCGCAGATGACACTGCTTTTGCATATTGTGGGTTGGATGGTTTGGACGGCTGATGTTGATAGGTTGTTGTTGTGGTTCAAACACAATAATCTGTCTCTCAACCTGTCAAACAGTTATACTTTGCTCTTGTTGACTCTAAACTGAATTATGGAATAAGTTGTTAAATCTATTGTCAGAGCTGTTAAAAATCAGGAAGATATGAACATGCCTTTCCCTTTTTCAAGATATAAAATGTTTGCCTCTAAGATACATATATGTTTTCAAAGTTTAATCAATTTGAATTTGAATTTGAATTTGAATTAGTGTTTTATTTCAATATTGAACAATTGAAAATAGATCCATCTATTAGTAGAATTTAACAACCATGTATGGAATTAATCCGCCATAACATTCAACTGTATTTTTTAGGGCCACCAAAAATCGCTCCATTCCACTTCCCAGCCAACATGGAGGAAGGTGACAGAGCTCAGATATCGTGCACTGTCATATCCGGCGATCTTCCAATTGAGATAATGTGGCAGAAGGATGGCAGACCACTCAGTCAAGATCCAGACATACAGGAGCAGGCCAATCAGTTTGTCAATAATCTTCAATTTCTGCGGTTATCAGGTCGTCATGCCGGTCATTACACGTGTATTGTCAAGAACTCGGCAGCCGAAGTGAATCACACGGCAGAGCTTGTGATAAAAGGTCAGTTCAAAACATTATCCTCTACATCCTTGTTATGAGCATCATATAATATCATAACCAATATTATTTCATATTGAAAATCTCCATCCAAAAGTGTGAACATTATCGATTCATCATAACGGGCATTGGATTATCAATTTTGATTGAATTGCTTTCTATAGCCCACTCAACAACAACAGACGTTATGATAAAAATCAAGCCACACTGAAGTATGATAACACTAAAAATATAAAGTAACAATAACTTCAATCGAAAAGAAAGTAACTATAGATATGTTGTTTGGTATCCAGTAATGATATACCATGAACATGATAGGAAAATATGAAGGACAATGGAACTGAATATTTAGAAAAATAATAATAAAGAAATAATAAATTGATGTACAGCCTGAATCCAGTATAATAAACTCAACTGAACGCCATCTACAGGTATGTCTTAAAGAATCAGAATAAATTTTGTCTAATGAGAGATCAGCAAATATGAAGGCTTTTTTTTGTTAATTATCTGTATGCCTGCATTTTTTTCTTCTGCATGGATTGCAAATTTTCAAAACACAAAATAGGTACCGATAATCTCAATCTTGAAATATTCTTCAAGATTATTGCGGAAACTATTATTTTATCCTCTATTAGGCCTACTATAGATATTTTTAATCTAAACAAGATTCTATGTTTGGTTTTTCTAAACCCACATTAACTTTTAGTTTCTTATGATTCATTCATTTTTCCAGTTCCACCAAGTTGGGTGATAGAGCCTGAAGACATATCAGTCCTCGTTCATCACCCAGTCTTCTTCCACTGCAAAGCTACAGGATTTCCCCAGCCTAGAGTTTCATGGATGAAGAGCACAGGTAATCTTTCATTTCCTATGTCTATGTGAAAGTCGAGTCAATATCACTCAATCTTTGATATTTAGCATCAACTCATCAAATGAACAATATATTGAACCACATCAAGTTAGTTGAAAATGAGAACATCAAGTTTTCCAATGTAATAGATGGTATTTGCTTTTTACAATGACTAAGTCAATCAGATTGAACAGTTTTCCATAATTCATGAAAACTTGACACTAAGTGATAAATTTTGTCACTTGATTCCAAGTGACAAAAATATTTAACTTCAATTTTTAATAGTACTGTAACTATTTGATTAATAAGATTTAATAAAATGAATCAAATAAGATTTGTTAAGAATCTTATTGTGAGGATATGATTTTACAAAGTTCTTTTTATATTTTTAATCAGGAGATGCAGGAAATGAGTACCTGCCCTTGGAATTGACATCGGGAGCAATAATTTATGGCAATGGCACAGTCTACATTCCTTCACCCTCGGCTGCCCATGAAAGTGTCTACTCTTGCCAGGCCAGCAATGGAATTGGTCCAGTTTTGAAGAAAGACATCTTCCTCACAATAAATGGTAAATATACCATTGAATTATTATTAATATCCAATCTTACCATAAATGGTAATATCAATATTTAATTTCGGGTGATCCGTTGTCTGAGAATACATAGCGATATCAAAGTCAATAATTTATCATCAATGATTATAATTTACAAGAAAAATCAGAGTAGGCTCTATTACATGTTCTATACATGCTTTAATGTGAGACCGTGAGACGGCTGACTTATGAGAACAATATTAATCTTTTCCATTTTATCCATTCAAATGTCTATTTGTAATTCAAGTTCCTGCACTTGTTTGACAGAGTTATGTTTCTGTATCACAGCACGCAATTAATCTTCCCCTACTGGAGGTAGAAATTAATACAGAGTGTTCCATAATATGTCAATCAAAACTTGAAGTGTTCGCCTTTAAAACAAGACCAAATTCAGCTCTATATCTTTTTTTTTTTAAATTGTATGCATTTTCAAAAATGTAAAGTCCTTTATGAAACACACGGTATATAATTTGATGGGCATTGACCTGTTAATAAGGAGGTTCGAAAATTACCCGATCTCAGTTGATATGCTTATCCTCAGTGCGGTAATAGAGAATTTATCAACATGTTATGATGAACACAAAGTATCCTTTCTCAGAGTGAATTACATCATCCTGTGATATATAGATGTGTCTATACTGTATCCAATATACCTATGGTACATTACTTTCGCACATGAAAATCATCTCACATTCAAATGCACTTTTTTCATAATTTTTAAATTTCATTTACACATTCTCAAATTCAATTGTCATCTACTCTTTTTTCAACTTCAATTTTCTCATTTGAAAATTCGATTTTCCATTCATACTCGGTTTTTCTCTAGCACACTTCCTAGCCTAGAGAATTGATCCTAAATATTCCTCAATCCTCTTGTTCAAGCACCATCAACGTTATCTGAATGGAATTGATCCTAAATATTCCTCAATCCTCTTGTTCAAGCACCATCAACGTTATCTGAATGTCGATTATTGCAGTTCCAATATAGAGAATTGTAGTTCCATTCTAGAGAATTGATCCTAAATATCCCTCAATCCTCTTGTTCAAGCACCATCAACGTTATCTGAATGTCGATTATTGCAGTTCCAATATAGAGAATTGTAGTTCCATTCTAGAGAATTTATCCTAAATATTCCTCAATCCTCTTGTTCAAGCACCACCAACTGAATGTGTGAATGTGGATTATTGCAGTTCCGGCGCACTTCACGTCTCGCTCGCTGAACCAGAGCATAGTGCTGGGCTCGGACGTGTCGCTGACGTGCGAGGCCGAGGGCGACCTTCCGCTGCGCGTCACGTGGGGCTCCGGCCCGGCCAAGCTGCCCCCGCCCCAGACCCGGCACACCAGCACCGGACTCGTGTCCGAGATACACCTGCACTCCTTCTCGCGCCGGTACGCCGGCGCTTATCACTGCACCGCCCACAACGACTTCGGACACGACACCATGGTCATCTACTTGGCCGTCAAAGGTTGGTCGAGGATTACATAATTTCTTTCCATCATTACTATAGCACCTAGTCATGGTTATCTACTTGGCCGTCAAAGGTTGGTCGAGGATTACATAATTTCTTTCCATCATTACTATAGCACCTAGTCTGAGTGGTCTAGTCTTGGTTTGATTAGGATCTTTGATAGAATGGCAATAAAATATTTTAAAAACGGATTGTGTAGTGGAAATTCATACTCATGATTTATTACTTCATTTTAATCGATAGTTAAAATCTGATACTTCTCACAGAATGTGAGACAACTGCCTTTGCCTCTTTTCTTGAAAGTTCGAGAGCTTCAAACATTTGCCGCTAGATAGCGTTGAGCGCGCTCTAATCACTATGCACCAACTCTATGATTGTACACTACCATGTCGGGTCCTTAGATACTCCGTTGTATCGGTTTATTTATAATGAAATGTCATTATTTTTATTATTAAACAAGCGAATACAGTATTCAGTATTCAGCATTCATTAAGCAGATTTTATAAGTTCTAATTTTTCATCAAAAAGAACAATGAAAGGACTTCATTATCTTGTTCAATACGGTACCAGTATTAGACAAGACTTCAAAGACTTACAAATTATGTCAATAATAATAATATTAATATCAATAGGAATTTAGATTATTTTTGACAAGACTTTAGAGTAGGAGGTATTGTTAATATTCTTGGTCAATATTTGAAGCTCGTTTTTATTCTATTGGATAAAAACTTTGATCGTGTACAAGCTTTGTACATTTTGATAAATGTGTGAAGTTTTCACCTCAAGATTTACAAGTATAATTCAATATTCTTGAAACGTTTTAGTGCTCTCAATTTAATTCTCATAACTCATAACCATTTACTGATTGGTAAATCAGTTTATGTTGTGGCCCAGCATATTCATAAGAATAAGTCCATGAGGATGCATCAACTACTTGAGACTCAACATACAAGGTTGACTAAGATACAGAAGTTCCATCTGGTCATTGGAACTAAGGTCTTTAAAAAGTTCCTGAGTCGATAAGAAATCTTCCCTCAAGAAGTCTCTTTTAAGGCCCTTTAATTGGTAGGCATATTTATGTTTTATTGACGTTGCTGATGACCGTAGTAATCTATCTATCTCTCTATCTATCTAATTAATTTTCTTGTAGAATTCAATTTTCTTGAAACTTTTGATGTTTTCCAGTGCTTTCAATTTCCTCATAACCATTCACTCATTAGTAATCAATGTGTGTTAACTATCTTAGTTGAGATAGTGACGACTATACGATTATTATTGATAGTGACCACCATTGTATTGATAGTTTACCAATAAAAATATATAGGCTATTGATAGTGACCACTTCTGTGTGAGTGATCAATATTATGAATGATGTTATTTGAATGTGATTGACTTACCGCAGAGCCGCCGCTAGCACCGAGCAACGTGGAAGTGGTGGAGGTGGGCAGCCGGTGGCTGAGCGTGCGCTGGACGGCAGCCGACTCGGCGCCCGTCACACAGTACCTGGTGCAGTTCCAGGAGGAGGGGGCGCCGGGTGCCGCCGCCACGGGCGCCTGGGCCAACATCACCGTCAGTGGCAGCACTCATGCGGCGCACCTCAGCGCCCTGGCGCCCGCCACCGCCTACGCGGTGCGTGTTGTCGCCATCAACGACGTCGGCGCCGGCCCGCCCAGTCACGTGATCGACGCCGTCACTCTGCAGGAAGGTAATAAGACGATAAATATGGAGTATTTACTCAATTTAGAATAGAATATATTTATAATACATTCATATTTATTTTATAATATAATAATACAAAAAACAAACGATATTATGAAATTTAAAAAAATGTTACAATATTTTGGCTTAGCCAGAAAAGTGAAACTTGTGAGCTAGCTGTGAGTTCATTAATAATAAATATTATAGCCTACCTATAAATCAATACAATGTTCTTGTAAAATAATAAGAAATTAGAGATAAACAATATAATAATATAAAGATGGTATGCATTGGACCTTGGTTTGCACTTTTTTCGAGGATGACGCCCTCATGAGCTCTAGTAGGCTAGAACATTATAGTATGGGTGTTGATGATGATAAAATATGAGCTAATGACTGCTTTCTGGTGCAGCTGGGACCGAAAGCTAAACATAAACATGTTATACGAGACATGATTGTGGCCTTTTATGAGGCTAGTTTAAAAAATTTTCCGTGGGGTAGGGCCGACTCCCTTTTTTGGAGAGAACTCCAGGAGGAGTTACCGCTCGAAAGACCCTCCCTCAAACATTCATGTACGCCATTTGTTTATGATGTTCGCCGATGAAATCTATGATTTTTAACAATTAACATTTTTTTCAGCTCCAAGTGAACCTCCTGAAGACGTGACGGCTGAGTCACCAGCTCCCAGAACTCTGGTTATTAGGTGGAAGGTATGTGAAATTATTTCAACAATATAGTAAGAATCTATCAAAATCTGTCATGGCAATCAATGAGCCTTCAAAATACAAAAATGCTCTTTTAACAAGCATTGTTCTTTACTCAAATGAGTTTTTCACTCGCAACAAACGTTAATCACTATATAAGGCTAAATAGAAAACTCATATCACTACCAATTATCCACTTTCTAATAATTATAATAATGTTTGTTAGGCCCTGAAACTTTTAATATGATAGCCCAAAACATAACTTATAACATTTGATGTTACATTATTACATTCACAAATTTCATTATTCTACAATTAACTGTCTATGTAATATCATGAGTAGCCTATCACATTAATGAACCAATCTGTCACAAAAGCCAGGTAAGTTCATTCACAAAAATTTCAATTCATTTCATTCCCTATTGGTATGTTATTAGTTCTAAACATGAGGTAATAATACTCCCATTCTACCAAATTACCCAGCTTTCTGTGAACGCACTAGCACACGCAATAATCAATTTCTCCAGCACTCAAATTGAAATAAATTATTGAATAGGAAAAACGGAAATAATTCAGCACATGAATTTATGAATCAAGTAATCAAATCACGTTGCAGTCACAAACCCAGCAAAGTAGACATCGCTGCACCAAAGCATTGATGTTCGGAATAATTATTTATTGATAGCCTAGTAAGGCTCATAAAATATTTCTTTTGTTACAGAAACGTGTGCTACAGTAACGTCTGTTGAACAAGACATGAACTGCTAGTGCCAAGTGCAACTTCTAATAATTGGTACATTTCAAAAAATGTTCTATTATTTTAGTAAGTTGATAACGGGAAAATGTGACTATTAAATGGGTTACCCAAATTCTACAAAAAAAAACTTATTTCAAAATAAAATCTAAAATTCTTAAGTCTATTATTCCAATAAAATCTGAAGATGAATAACACTGTTGAAAATCGAAAATTTGCTTCGATTCAATCAGCTTTGATAATGAGAAGTCAACTTACGTTTTTAAATGAAGCCTCGAATGAATCTTCATCTTCTTTATTGAAGGAAACCTGGGTAGTCCGATCTCACTAGGAATTCAAACCTGCAACATAGAAAAAACAATCAGTTAACATTTTAAAATTAGTAAACATTTTTTACTATTGAACTTTTATACCGTTATTAACTGCAATTACAAATGCTGCGAAATGCTCCAGGTAATTACTATAAGGTACTTGTGCTTGTTCAAATTATTCATTACTTGTTAAGACTACTTATAATTAAATTATTCTGTGAATATTGGATTAAAAAGAAGATATTCTTATTTGCTACCAGCGCTCAGTGAGGTATTGTCTCAGTATGTATTGAAGTATTATCTATATTCAAACGAGAGTAGTTCAAAAGATGAATCTTATTCGTAAATTATTTTTTATATTTTTATTTGCTTCAACAGAGGTTATCTGCTTCACAGAGTAGGTACATTTACTCACAGAGTATAGCAGGATTATTTTAAATTGTCAGAAAACAGCTGATTGATGTACGCTAGTTCACTGACGTTAAATCAGCTGTTTTCTGACAATTTAAAATAATCCTGCTATGAGTGCTATAGCAAGATTCATTGTAGGTAATTGATATACCTACTCTGTGGTTTGGGTAAAGGTGACTCAATAACGGTGAACCAAGAAGGCAACATCAACATCTAGTGTAGCCTTGGGTGAACTCATCTGTTGGGCTAAGTAAGTTACACGCCGCGCCATCTATTAGCATAGTGGCGAAGCTTGTTATCCCGTCACTGGCTTTAGCCATCGCCTCCGGTTTTCTCTACTACAGGCAACCAGCTTAACTAATTTACTTTATCGGCAAGGATACTGGTTTACTTGACTGATTCTTGACTTTACTTGTTCTTATATTTCTGCGGCTGCCAGCCGCAGACTAATAAGCGAGCATCGTCAAAGGCACTCTTGGCATTATTTTTCACCCCGTTACAATTCACTTTGTGAAACCCTGTGAATTTAAATGAATTATTGTATAAATTAATAACAATCCTCATCGATACATTTTCAGCCACATGGTCAGTCAGGAATTTTCCTACAATGTATATTTGCACTACTCTATCAATTTTCGTCCAATGTAAATGGATTTCCATCCACCTTTGATAAATTTTAATTATTATTAACAATAATCTTCCAATCATTTTAATTTTATCATACTTAATAATTATTGAATAATTGATTTTAATTGCATTACTGTATCGATTTCCCTTAAATGTATAATTTTAATCTATCTGTTTTCCTTCAATGGAAAGGCTCAATGTGGCGATTTTCCTCCAATATAAAGAGTGTTTCAGAACACCCTACCAATCTGAAACACTCTGTATAATTGTATTAATGTATCAATTTTGCTCCAATGCATAACAAATAACAATTATTGCATTACTGTATCAACTTTCCTTCAAATCATAATTACATTATTGTATCAATTTTTCTTCAATGGATTTGCATCACTGTACCAATTTTCCTCGAATGTATACGCCCAATTGAATTACTATATCAATTTTCCTTCAATGCATCACTGTATCAATTTTCCTTCAATGCATCACTGTATCAGTGTCCCTTCAATGGATCTCTGTATCAATTTTCAAATCTCTGTATCAATTTTCAAATCTCTGTATCAATTTTCAAATCTCTGTATCAATTTTCAAATCTCTGTATCAATTTCCAATCATTGTGTTTCCTCTCCAGCCACCATCCCGAGGCAAACTGCGCAGCAGCATTCTAGGCTACAAGATCAGCTACCGCGAAATAGCAAAAGGAACGCCGAGCGTGCGGACGGTTCGCGGTCACCAGCGCACAGAAATCACGCTGACCTCCCTACAGCAGTTCTCCAGATACGAGATCACGGTGACGGCATTCAACCGGGTCGGATCCGGGCCGCCGTCAACGCCTTTCATCGCCACAACTGTCGAGGGTGGTAGGTAAATGGTAACTGTGTTATTCATTCGCATCTATTATTTAGCTTTATTGGCCCATTCATAATCACTGTTGGATTTGCGTTCACTAGAAAATTCATTCTCAATCACCTAAAATACTGGTAAAGGTATATCTTGAGTATTATTGTTTGAGGGAATCCATTGCACTTTGTATCACAATAAAATTACTTCATTCACGATCACAATAAAATTATTCATTCTCAATCACCTAATATACTGGTAATGGTATATCTTGAGTATTATTGTTTGAGGGAATCCATTGCACTTTGTATCACAATAAAATTACTTCATTCACGATCACAATAAAATTATTCATTCTCAATCACCTACAAAAATGGTAGAGGTATAGTGTAGTATTATTATTACTATTTGATGGAATTCATTCATAATCATACTAGAACTTAATTACAATATGATTTACAATAAGACTCATTCCTAATCACAATATAATATTGATTTACGATCAACTACAATATTTGTAGAGGTATAGCCTAAGACCTGAGTACCTATTATTATTTTGTGGAATCCATTGCACCAAGTATCACAAATAAATTACTTCAATCACGATCACAATAAAATTGATTTCCAATCACCTACATTATTGGTAAAGGTATTATTGTATTGAAGTTATTATCTTGAGTATTATTGTTTGTGGGAATACATTCACCTCAGTATCTCAATAAAATATATTTATTCACGATAGCAATGAAATTATTTCTTAATCACTCACAATATTGGTAAAGTAATATAGTTTGACTATTATTATTCGATGGAATAAATTCATTTTACTCACTATATTAAAAAATTATTCTATTCACAATCACAAGAAAATTAATTCCCAATCACTTAAGGTAAAGTTATATCCAATTATTATAATCAGACTTGTTCCTAATTAAGATGAAATTGATTCCAAACACCTACAATATTATTTATGGAAGTAATTTTTATTATTTTTTTCATTCATCGTAATCTGTATCACAATAATATTTATTCATTCTATATCGCAATAAAATTAATTCCTTGTTACAGTGATGAATAATGTTGTGGATATCTTGAGTATCATTATTTGGTGGAAATTAATTCACTGACTGATACAATAAAATTCATTATAATTATGTATTGATAGTAAAATATATTGAATAATAGTCATCAAGGAATTCACATATTCTTTATAGTCAAAATAAATTATGTGAATAAATGGTTTCTATTCATTTTGTTCAGTTCCAGAAGAGCCCCCGAAAGATGTGAGATGCACAATGCTGTCTTCCCAGGCCCTACGTGTACGCTGGGAGCCTCCAACCAATGATTATCAGAATGGAATCATTCAAGGCTACAAAGTACTCTTCAAACGTGTTTCGCCCAAAGGTGAACAACATTATACAAACATTTCTATAAAATATGTGAACAAATTCAAATCAGGTTTGAAACTCCGAATATCAGTAACAAATAATTCTAAAAGCTAATTATATTAGTAGGTCTACAGTCTACTACAGAGACTGTCTTACCACAGTGTGGCCATTGGTAAGAAAGTGTAGGCCTACAATGTTAGAACATTTCAGATTCCATCCAACAATTCAACCACCGCCATACTTTTGTCAATATTTTGAATTCTGATATGTTTGAAAGCTTAGAATAAAGTCGAATTCAATTGTTATGATTCATGAATTACTAACATGCCCTATTTCAAACAACAATATCCTTTCACTGAATCATCAGCCCAATCGTCTCCTATTACTGAATTGTTTCCTCAACCACATTATCTTCAAAATAATGGGAAGGAGAATAATCAGAAGCATTATTTAGAAGTCCTTCAATAATAAGACAGAAAATTTAACAAACCTGAAACATCACAATTTATAGAATAACTATTCAATAACCTTCTACTTTTAATTGCAGCTCACGCTTCGGACGTTGAGGTGAAGAAGACTACCAATTTGGAGACAAATATCCATGGCTTGCACAAGTACTCCAACTACAGCATAAGAGTGTTAGCATTCACCAGCAGTGGAGAAGGAGTTCAGTCACAGCCAGTCTATTGCATGACTGAAGAGGATGGTGAGTGATCTAGCCTTATTTCTTCAAGTTTTTTTGTGTCAAGTCCCTTTTGATTATATGTCATCAACAATCTTTCAGAAGTTAATCATTCATGTGCGATTCAATTTTTTGAACTATAATTAAAATACTCGTATTTACTCCTTTAAAAGAAATTAACATAGTTATAGTTCACTTGAATATCTTTCAAACTAAAAAATGTTCATGAAACTCTCTACTATCAATGAAAATCTCACTCTTTGAGAAGCAATGTCCATTTTTTAAACGGTTTCAAATTGTTTATTTTCAAGAACACTATTGATTGACATGAGTTAACAATTGAAAAGGTATTTTTTGGAAAACACTTTTTGTGAAAGCAATCATGGAAGTAATTTCATTGTCTTAGTGAATATTTTATTCTTGATTGAAAGAGTTTTAGATACTTTTTAATGGAATCACCTTTGATATGACATGAAAGCATGAAATAATAATGAATTTAATGTTCATTATAACTAAACGTATTTTGGTATTAGGCTGCTAAAGATAGAAGCTTTTGAAATAAAGGAGTGTGCTATACTTTATTAATTAGGCCTAGTAAGTACCTGTCGATTGAAGATCTAGAAACAGAAGATCTAGATTTTCTCATAACTTGTTGTATATGAACTTCAATATAATGGTAATGTAGTGAAGATTGAAATGCAGTAGGCCAAATGAAGTAGCAGATTCAGTCACCAAGAAAAAACTTATTAAAAGGACTTCATGCTCAAGCTAATTGCAAATAACAACTATACCAATTCAACTTTTTGAATACATTTTCCAGTACCTGGTCCACCAGGCTTGATCAAAGCCCTGGCGATGACATCAGACAGTATTCTAGTATCTTGGACAAGACCACGAGAGCCGAATGGTATCATCATCAAGTATTTCATCTACGTTCAACATCAAAATAAGGTAGGCTTCACACTCATTTTCATTCAAATTTCAAAATGATGACTTTTAGAATATAATTTACCTATTAATCATTGTATTCCATTTTAGAATATAATTTACCTATTAATCATTGTATTCCATTTTAGAATATAATTTACCTATTAATTATTGTATTATACAATATTTATGTACAGTATTACTATAATAGACAGTACTTTATGTAATTTATATATTTCAATCTTGTAATGTATTGATTCAAAAATGTATTGATGTATTTATTCAAAATTGCTCATAAATTTAAGATAGCAATAGAGAACAAATAAATGATTCAAACATTGAACTTGAAATATTCAGTTGATGTGATCAAAATCAAACAAATTTTTTTTCCAAGATTAAAGGCCTACCGATTTGAAAAAAATATCGGAGTACAATAAATTCGGAATAACTGATCTTGCAACTAATGTGAAAAGAATTATTGTAATCCTACTTGCCGTGATATATACAGTTAACTCACAATGATTCCAGTAGGTAATTTATTAATTTAATTTAATTATTTCTTCATTAATAATTATTCAATTATTCATTAAAGTCTCTGCAGTTGACTCACAAGGTTTCTAGTTAATTAATTAATTATTTATTAATTTAAATCACTATTAATGTTTTCAAGAAAGGGATTGGCAAATCTCAAAAGTCCATCTTGAAAACAACATATTATCATAATGTGATATTATTGGCCAATTTCTAATGTTCATCATCTGAAAATTCTATTATCCAACTACATGTATATGTATAATATGTATAGTACATAGTATGTCTAATATGTATAGTTGGAGTGGTCCAGTACATCTATGCTAAATATACTGTGTACCAAAAATACTGTCTGTCATCTGAATAGAATACTTCTATTTTTCTAGGATATAATAAAAGAGGTGGTTTACGGCGACAAAGACCACATGTACGAATGTCGGCGATTGAAAGACTTTCAAAGGTACAAATTTTGGGTAACAGCAGCAACGAGTGTGGGTGAAGGGGAACAAAGCGTCAAAGTTTCACAATCACCAATATCAAGAGGCAAGTACAGTTGTTTAGTTTCCCATTACCACAGAGAACCGATTAGAACTAGAGAGTATCGCTTCTCTTTGCCATCAAATATCAGTGAAGCAAATAAGGAGGGGTCCAAGACCTACCCCATCATCTTTGAAACTTGTTCTAAGTCTTGTTCTGTTCCAACATCTTTGAATTTGAAAGGAATAAATTGCACAGTTAGTCGATTGCACTCGTTAGATAATAATATATATATATAGTGCAAATGGACAGACAGATGGGCAATCTTTTTGATATCTCTCAAATGAATGACACTGCCAAAGTACTGATGAATTGTGGTATAGGCTAGTTGAATATAGTTGGTTAGTCTAGTAAATATATGAATGAGTTAATAAATGTATAATGAGTAGATAATGAAGCTCTTACTAGAGATGCATAAAAGATTTCATAATAAATAAAAATGCATTGCGATTGCAATCTGGACTTTAAAAGTCAATAAAGTGTAATATGCTATTCATGTCTAGTCAAACTAGACTTATGCCGTTTTCTTTGAAATCTAATAAATGAATTGAATTGAAATTAACATTTCGGTGTAAAGGCCATGAAGACCCCTGGTCTTGTATTTCAAACGTTAATGGAAATTTCATGTGACAAAAATATTGTTTCATTTCCAGTGCCTGCCAAAATCGCATCATTCTCGAACAGTATAGTGGCCAGTGTTGGTTCAAGGGTGACACTCAGCTGTCACATGATCGGCCTGCCGGCTCCAACCCGGATGTGGAAGGGACCGGGCGGATCAGAATTGCCAAAAGACAGGTAGAAAATTTCCAAGAGTAATTCATAAAATAGAAGTAATCTCTCCGCTTACCCCAATTCAGAGTTTTTTTTCAATAATTAGACTGCAAGAACAGCTAAACATTGGAAACGCCAAAGCTGATATTCGGTATCGAAAAAGACTTAGGCTTAGCAAATTTGCTAAGCGTACCCTACTAATTCAGAATTCGTTCTCCAATATCATCAACAATTAGGCTACATAAAAAGCAAACCATTTTCAAAAGCAAAGCACTGACTGATACATCGAAATAATAGTCTTGGCAAATTTTTGAAACGGCTACCCTTCGATTGATATTAAACTTATCAATAATAGTGTAGATGTCATAGTTGGATTGTATTCATCTTGAATGCAGTATTAAACTTTAATTTATAGTGTTAATCTCATAGTGCATTGTTTTCAAACAATTCTTACCCAAATGATTGAAGAGCTATAGAAATATTTTACAGAAGATTGGACAATAGGTTCACATATTGGCAAGTTTATAAGTAAAAGATAGGCAAAATTCTGGGATATTGTAACGTTTTGAAGTACAGGTATCTTAGTGCCGGAGAATAGAGAACTTTCAATTATAATCGTCAATAACAATATTGAGGGGGGGGAAGTAATTCGAAGAAAACTAATTTTGATCAATTGAAAAAAATATGTTCAGCTTCTCACCTTATACTAAGCATATCCGATCTCACTAGGCGTCAAGTCTGCAAGGATTGCATAAGAAGAAACGAATCTGAAAAATAAGCAATTCAAATATTAGACATATTACTAGTACAACAATGAAATATATAATAATCAATGAATATATCTTTGAAATTCTACTCTCACAAGTTCCAACTCGCATTCATTAATGTTACCGTGTCCTAATGAATTGTATAGATTAAGGGTCGTATTTATGAACAATCATTTTGTTAGATTTTCTTTGGCGATTTCATGCTGAACAGATTAGCTGTAGTATATCGAGTTTTGTCTAGTATATTCAATATTTGTGAGTATTTTCAATTTTTATCGATGATTCTAAAATACAAATACAATAAATATTATTAATGTAATAATATTGTAATGTTCATACAAATATTAAATAAAACTTGAACATTTTAGATACAAAAATTTTCCTTGATTACTCAGAGTTACTACAGATGATGAGTAAATAAGCCAGAGCCTAGTAATGAATATACTGTTTCCAGTATCCTCATCGATGGAACACTGGTGCTGGGGCCTCTGAACCAAGACATGAGTGGCAACTACAGCTGTTCGGCTGAGAATGTTTTCGGCAGAGACGAGATCTTCTATCAGCTAGCAGTGATGGTTGCCCCGGGTGCCCCTATCCTAGCTGTCACTTCTACTACCATGAACAGTTTAACTGTGCAATGGAAATTACCATCGGATGGAGGGAGTCCTGTTACTGGTGAGGTTAAAGATCAACACTTTTTTATTAGAATTTAAATTTGAGAAATTATTAATCAAAATAGCTACCACGAAACCTCTTTAGAAAAACTCTATAAGACATAAGATTCATCAATAATTCAGGAGCTAATAGTTGAAATTATTACTTGATTTTTATTCCACTTCACTTTTACTTTACTTCCAATTGTTATTAGAACAGTTATTAGATTGGTCTTCTTGTTCTCCCACAAGCTAAATTGAATAAATAATAAATTTGAATTTGAAAAAGTTTTCAATTTTCTCTGAAAAAACATATTTCCTTTCTTCGCTTCATTCTGACCTGATTTTTGGGGCTTTTTCTCTGGTTCAGCTTCTCATTTTTCACACCCTTGTTCTAGAATCCTTCCAACTGAGAAATTTCCTTGTTATTGATAATTTTAGCCAGTGCCAAAAGTCTCCATTCCCCTCCATTGATTAGTGAAACAACATATTTCACTACTCTTATTGTAAAGTCTGTAACTCTTACAATAAGAGTTGTGAAATGTGTAGTTTCACTATAAAAAGATAGTCAATAGAAGGGATTGGAGATTTTGCACTAGCCAATTTATTGGTTCTGTATTGGTACTTGGGAGAGGCACAGGCAATAGCCAATGAAAATTTTCTTGAGACATTCCAATTATTGGAAATTATACAGCCAAAAAATAAAAGGTGTCTTTTCATTTTGATTATTATTCACTATTTTTTTTATTCCTAGGTTATAAGCTCAGTTACCACAAACAACCAAACGGCGAATGGAGGGAGATTCAGATTGAAGCCGATCAACAGATCTACACGTTGAACCGACTGCATTGTGGCTCTGCCTACGAACTCTACATTCAAGCACGCAATGCTGTGGGCCAGAGCAAGCCCAGCCCAGCACTGCAGGCCTTCACAAAGGGTCATAGTAAGTTATCATCATAGTGTTACCACAAACAAGAGATATAAATACAAGAGAGTTATACCTAGTCTCTGCGGCATTACACATGAATAATTATTGAGATTTGATTAAGCTATTCTTATCGTTCAGAACTACCATCTTGTTCATTATTTGCTGAGGAAATTATGGACTTCGCTTTAAATCGACTAAGACTATCTAAATTCATGTGATACATAAATTAAATTATAATGTATTTTTGACATAATAAGTTAGCCTATTATTTAATACAAAATATATTTGAAAATAATTATATAATATACAAATATTTGATTGAAGATAGTTATAATTCAATTGATTAATGGTGTTTTAATGTCTTTTTGGCACCTGAATCTTGGTAGACTATTATTCTTCCATTCAATATCAGATTTTAATTAAAATTGTTTTTGTCTCAACTCAATTTCTGCTATTATTTCTAATTAGGCCTATATTACAGATTCTACTGAATAGGGTCTCTACACAATCATGAAGTGTTCACAATCCAAAGTAAGCAAATAACACTTTAGCTTGTTAAAACAATAACATTGTGAATACCCCTATACTTTAACTTATCTGAACGCTATTTACCTGAAAAATCATGTAATTGTTTCTAATTATTAGAAATAATTTCCAATTATTTCTATTATTTCAATTATGTTAATAATTCTATCATTTAAACAGGATGATTCTACTGAATAGGGTCAATAATGCATCATCGTTCTTGACTTCCATAGATTACAAAACTTGTCCAAAGTAAGCAAAATAACAAGTATCTAATTTCTCTGTTAAAAGAACATTGATATAAATCCATGATAATCCATTATATTATCCATGGCTCTCTTGTTTTGTAGTAACTTATCTGAACGCTATTCACCTGAAAAATCATGTATCTGAACTGTTTAATCTGATTAACTGATAACTAATAATAACTGATTAATCAATTTCATTTTTCAATTTTTATGTTAATAATTCTATCATTTCAACAGGATGATTTTTCTTGTTTAGTAAGGACATTAATTGTGTCCCACTAATGCCCTATCGTTCTTGACTTCCATAGATTAGAAAACTTGTCCAAGTGGGTAACAATGAAATATAACAAGCATCTATTTACCTTAAAAATCATGTATCTGAACTGTTCTGATTAACTGATAACTAATAATAACTGATTATTCAATTTCAATTTTCATGTTAATAATTCTATCATTTCAACAGGATGATTGTTCTTGTGTAATAAGTACATTAATGGTGTCTCTGTTCCACTAATGCCCTACCGGTCTTGACTTCTATATACAGTAGATTAGAAAACTTGTCCAAGTGGGTAACAACGAAATAAGACAAAAATAAAATAAAAACAAAACAAAAATTGATATTCAACTAACACAAACAACACTATCGAATTCTTATTTTGAATTTAAGGTTTACATTTCATCAATTTTTAACTTTGAAGTTAAGTCTCAGTTTGTCTATATGCTATTAGCCTATATGGCTAATTCATGAAATAAAACAAGATTGGTTCTTTTGTTTTGTAGTGCCCAACCCCCCCGACCTAGACGACCTGCTATCCGTCAACTCGACGTCAGCCATCATCTACCTGGAGAGCTGGCCGGCGGGGAGCGGCGGGTGTCCAGTGCTCTACTTCAGCGTGGCGTACCGACGCGCACACACCGACGCCCAGTGGCGCTCGCCTGGCGTCGAATTGTCGCCACTGCATGACGTCACACTCAACGACCTCACGCCGTCCACTGCCTACACACTGCGTGTAGCCGTCACCACTGAGGCCGGCACTCACCAAAAGGAATATATTTTCGTCACACGGTCCAAGTCTGGAGGTAAACTGACTGTTCTGTTGATTATTCAATTCATTTAATGTCAAAAACAAAATATCAGCAAATACTACAGTGATTTTGAAGTCCAAGTTAAACTGGCTACTCTATATTGGTTACCCAACTCAATTAATCCATTACTAAAAACTAAACATCAGCAAATTTAATACTTTCACGATCTTCAAGTCTCTCTGCAGTAGCTAAGTGAACTGGATTTGGCTTTGTGAGATTCTGGAATCAGAATAACTTTTTTTGTCTATGGCAGTTTACTGTTTGTATAGATAGGTTCATATCTCAATTGTTGATTAATCTTTTTGTGTATTTTAAATATTGACGTGAGCACGATTGCTCTATTGTGTTTTATTTCTCTAGCTGACAGCTAACCATACGATATATATATATATATATCTGCAGTAGCTGCGTGGTGGTATATTGTATTCTGGTTAAAACTGTGCACAAACTAAATTGTGTGATACTTATAACAAAAATCACTTTCAACATTTTCTGTAATGAGACTTCAGGTAAATTTTCATAGCTTCTGCTGTTTAATAAGTAACTTGTATCAAGCGATTGAGTGTTTCATTGTTTATTTTCCTGTGGAGGGAAGTTTTGATTACCCTGTAATTGTTCAGAGGTCAACTGGGTGTTATGATACTTGTTATCAGCTAATCGATAATAATTGAGAATTTATCTGTAGAAAGATACTAAGTTCGTGCATGTCCATATGCACATAATGACATGCGGAATACATATTCTAAGAAATAAGTTGATAACCTTTTCAATTTCAACCCTTTTCCTTTGAAATTTGTAATTTAGATATAATTTATAAAATAAAGTCTTTTCAAGAACTTATTAATAATAATTTATAACAATAAATTATACTGTATTCACAAAACCATGTACAGTAATCCTACAATGTCACTTTTAAGAAAAAATATACTTATTTGAAAGAATTATAATAGGTACTTAAATTTCAGAAATAACACGGAAAACTAGTCGACTGGCAACGTACCATATAAACAAGGCATAATGAAGCTCCTGGTAGAATTGAATGATTTTATTTTAATCATGTACAATAAACTCGATAGGAAAAAGTAGAAAGACGAAAAACTCTCTTTTAAATTTAGACAACATTTGTAATGAAACTAATTGACCTCTGCTATCCTTTAAACTACACATTATCAAGTTCAAATGAAGAAAGTTTCAACAACGACATGGCATACTTTAGTATAATATAATTATGTTTCTATTCCACAGAGATAGTTCCATTGGAGCTCATACCCGAGCAGAGGAGCTCAGTGTTGGAAGATATGAATATTGTTCTGCCAGTCATGACAGGAATAATCTGTTCCATCACACTCACTGTGGTCTCCTGGAGAATGTATCACAAAAGGTAAATTCATACTTATTTTATAATTATTAATTTTGAATGGAAGCCATGAAATATGCTTGATTCTATTTGCCAATTCTTAGATTCCTCTAGAGGTAATTTTGTAATTATCAAAGGAAACGGAAATCTTTTGATAAACAATGCTGATTGATTGATTGATTATCGAACCCTGGGCTAAAAGAGTATAATAACCATGAAAGATTATTATGAATACACGCTATTAAAATATAGACAAGAAATTGGAGCAAAGGTGGTAGCAACTGATTAACCATTATTTGGACTATCATATTACGTGATTCACCAAAGGAAAAGCATTAATACACAGTCACATAAGCTAAGCTCAGGGCTACCCAAAAATTTCACTATGATTTATGCAACCAATCCTCGAGAAAGGTATGTCAAAAGTCAAAGGAGAAGTATGTGGAATACAGCATGGGATTAAACAATTCAAAAACTTCAACAATTGGAATATTTTTTATCTAGTATCGGATTGACTTCAAATTAACATTCTAGAATAGAACTGAAAAAATATTTGACATGAACATTGAAAATAAACTCCCAGATAGACAATGTTAGTTTCAGTATTATAAAACTTTCTTTTTCCACCTCACTACTGCATTGAAGAATGAAATTATTCTCTACCACCTATTTATTATCAGGTTGATTTTGCAATTCTTTCGATCAAGTAGGTAACTTCAATAAAAATGTATCATGCAACTATGCATTCTAGGAGAACACACCAAAAGAATCCGATCGAAGACTGCAGAAGTAAAAGTCTGATGGAAATGGAAAACCAGAGGAATTCGGATCAGCAAGGGCATACGTTTTCACCCACCTCTCCACGGAAGATAGATTCCTCGATAAGTGCAAATAAAGGTAGTGATACTTCAGGTAGGTAAAACTTTTTCTCATTACTGGAGCATTCCAGTTTCTACAAGAGATGAAGTCAAAATCAGAAGGTTGTTGAAAAATAAGCTACACAAACATGGAGAAAATAGAAACAGACCTATTTATAAAACTAACACAATACTAAAATAAAAAATATAATAAAACTAACACAATACTGATAGTACTGTATTGTATAACTGATTGAAATGCACTAATTTGGAAAAATAACTATGATAGGGTTAATCTTCAGCTTTTATCTATATGGGATCAGTTGAACAGATACCGTACCTACTAACTTACACTTAATTGACAAATATTCAATAGTTGTAAATATGCATTAGATCTCATTGATTCTCCTTTTATTTATGATACAGCTTGGGCCTGTTTCATAAGACTTGGAAAAAATTATAAAAATAAAGGAAAATAAAGACTTGAAAAAAATAAAGGAAAGGGGGTGTGTAAAAAGCGGGCACCAGACATACACTTGACTGAAATTCGAATTGATTTTAAAATCTAGTTAGGTAGCCGTGCTATTCATGTCAAGCATGTGTTTGTTTTCCCCGGTATTACCGGATTTTATAAGTTCAATGAAACATTCCCCTGAATCTATAGTATAGGAAAACGCAGTAGTTTTAACAATAATAATTTTCTTATTATTTCAGGCACTGAGTACGAAATCTACCCGTATGCAACATTCAATTTGCCGTCACAGCCAATGGGACACTCAATGCAGTTTCAGACATTCAACCAACGCGACTGCTACGAGGGACGACCTGTCAAGGAGTACCACAGGGCGCGCATGCACAAGCCTAGCACCTCTGCTAGTCCACCTGATGGATTGAGTTTAGGTAATTTACTTCAATTTCTCATTAATTGAACCATAGATATTCAATTCAATTTATTATTCCTCTTCAAAAATACAGTACTAGTCTATGTACATAGGCTAGGCTAGTACATAGGCAACTTATTTGTAGAAATTTTAGTACATGGGCTATGAAATTGTACATAGGCTATGAAATCGTGCAATAGAGAGAGAAAAAGTATTCTTCACATGGGCTAAAATGCCTGTGTGCAAAGAAGAGTCTGAATCGTTTTTATTACAACTTTTCCACAGAGGAAAATTAAAAGTAAACGAGCCTAGACAAAAATATTACAACAAATACAGAACTTTATAAATTAATAATGTTGAATGGATAGATTAATAGAAACTATTATGAATATTGCGCTGGATAGCTGAAACCAATCATTGGATTGAATGAATATGGTAATATGCTTAGGATAGAGTGACCCAGTGAACTAACATCAATGAAGACTCTACATTCTACATGGCTTGACATATTATAGTAAGTCATTTCCCAAATAATTGAATAAATCTTGAAAATTATTTTAATATTCTTCATGTAATTTATGTGAACGGTAATATTTTTACCGGTAAAATCTTATTTAAAGGAGGTAAGTCTTATTTTGAAGGAGGTAGGTAGGACAGGAGAATCCGGATGGGAGAAGAGCACCAGGAAGACCTCGAACTAGATGGTGGGACAGCGTAAGAGCAGATGTCAACCGAATGGGAACGACAATGGAAGAGGCACAAGTCCGAGAGAGATGGAGGGAAATTGTTGGCGCGGCTAAAACCCTACTAGGGTATCAATGGCCATGGGAGAAAGAGAAGAAAGAAAATCTTATTTATTATTGTGTCGGTAATTTTTAGTTCAAAGGGAGCAAATTTATCAATTATTATCAATATTTTCTCGATATTTTGCAGAGATTTCGTGCATAACCAGCCAGCAAACACTGCCAGTGGCGCGGCGAAAAGGGGGAACCAAGGAGAAGAAGAAAGGCAGCACTTCGTTTATATGCGACTCAGATAGTAGCAGTGAAAAAAGACACATTTACACACAGCATACGCCCGTGCATCCACCTCGCAATACAGGTAGGCCTATCCACTCTATACATACAGGATAATGAAAATGAATAAATATAATTTTATACGAATGGATTTGGTTCATTCAATTCAACATAATAATATATGAATACCCTATCATTCTTTTGATTTTCGACATTTTTCTCTACATTGACCGTTATGTAGAATTTGAAAAACTTAAAATCCGAAAATAACAACATTTAGGGTGAGAGCGTTCAAATCCTATGATAAGTGAGATTGAGTATTAAATTTGAACACTGAGTACCAATTTTTCAAAAAGAGATTGAGCTTGAGCTTGAGATTGAGTGAGATTGAGCATTATGTAATTTAAACATTGAATACCAATTTTTCAAAAGTTTCTTCTCATTTATTATTAATACTAATTATAAATACCACTCCTGGTGGTGCCCTTCCGTCAATTCCTTTAAGTTTCAGCTTTGCAACCATACTTCCCCGGAACCCAAAAGCTCTGGTTTCCCGGAAGCTGCCCGCTTCAATATACAACAAAATAAATAAAATTTGGGATAAGCGCTAAACAAACGAAAAAGAAATAATAATGAAGTTTGGACTGAGAGCTTTTCCCTCAAACGCCATTATAACTACGCCTATAATAATTATAACATTGTATAATATAATGAGTTTATCAATTAGAGTTTATCTGGTTATACACGAGAAAAATATTTCTCATTATTGCCAATCATATCACAATATTATTTTCGTTTGAATACTTGTAGAAGGAAAATAAATACGTTATTTAAATTTATATGAAAAGCTTTGCAATAAAGTTTGAAAAGTGGATAATTTCAATCACAACTCTTGTCTAACCAATAAAGTAGGTCAGATCGATACTATGCAATGAAATAATAACATTATGGTGTACATAATCTGAAAGGAATCTATCATTGTTAAACAACCTGTAATACAATAATTTCCAGGTTCAACAGTATACGAGCTTGATTCAAGTACGGAATCAGCAGATGCTTCGCCGGAAGTCTGTCGATCAAGTTTAGGAAGGAAAAACATACATTCAAGATAGCAACAGTGAGTTAAAAATCGTTCAAATAATCTATTTTGATTTTGGGGCAAGTAATTCCTTATGTTTTATTTAGTATAATTGTGATTAATTCATTTTCGCTGCGTAGGATCATTTAAGTTTATTTTATTGGTATGTTATGAGGAATACTAGAAATACTATTTAATAGAAATAACACTAGAATACTAGGGAAACTAGAATACAAAGTGCTTCGCATAGAGTTATCAATGTTTGTAGGGATTGTTGGGATCATCAAAAAGTGGAAAAGTTAATTGAAAAGTAGCATATAAAATGTTTTGTTACAGAAATAAAGATGGCAGAAGATTGCATCTTTTAAAATGTAAAACATCCTAGTGCCTCGAGTAAAAAATTGTTGAATTTGATAATTTGATGTAAAAGCCAATGAAATAATTATGAAAAAATTATGTAAAAGTCTGAATAACTATTGTGATTATCAAATGAAAATATGGAATAATAAACTTTATTCCTTTAAACAAATCATACAAAGAATTTCAACAGGAGCTAGAATTGATCACATTATCCAGTATTTGTGCTCAACTTGGAAAAATGAACAAATAAATATTACAAATTGAAATACAATTTCGTTTTGAAGTATAAGGTGGAGTATTATATGTTTTCAAACGCGATTCCCCAAGGTCAAGAGGAGGAACGTGATTATTTGACCAATAAACCAGCCTTGTAGCCTACTGGTAGTAATCATAAATGAAAGTGGAGAATTCAACTTTGTTGATAAAGAACCAGTTGCACGACGATTGTTTAATTTATCAATGATTATTATTCTTACACTTTATTATTATTCTAAACGCTTTCAATATCACTTTATGCGACCGGCCTTAAATATTTAGTATTTTCAATTGTACATTCAATATATCGTCTAATCATCATTAAATGCCATTTAAAACTCCAATTGAACCTCAAAAATTAATAAGAATACAGTGTCAAAGACATATTGTTTCATAATAGCATGGGGTTCATTTTATAGTTGGGGTCCTTGAAACGTGTCAAACATGGATAGTTCTATGAAATTTCCAACTTATTTACTTTCGAGGGCAATATCATAATCTTGCTTGATCACAGAAATGACTTTTCACTATCCTATCAGTAATAAAAGTTTTTGCATTTGTTTCAGTGTTGAAGTGGCCAAAGGAAGCTCACCATTGGATCCTCCTTGTGGATTTTCGGATAGTCAGGAATTTTCAGAGGCTGAATGCGATAGAGACGGTTTCAATTATATAGACGCAGAACAGCAGAAGGAGCTCGAGGAGGAGTTGATTATGATTGTTAAAAAGTCAGTGCCATCATTTCTTAATCATTTCAGAAAATCCATTTCTCTCAATCAGCCAAGTTTGCCTCAAATCAAATACCTTCATTGCCACAAAACATAACATTTCAAAGATTTTGTTCAAGAAGTACAGTGAAATTCTATAAGCATATAATATAAATTAAAAATACAAACTTCCAAAAATTACAAATAAAAACTTAAATTCAGAATACAAACTTCACAAAAACAAAGCACATACCTGCTTCTTTAGCATTGATTTATTGTTAGTTTTCCTCTTTACGAATTATTTTTGTTGAATTAACTGAAAGAAAATCAACCATAGTCTATATTTGTTTAGCCTTGTTTAGATGATCTGTAAGTTTTAGTTGTTCTATGAGTTTTAGTTATGTTTAAACCAGACAAGCAATAGAATCTTATTTAAGAATATTAAGAATGAACTATTTCTAATGAAGAAAAAATTCTATATTTTATTCTTAGTAAGAAAATCTCAACATGGCTTTGTACAGGTCAATTTGAACTGAGAATAAAATTGAGGAATTATAAAATATCATCATGAAATAAGATGTAAAGGCAAATGAGAATATGATGTGGAAGGCACAAAAGTGTGAAATGATGAAGGATTGTAAAGATTATACCAGGAGTATGAATCGAAATCAATATTATTGCGACACTTGATGTTCTCCAGCTATTGAGAATCCTGTTTCTGAAACTGATTGATGGAAGGATAAAAATATTATGAACATTTTAGGTGTTCTCGTCTCTGAATTCTTTTCTGAATGTGGACTGTTAGTAATACAATGATATTTATCAAATAAACGGGTTTTTATTGATGTATGAGAATGTTTATAGCCTATTTTGTCTTCATAAGATACAGAACTTAATAGTCTATTACTGTATAAATTTCAGCTTCTATTAAACATTCTAAACCTTAGCTTGAAGAGAGCAAATTTCCTCTCTGTCTGTGAGAATCACGGAAAACGTGATAATGTCCGTCTTCAACATGAATCTCTGATGATTAAATCTCTTCTGTCAATATTTAAATCATACCAATTGAAAAGGAGGTGATCCATTCTGTTCTTAGAACGACTTTTTCTGATGAACAACAATTGGCACCATGTTCAAGGACAAAAAATATAATGTTTTTTTTATGTTATTCTGTTACAGATACCGCGCTCAAAAATGTGACTACACTATTCATGTGTGAGGCCATGATCTTCAATCCAAGACTAATTTCACTCTTGACCTATTTGCTTGAAATCATTGTGCTCATTTTTTCCATTCTCTTTTCTTGAACCGAATAATTGTATTCATTGTATATCATCTGAAATGTTCTGCAAGAATTGTTGTTACTGAATAAAATGAAGACTGAAAAGTTTGTTCCATTCTTGATTGCCTTATTCTTTGAAATTAATTTATTTCTAATGTGGAGTACCTTACAAGAAAGGGATGTGTTATAATAACATCGGATACTGTATAAGAATAAGTGATCTCTATTAATTTTATAAACACTAATTCAAAAATTCATCTATATTTTAGACTCAGAATGAGTCGTACAATAAAAAAATCAGCTTCCCCTGCTTTGTAGCCCCAAGTACTGAATAGGCATTCGGTTACTTGAGCCTTTATCTTCGGCTTAACAAAAACATTACTTTATCAAAAGTGAGAAATTGAATAATAGTGACCAACAGAGCATTAATTGATAAACTTGAAAAAAGTATGAAATTAGTAAAAATAAGAGTAGTACTGTATCTAGGTGGAAACTTGCAATGAATGTATTTAAGTTCCTCATGTGACTCATGAATAACTTATTGTAATTTATTATTGATAAGACTGAACTACACCGATGAGGGACTTTTAATGTAGCAAGACAAAACACGATTTTTACAATGGAGTTGATGAGTGTGCGGGCTCCCCTTCAAATACATTAATTATTCCAGAATTACATTAAATTTGCCTCGCAGCACTGAAATGCCTGATCAATGTGCGTCTAGTATACTAATACTATGGAGCAATTCGGTTCAGTGCTTTAAATAATTGGATTAGAGTAGAATCAATTCGTAATTTCCACCTTATATAATTAGTTAGCCTACTTGATAAGCTTAAATGTGTTGTGTAGCCTGAAGCATCGTACGGAAGTACCAATAATTGTCTTGAAAAAGGTGATTCAGATGCCATATATGAAAAAATCCTACTGTATACCTAGATAATTTTAACGAGAGATGAAGGAGAAACATTGGAATTCGAAGAACCAACAAGCGCACAATTGAATGTTGCAACAGAATTTGCAGTATTGCCAACATAGGAGTAGAGAGTTTGAAATAATATGAAAGTTGTTAACATGATCATTGAATGATTATTGTTTTTTTTTGTTCGACATAGTAGTAATTTTCATAATCTTCATAGTAGGTATATTATTATAACAGATATTCATATCGACATCGACGGTGATTGTTGATCGTTGATCAACGTTGGTATTGCGCATCACACTATCGCACGCGCTCGCTGACTCACCGACTCACCTCATCTCATCTCTACTGCAACAGCATCCAGCATTTTGAGGTTATTCAGCTAATCTTGTCTTGTTCTTGTTCAAGATAATTTTATTGGAGTGGAATAGACTCAATTGTTATCGAAGTGTTTTGTTTTATTATTTTTGTACGTAGCAGTATTGTTATTACTTATTAGTGGTAGGCCTACCACTAGGCCTATTAGGTAAGTAAATAAGTGACTAGCCTACAATAAGTTAATGTGTTAGCCTATTTAACTCATTTAAAATTAAAATGCTTTAAATTAGAATTGAGGATGTCGGAAGAAAGTCAGATATTTGAGAAACAAAGAAAGCGACTTGCCCAATCAACATCTCAGGGATTGTCCCAAATTGAACATTTTAAATACTTTTGATCGAGTGATAACATAGCTAGGGACTAGGGAACACAGGGCAGAACGGAATAGCGGGGTAGAACGGGATAGCTGTGTTTTTTGAGTAGTACAGTATTGTAGCCGTGCGGAGAAGCGTAACTTCTCAACTCAAATAGCATCCAGGAAAGCCAAATTGGCATTATTTGGAAAGTGCAGAGCACGTGCACTGTTGCGACCGCTGTTTTTAGTCACAACTTTCAGCAGTTTTTTGTGCAAGCTAAGTTATTTAATATGAGTTATGTCACTCTTACTGATATTCATTCTTAAAATATGATTATTTAGCTCTAGTCTAGTCATATTTCAAGGTAAAAAGACGCCTTTTGAATTTTGAATAGATTTGTAACCTAACATGTGCTGCTGGGGCAGAATGGGATCATGTTCTTAATGCAAGAATGTTTAAGAAAGTGTTTTTTACTATTCCTGATTGTGATGAATTACATAAAGAGAACCTATCGACAGAAATGGAAGGAAAAATCAATGACAGAAGCAGTCAATGCGGTGATTTCCAGTGAAATTGGTTTGAAGATACGAAACAGAGTTTATAGGCTATTATTATCATAATGAAATGAAATTTTTACATTCTCAGTTTGGTTTCATCCGTTCTCATTCTATTTTATAGTTTTACACTTTTTCTCACTTATATTTTCCACTCATACTGCCCCACAAGCAAATCCCGTTCTGTCCTACCTAAAATTTTAAAAATGAGAAAAATGTATGTCATTTTAATTAATTGAAATGAGAAAAGCAAGTGAAATAGTTTTATTAAAAACAACAATAATAGTACCATTTTGTTCCCAATGAAATAAAGTATCGTTTTCCACCATTGTATCGTATTTAATACATCCCTTAACTGTGTATGGTGATTTAAACAATAAATATTCCGTTCTGCCCCGTGTTCCCCTTCTGGTTTGAGCTGGAATCATAACCCTGGATGAAATGCAGTTTTATAGGGTTTCTAAAATTCTATGGAAGTGGCCCAATGGGCCTTCTTTTCATATTCAAGGAGTGCTCAGTGTTTTAAGGTTGTACTTCATTAAGTTGATGCATTTATCAGTTACTGTATTAAACCTAACCTAACGTGTCTAGAGAGAAAAGCTCGTCCTAGCCTCACCGGTCATTGCTTATTTGGAATGGAAATAAAAACTTTGGAATTTTATTGACCTGAAGGAATATTTGTAATTGAAATAGAAAAATGAAAAGCAGAGGCTTAATTTCGATGCTAAAAAATCAAGGGAGCCACAGCCACCGTGAGGGACCAATATCCAGAATCTGTAACACCTATTCCTCCTAATTCAGAGCTCATTCTATTCAGCTCTCTATGTTGTTTATAACACCATAATAGGGTGTTAAAAATTCGCCTTTGATAAAATGGGTGAGTTAGAATATATGAGATGAATAAAATTAGGCTATTGTCATAATCAATTCTTCCTTTTTCTTCTCCTCCTTATATTGAAATTCGCAAATGAGGGTTAGAGGCCTATGACTGAGGTAGTCCTATTGCAACATTGCAACTGAATCATGCATTTAAATTAAGGATGGGTTGGTTTTCAATACCGATTGGCTGGTTTACAAGTTTTTATAAATAAAAAAATGGGATTTGCCGGAAGATGTGGGTTTCGTTTTGTCGGGGGTTTTTATTTAGATATTCTTGTTATTGTTGACAACATAAAAAGATATTAATGGGCATTCAAAAAATTTTAAAACTATTCGGTGTGAGAGACTATTCAATCGATGAAATCAGCAATCGACCTTTAGATTATATTAATAAGTCTCTGTTTTCTAAGTGAAAAAAGTGAGTGAAAAACTTACACCATGACCCTATCAATAAGGGATAATTAGTTACAACCTACTCGGGTCTCTCCACTATTGAAAGCCATACGCTAAATAAATTTGTTTTTTATTATAAATTTTCATATGATTTTTCATATAGGCCTATACTCACTTCATACTTGTTAGGTACAAGTATTTGTATTTGTATTTTGTTGTACTTGTATTTTTGTTTTTAGTTTTAGTGTAGCTTCATATGTTATAAATATTTTTTATTATTAGACTTACTTTTATTGGATAACAAAAGTGTAATTTTATAAAATCACACGCGCAGACTGTAAGGTCTTTGTGAGATTTTAGTCTTCCATATTTTTAATATGTATTTTATATATAATATCTTATCTGTAGGCCTATTGTTTATTTTATTATCTTTGTTTAATTTATTTTTTGTGAATATTTTTGGAAAAATAAAAATTTATCACCAATTAAAACCGCTGGGAAGAAAGATCTGTTGCTCCATAAGATCAATACAGTACCGTACGTGAATCAGATCCTGCTGAGTTGTCCTTTTGACACAAACATGTATACGGTAATTATCTTGTTCAATAATAAGTTTATGATTACAATGTATTACAATCTTGGAAATCGTAATGAATATTATTGGACAAAGATTTCATAAACGTTTCAAAATATTTCCTTCTGACACGCAATTTATTCACTTTAACTTATTCTTTAAAATTACCAAATTTTCATTAGCTAGGTGGGAGATTATTATTCTTATTATAAAGATTGGTATCTAAAGATCATTATAGTATATGGTATCAAGAATCATTATAGACGAATATTGTCTCCTTCTATTAAATGCCATTGACTAACTTTCATTGTTTCTTTATTTTTTAGGTCCGTTTATTTGAGCAGAGGCATGAAGGCAGATGACATCTCAGTTTTATTGTTTTCTTAAGGTAACCTACCTTTACTGTAACTAGTCTATACACCGTGAATTTTTACAAATGATGTACCCCCTCAAACATTTGAATGTTAGTTGTTATCAACGACAAGCAGTAATCTACAGTATAGCTTAATACATATTTTTGAAAATATAAAGCATGTAGGTATCAATTACAAATCTCATCAGTGAATTATTCCACTGGAATGAAAATACAGTGTGCGGCAAAATATCCTTTCTATTTTCAAATGATAATAAAAAACATATATTTTTCAAAAACCAAATTTATTCATTTTAACTTATTCTTTAACATTAACATGGGAAGTTTTTTCTACTTCGTTTTAAAAAGGATATCAGATAAGTGGTGACCGTTCTAAAACTAGCATGGACTCTCGAGCTAGGCTTGAGGTATGCGCTGAACTTCTTCTGTGGGGTTACTTAAAGGCCGAGGTGTTTAAACATCGCCCCCGGAATCTGCAAGATCTGAAGCGAGCAATATCCACGGCCACCACTTATCTGATATCCTTTTTAAAACAAAGTAGAAATAACTTCCCATGTTATAGAATAAGTTGAAATGAATAAACTTGGTTTTTGAAAAAATGTGATTTTTTATTATCATTTGAAAATAGAGAGGTTATTTTGCCGCACCCTGTACAATAAATGTTGATGTTAGGCTTGTAGTCATTGTTTAATAACCAGAAAATCCCCTACACGTTTTGAAAGCAAGGGTTGATATCACTTTATTTATTCGAAAAATCGAATGACCTTAACAATAGTCATTTATTAATTGATGTAATATCGTTCCATATTGCCAAAAAAGATATTGAAGTCAACAAATCACTTATTCATTTCATAATCTACTGAATCTAAATCTCAGAATATGATGGCATTCTCATTATAGTTGAGGCCGCACTGCTGGATGGCTACCTAATGTGTAGTGGGAATATCTATAGTAATAGTTCATGTTTTAGAACGTATGTTCTAAAGATATTTCATCTACCCACTACGTAGCCATCTAGTAGTGCGGACTCAGCTTAAGAGCGCTCGGGCTCTTCCTGATAATTGGTAAAAGTATTAATTAAAATTTTTTTAAATATAACTAATAAATCAAATAGCCTAATCAAAATGAGCCAGTATAAATTTATGACGATTAGGCTACTATATTTCGAATAAAACTAGTTGTCTAGTTATTTATTTATTTGAATAAATCAAATAGCCTAATCAAAATGAGCCAGTATAAATCTATGACGATTAGGCTACTATAGTTCGAATAAAACTAATTGTCCCTTGGCCTGGTGCTCAAGAACCACTCACTAGAAACGTTTTTGTCAGAAAGTCCGATGTCCGAACAGCTGACCATGTTAGCATCATTGAATCAAATGGTCAGCTGTTCGAACATCAAACTTTCTGACAAAAACGTTTCTAGTGAGTGATTCTTGAGCACCAGGCCAAGGGACAACTAGTTTTATTCGAGCTATAATCAACTACAGAATTTGTCTTGTACGATTTTTCCATCTTTTTTATGTTTTGAAGGTTTGGCTTTCAAGTTTTTGATAATTGAAAGTTAATATTTCAAATCACTTCATCAAATACTAATCTGCTGCCCCTCAAATTGAAAAATCACTGTTGCAAACATTTTTTCTCAAAATAATTTAATACGGTAGCCCATTGTATTTTTCAAATGGAGAACACATGTATTGAAAGCGTTGTTAAATAGAACAAATATGTTTTTCAGGCGAGGAGTACTCAGTTGAGGACATCAAAATGGAAAGTAATACCACCCCTGAGGCACCAAATTCAGATACCAACTCTGATCCCAAATATGACGAATCCATGCTGTTGGCATTGGAGGAAAAAATCAGAGCATCCGAGAACTTTTCTAGAGAACTGAGACTTAAAATGAGAAGCGATCTTGAAGCAGGCTCAAGTTCCAGTGATGACGATGAATCAGAAAATTCAGATGAGGGGGAATTGTTGGACCAGATTTTTGAAGAACGAGTTGCACTTACGGATATAATAGGTGGAGAAAGCAAACCTCAGAATTCAGATACCAATAGTGTTCAAGTATATGATGAATCCAAGCTGTTGGCATTGAATGAAAAAATCAGAGCATCCAAGAACTTTTCTAGAGAACTAAGACTCAAAACAAGAAGCGATCTTGAATCAGGCTCATATTCTTCAAGTGCCAGTGATGACGATGAATCACGAAATTCATTCGAGGAGGGATCGTCGAGCCAGAATTTTGGAGAATTGGAAGTACAAGCTACACTTACGAAGAAGATAAGTGAAGAATGCAACCCTGAAAAAACAATCGAAATTATTGATTTTGAAGCAAATTTAAGTACAGAAAGTATCAGCTGTGGTGAAGAACCCAAAGTATTTCAAGAACAAACTGTGCATGCTAAGAAGAATCCAGAAGTAGAACAAATCCCGAAATATTTCAAGAATTTGAAACCCAGAGCAAATCTTAATGATTTATTGATTGAGAAATGTTCAAAGGGAAAATCTAAAAAAACAGCATTATACATTGAATCTGGAAAGGAACTTACAAAAATAACTGAAAATATTGATCTCAATTCAAATGAAAGTATTTTGAGTCGCAATAAGTCACAAAATGTATCAGAAAAGAAACAGTTTAAAGAGTTGTTCAACTGTGTCCAAAACATACCTGAAAATATTGATTTTAAACCAAAAGTAGATGACAATCAAGACACAAGCTCAGAAATTGAGCGCCACAGAATTCTCTTTGAGAAGAATTTGAGAAATGTGAATAAGCTTGGGAGAGAATGTAAGCTCTTAAAAGAGAGAAACAATACTTATCAAAGTGTGGAATTGGCAGAGGAGTTGGAAATGTTGAAAGGGAATTCAGATCTCTGTAAATTATTCATTGATAATAAAAGTCTAAGTGCAGAAGAGCCATTAGAAGATAGGGTGAACAAAGCTAAGGAAGTAAACGCCAACAAACAGGCTTTTCTTCTCGAATGGAAAATTCGTATTGAAGAAGCATTGCAAGAAAATCTCAAACTACAAAAAATGATTCCTGAACATGAACCTAAAAAGAAGGGTAAAAAATGGACTAATTATACGGCCGCGATATTTGGAATGCCCTATTTTAAAGACAAAAATAAAAAATTTTCGTGTCCTCCAAATGCCGACACCAGATTACGAATTGAAACCGGCCATCCTTTGAACCCAGCTCGTGACGATTCTGGCAAGTGGACGAAAAGAGAGATTTCTAAATTGAAATCGAGTGTGGAGGAAATTCTCAGAGACAAACTCCTATCCAATCTCTCCGCTCAAGTGAATGAGATTAAAGAATCCAATGTATTAGAAAGTGCGACCGACACTTCGAGCAGTGTCAATGCCAATATGTCGTCATCCAGTGTGGCCGAATCCAGTCCGCCGCTTGTGAATAAACGAAAATGTCGTGTGAAAACTTCGAAAATACGTGCTACTTCAAAAAGTACAAATCGCCAACCGAGTACTGGTAGGCCTGTTAAAAGTTGCAATCCAAAGAAGAATGCATCCCAACTTAGGAGTCTTGATATATTGAATCAGAAAATCAGTCAAGTGAGAGCAATGTCCTTGATTGAGCTGATGTCTGAAGCGAATATAGATGATGACTATGACTGGCAAGTAATTTCTAACAATACATTCTCACAATTGCGAAGTGCAAGTGAATGCCAAGGATATTTCAAAATGATTCTTGATCCCACTTTGAATCACGAAAGATGGACGAAACAAGAGAATGAAAAGTTGGTGTTGCTTGCTGATAAATACTCTTGTCAAGATTGGGATGCAATTGCAACTGATTTGGGTACAAATCGTTCCGCTTATGAATGTTGTTCGCATTTTGAGAAAAATTTCGATAGAAATATCAGGGCAGTTGGTAAGTGGTCCAAAGAAGAAGATGATAAGTTGATAGATGCAGTTAAAAAGTTCCGAGTGGGAAACCAAATACCATGGTGGAAAATCTCGTATGTAGTGACAACACGACCAATAGAACAGATTCGCTCGCATTGGACTGAGACACTAGCTCCTCACCGCAAAAAAGGACGATTCTCCCCCGAAGAGGACAAACTACTTTTGAGAGCTGTCGAAAAGTATGGACTCTCTTTTAGATCGGCGGCAGCTTTGTTTCCAAACCGCACTGCAGTTCAAATAAAAGGCCGTTATATAAGAAAGATGGAGAATGCAAAGACCAAGGGTCGATGGAGCTTGGAAGAAGACAAAACACTACTGAAACTAGTTGATGAGATAGGCGTCGGCAAATGGAAAAAAATCAGTGAACACTTCACAACCAGAACACGTACTCAAGTTAGACAGAGGTACAATTACATCAAATCTTTAATGGATAAATATCCAGATCTTGAAGTTGAAGAAATTTATCGGAGAGCAGCGTCTAAGAAATCAGTAAAACAAACTGATGAAGAAACTCCTGAAAATGCAGCTGTTGCTTGCAACACCAAGTCTTTGGTTGCCCCAAGTGAAACTGATAAAAATATAACATGTGAAGCTGAAGTATCTAAAGATGTACCTAATACTATGAAAACTAGAAGAAAATCAAAAATATTTGTAGATGTCATCACGCCAACTGAAAGTGCAGCTGTTGCTTCCAACAGCAAGTCTTTGGTCGCCCCAAGTGAAGCTGATCTAAAGATTAGCGAATCTAAAGATGCACCTAATACTAGAAAAACTAGAAAAAGAAAATCAGAAGTAAGTGTAGATGCCATCATGCCACCACCGAAACAAATGAAAACATCAGGCGCAATTAATAAAGACCAACGTAGATACGATAACATTTTGAAATCAATAAACCAAAAATCTTCAAAACGAAAAACCCAAGCAGGAATAAAGTTGATGAATTACTTTCAAGAGGCATATCCGATGCAAGCAATTGTCGGCAAAAAAACTTGGGATGATACAGATATCTCGAATCAAGCAAAATTGATGTTCGATCTGAGTCACATTCTGAGGGTAGATTACAGCTATGTCGATGATCCGAATAGACAGAGGGCTGTGAGGCCGTTCATGCTCAAAAAGATAGTGAATAGAATGTTGGAGAATCACGGTGATGAACTTCTGAGGTTGAATCCAGTGACTAGCGATCACCACTCGAATGAAGATCGAAGGCCGGAATGTGACGTGGCCGAGAGTGACACATCTCACATCGACTACGTGCCTGTTCCAGTTGAAGAGACCCTCTGTGCCGACCCATTCCCAGGTGACTTTGACGACAGCGACCGAATTCTGTTCTCACCGAAGCGGGACGACGAAGAAGCAGAAAGAGAAAAGCAGAGGCACTTGAAGTTGGTACAAGAGAAGAAGAAAGAGTTCATGGAATTTTCGTATCTGGTGCCTCCAAACGTAGCAACAGCAGTAGGCTATCGATCGCTGCTTCTAGTCGAGCGCAAGTTGAAGGACCCCAACGCCAACCAAGGCAGCGACGCCCCGCCGCCTCCGCCACCCGACTACACCACCAGCGAGTTTCGCATGAAGGACGCTGCCGCCGTCGCCGCCTCCGACGCTCACCTCCACAACCAATGTGTCCGCTTCACTAAGGAAGAAGCCATTCACATGTTCCAGGAACGGCTCAAAGCTCTCTTTGCGGGCCCAATTGTCATGGGCGAATGCGCTGATCGCTACTTCAATGTAAATAATCTACCCATTTACAAAAGCGGACCACTTTCAAAAAACAAAAGAAAAACAACGGCAGACCGATACAGAGAACTTCAGCTCAAGAAGTTGGCCTCCGCGGCTGATAAACATCCTCAACAAGACATTCAGATTGAAGTCGAACCTACAGAGACTCCATATTCCATGCCGAGTTTGGAAAATTGTGATGCCGGTCCTTCGACATCATTCGACGATAGCCAACCATCTACTTCATTCAGTGTTAATCCAAGTACGTCGTCGTCATCCAGTTTGGGCGAATCTAATTCGTCCACTGTGAATAAACAAAAATGTCCGGTGAAACCAAAGATCAGTGCTACGAAAACGCTTGATTTTTGTCAGCCTAGTACTTCAAAGAGTGCAGGTTGCCGAGTGAGGAGTGTCAAACCTAGCACATCTTCATCCAGTTCGGAGCCAGCAGAGCAGAGAGAACTATCGAAAGACTGAAGCCGAGTTCCGAGCAGTAAGGGCCCTGCTACCTCTAACTAAGAAAAAGGTATTTTTATCACATTGATATTATTTCTCATTACAAGAAGTGTTCATTCAATACATTACATCTAGAAATGTGTTACATTCGAAATTTAATCGCTACTTTGAATAAGTTTGGATCTTTTCAATAGATTAATCAATCAATTAAATTCAGTACTTTGGTTCCATGTCAATTACTTTAACACGTATCAATTTGTATGTTAAATCACCCTCTGTTGAATCGAGGCAATACCAACAATATTTATGAATGTTGTCTAGTTATTAAATAATAAAAACAACAGGGGGGAAAACCTGGTGCTAAGTAGGCTATCTTAAAAACCGCTCTTCCGTTTTCAGTCTACAGCGATTTTCGTCAAATCGTGCGTTAAAATCGCTTGGTCTCGAATTTTATCCCGCGTCATTCATGACTGGACTATTGTTCCGTGTGATTTGAAAATGCCTATCAACTATCAAATGAAATTAGCTCATGAAATTCATAGAATATTTCTATTTGTTAGTAATTACGTACTAAATACGTATTGATAAATGTATGAATTATTGTAACTAGCTTCGTTTATTTTCAGGCTGTTCAATAAAAGAGACTTTATGAAGAAATAATATTTGAATTCGTGTTAACACTTGCGAAAAGACAAGCATCCCACTAGAGTCATTACTACTTGGCAAGGCTTTAAAAGCAGTTCAACTACAAGGTAATTATATTCTCATTGAACTTATTTTTCTAGTTTCATGCAATCGAATATCATTGATTTGTCTTTGTTATCGATTATATTCTGAGACTCAATTCTCAAGTAAATCACAAGTTTTGAAGTTTGTCATAATAAAATTCCAAAGCTGTTTCTTTACAACAAACTTTGTACAGTTCCACCACCTTGCTTATTTAGTTCATTTAGGTCTGTAATACTCTGTGTTTGGTCCAGTGTCATTGAAGCTCGCGCTAAAAAATTGACGTGCAATGCCGCCTCGTATATCATGGCCCACATCACAATTCAAAAGTAGTAATTCCCCACCACCAACACACGGGGAGTGTTTAATTGAGTGAACACTCTGCTATGTACATTTCACACTAATTGTCACAATGTGATTATACAGTCTCTGTATGAATGATTATAGAGTTCTAATGTCAACCCTATCACCCACTCTGACGATGTTTTATAATTGCATGACTTTGTCCAATTAATGTTATTAGTTCCGTCCATTAATTTCGGAATATACCTTGGTAACTTTTGAAAAACCTCAATCCTTGATTATCAAATGATTGGTAAATGCGAATTGCATTGATAAAATCATAAAATAAGCCTCAAAATGAGTAGATGCCTGGAAAAATTTCAATACTTACACTCAATGATGATGATAGTAGTTGCCAGTGGACTGTCCTTTTGACAGGTTGCCAGTGCCTAATTGCTGAAATTTTAGGTGTGGGAACCGTCAATTACTGTACTGTATATTGAAATTTTCATTTATAAATCGATTGGCAGTTGACTGTCACATGCTAGCCTATGAGAATTTATTCCCTATTTATAATAATAAATCCCAATTATGCAATTCTAATGCCACAACCCAAAACGTGCAAAAAATATCTTGTTATTCTTAAATAGCCTAATTAAAAAATATATTTTTATTCTTAGAATTCTTGTTATATATTGTTCTTGTTATTGGGTATTTTTCCGTTGACTAGACTATTTTTCTATGGTATTCAGAAGTTCCAAAACAAATTAGAAGTTTCTCTGGTCATGAGATAAAGAAAAAATATGTTCAGTTCATACTTTTGAGAAAATACTAATTACTGTACTTGTATGATTTCTAACTAGCTTTATTTATTTCCAGGCTGATGATTATAAATGACTTGATAATGAAATAATATTCGATTTCGTGATTTCACTTCCGAGAGAGATGTATTTCAGGGGAATTACCACTTTGCAAGGCTCAACAAGGTAATTTCTTTTCAGTGAATTTGTTTGACATTACTTTCTATCCAATCTGTTGATTTTTGTTTCATTCACATTGGCTGGATTCCAAGGTCCATAAACAAATGAATGGGAATCAAGTCCATCTTCGTTTAAACTATAATTTTTTGATCTTAGTTATATTATCATTTATGAGAATTATAAGCCTAGTCGTCCACTGGAACCATTTTTGTCAGAAAGCGTCCGATGTCCGAACAGCTTGCCATTTGATTCAATGTTAGCATTTCGGAAGATCCGTTGTTTTCTGACAAAACGTTTCTGGTGGACGACCAGGCTAATGGTTCGCATACCTAGGATTTTAGAAATCAAGCATTGGCAACCTGTCGATTTGACAATTCTCTAGTAAAGTCTAAACTAGGAATCCCTCCCAAAACCTTGATTACGAATAAATTTTTTCTCTCTTTTCAGGTTAACCGGAATTGTGACTGAAGATTAATTATTTGAAGCAATAAAGTCTCTTTCTGAAAAATTGTGTTCTAATTATCTACTATTTTGTAGCCTATTCCGTTTTTCTAACGCTACACTATGAGCCAATCAAGACTTCAAAGTACGAGTCTGATATATTCTGTTTAGCTGTGTGTCCACGATAAAATATTTCATCTAATTCCATTCAATAAAATAACCTTGAACTAAGAACTGTATGATTGTAGCCTATAGTTAAGCTACCCTAACCTACCCTTAGATATGGACTTTTTTAGTGCGTTGAAATTTCATGAGGGACTCTTGAGGGAACTTTACCCAATCAATAATTAATTACTCATATACTAATCTTTTACCCAACATTTTAATAATCAATCAATAATAATTTTATTGAATGGGATTAGATGAGAAATTTTATCGTTGACACAGCTCATTATCGCTATGTAAAAAAAGCTCAGTCCCAAAGCTAATTTTCCATTCTTCTTTTATTCGGCAATAAAATGGTAAAATCTTGTCTTCATCCATTCACGGTGACGTGCTCTTTATTCCAAAGCTTGAAATTTAATTAATTTAGCTTCTAGTGGGTACCGTATACCCTCACTGATTACCCAAATTTGAAGATGATTAAAGCCCACAGCGTGGGTAATTATATAAGAGATGATGAAATAAATGCCTAGTTGAATGGGAGTCGAACCCATGATTGGAACAACGATTGGAGTTGCGGATACGCCGACTCACCAGTTTCTAAATTTCCAAGTCTAACGGACTTGATAGGTCTTGCATAACAGTGTCAATCTACACATGGTTTGGTGTGGATTACTTTATACTTTAGTTACTCTTTCTACTATAGTTTTCCCCTAATCTAAACTGAACAACAAATAAGTGAAACATGATCGACAAATATGTAATGAGAATATATGTAACGACGAGTATATGTCTTGAGCCAAATTGAGAGTCGTCAATATCGTGACTTCGTACAAGACCTCCATTAGAATGGAGTTGTCAACGTATTACGGCAGTGCAGAAAAGTTGAGACCTGGGGCGTGTATCATGAAACTTAGAAGTCACGTAATACAGGAAAAATCATTCATACATTAGAAGATTGAATAGCTAGCGGTCTATCTAAGTCAGTCTTTCTCCTGTATTATAACACTTCCAGTTTTCATGAAACATGTCCTAGGGTTCAAATGGTACCTAATGAGTCTAGTAGCTAATCCCAGGTGACCTACTACTATTAGCTCACTACTTCTAGTATTACTTCTACTACTACTATTACTAGCTGACCCTGATTTAGTACTGAGTACTACCGTAACTACTACTATTACTGATACAGAGTCGTGGAAGTAGAATTGAAAGATTACCTACAAAGGCCGCGACCAGCTGTGTATGTTTAGCTTCTTTCAAAATCTTCATAACTCCAATGAGGGCCAGGTTTTAGCAGAAAACAGGACAATGGATTTTCAGTTGAACATGCAGGTATGTTAAATCATAGTTGCCAATCTGAGAGTGAATCATGCATGCATTAAAGGGAAAATCATGCTTCCGGGACAATCTGTAAAAATGAATGGAATTTTTATAAATTTAATAACTTGGGCATCAAGTTACATAATAGCTTACTAGTGAGTTTCGGTGTGAGCTATGACTACAAGCTAAATAAACTAAAATTATTAATTTCTTATTCCTGCGTAAAGAACTATAAAAAGGGTGGTGAAAAAACAAGAAATATTCAATGTAATTATTGCAATAGAGTGGAAACTTAGAGCATTCTACCTTTTACTTAGACCAGCCATGATAGATATTGAAAACTCTAGCAACTTGCCTTTTTCGAATATTAATTGATAGACTAGCTTTTAACTCCCACTCTATGGCAATTAGTGTCTCGTTAGACTGGCCTTCGTGCAAATGAGTGATGAGTATTCGTGGACCCTCGCAATATCTTGATGTAAACGTTCTGCTCAAAGGATTAGGCTAGTTGAAATATGTGACTAAACATGAGCAGAAGGTAAATAGCGTATGTATACATAATTTAAAATTTATGTATACATAAAGATATTTCATGATCGTACCCACGCATTCTAAAAAAGAAAACACGACCAATACTTAAAATACTTATACCAATCACTAAATTAACATATTCTTATATACCGTTACCTTACAATATTAATAAAAACATAAATCTAAATGCACTAATTATAAGCATCACTAAAGAGTATCACCTAGGAAATCAACAAAACTTGACCTTGACATTCAAGTCGATTTATTTGTAAAACATTTGTTACATCAAGATGAAAGACAACTTATTGGTAACAGCATCAATAAACAAATAATGAGCTCGAATAATTTTCACATAAATCTGCTTCGAGGTTAAATTCCTCAGAAATTATGTAGTCATGATGAATGTTAGAATTCTTATTAAAATATTCCCAAAAAATAAACAAACATTTTTACTTGTTGAATTTATAAAAATATTCCCAAAAAAATAAACAAACATTTTTACTTGTTGAATTATCCAATACTAGATCATTGTATTGCATTGTTAGAGTGGATAAAATAATTTCTTTTCGTTCTACAAAACTAATGAGCACTTACCTTTTGTGTATTGTAAGAGGGAAACCTTCAAAATGATCAATTTCAATCATTCAAAATTAATAATAATTACTGGTCTGAGAGTAAATTGATCTGAGAATGCCACAAGAGGGCATAACTGGAGCACTGAGTATGATGTGATGAAACAATAATAAAAAACATTTACAGTAACAATCAGTAGGAATGCCGTGATATTTATATTGTCAATTCTTCTTCGATACTATTTGATCTAGCTATAGGTCCCTTTCCTAGAACAGAGGTTGCGTCCCAATGTTTCAATCCATTCTGCGAATGATATCTCTCCGAGATTTCCTGAAAATTATCAACAGATATGTTTTAGTAAAGGGAATATTGTCAACGTGAAATCAAGTCAAGAGATAATAAATCAGCTTGAAAATATAATTATTATAAAATAAGAACAGTATATCATCATATCTAATTGGACCATTCGTTGCATATCAGCAGGTGCCAGATTACAGCGATTCAATTCATTAGTCTGAAAATTCAATATTGATATTTTACATGTATTATAACTTCCCACTTCTTGTAGGGTAAGACTGAAATGAAAATTCTCATCAGAGTCAAATGTTGGTGAAAGAGAAGGAAAGATTTGGGAAGCGGTTGTCCCAGTGGTAGCAGGCGAGTCTAAACGGTAAGATTAGATAAGAGACGGAGCTACTGTTGTAACGGAGACCGGCTCCTCTAATACAATAAATTTAGCTTCAAAATCGCTTCCCGGTGGTTCGGAACCCACCTAAAGCTGTATTCATCTCTCATCATCATCACCCACGCACAAGCCTAGAGCTTAGGCCTATGTGGGCTACATCCCCAGCAAAAATAAACAACATTTCATAGTTTATTGTTGGGTTGCACCAACCGGGATCAATTAGCAAAAAAACAAAAAGATGTGCAATACCAATGTTTTTCCAACCCAATCCTCTAAATTCATTGAAGCAATGAATATGATGTGATGGATATGTTGTGTTACCATCATTTCGTGTAATTTTATTACTTTTATAAATTATCCATCAGATTTTAAGGTTTTACTTTGATGTTAATCGATTGTATTCTATAAGTAACGGTATAATATAATTTTTCAAGTTATCTTGCACAAAATGTTTTTCAGAAAATAAAAATCTCAACAATACCTTCAATCTCATGCCCAAGAATACAGCTCGCTCTCTTCGCTTGATCATGTAATCGGTTGGCAATAACCAGCGATGCTCGAAGCATTCCTCAGCCGAAGGCCTTTTACTGAAATCATAAAAGATAAGTATATTATTCTATAATCTTGAAAAACAAGACCAACTCCACGATTATTCCAATGAAGAAGATGTTCTGAAAGGTATGCAAAGTCAAAAATACTTCATGACACTGTTCTAAACCTCATTTTAATTTTACACTATTACTCAACAAATTCAGTTTCCGCAGTCAGGTCTTTATTGTTTTATTTTTTATTGTTTTTGCAACTTAAACCTGCGCACAGGACTTTCCTTGCGGGTATTATTTTCTGTTATGTATAAATGTGAAATTGTGTTTCAATTAATTCAATTTTAAAAAATATAGACCCCAAATTAACTGAAGTTCTGTTATTTTATTGCGTCCAAAAACAAGGTTGCTTATGACTACTCGAAATACATTTTATATGAAGTATACATTATTCAAGTATATTAGTGTCAGTAGCCCATATTTTTGGTATTAATACTAATTATTAATAAAAGTCTAAATTTCACCACAGTATAAAGTACGTATGAACTTCTAAGGCTAGGCGTACACCGGTTAGTCAAGACAAGACAAGACGAGATTAGTCACGTTCAGTCACAGTGAGCTCATGAAGCAACACACACCGATTATTCATTGCATCTGTGTGTGCTGCTTCATAAGCAACTATATGAATTACTGTGACTAATCTCGTCTTGTCTTCACTAACCGGTGTACGCCTAGCCTTAGATGTTGGGTTTGATGAAATATCTTTGACTATGTAATCAGATCAACATTCTATACAGCCATAGGGCCATAATATACGCGGCGGCATTTCTCTGGAACAATCACTGAGTACCAAATTCGAGCGTCTAAAGCGCTGTGTATGGTTTGCAAGTTTCATTTACCGGTTGATTTCGGCGTCATTACCGCCTCATATATGATGGCCCATAAGCTTATAAAGTTAAAAACAAATGCCGTCTGGAAATCAAGAACTGAAACCTCACCCATGTGAGGAGCCTTCTTCAAATCATTTCTATATTGTTACTGTATAAGAAGAAAAGTAAAAACTTCAATTTCAAACAAAATTGAGCATCAAGAGTAATCTACATCAATTTACCTTGGTGATCTCTTGAAGATGAGCATGAGAAACCTTGTAGCCTCCTGGGTGAGCTCCTTGTAGAGATGTTCGAATCGGTATCTGACAAAGTTGATGTTCTGCTTAGTCTCCTCGTTGGTGGCTCCCACAAATGGCGAATTTCCAGACAATAGAATGTAAGTGATGACTCCTAGCGACCAGATATCTGAGGTGGGGAATGCTGGCTCGTCACACAATACTTCCGGCGCTAGACAATCGAACAAGCAACATTGTTGAATGAATAATATAGTCAAGAATAGAATAATAGCTAGAATAATTTTATATTGACCCAAGAATACAAACATTGCAAGTAAGGAAATTTTGAATGTAAACAGAAATTATTTTCTATCAACTTACTCATTAATAGGCCTATATTTGATTCAAAAATAAACCACTCTTTTGAAAAATCTTTAGCATACAGGCCTAAATTTAAAAGTGTTTTATACCTTAATTTATTGAACGGACAAGAGCGAAATCATTACTAGCGAGGAGGCTGGAGTGGTGGAAGGGGGGGAAGCAGAGGGGGGGATCCAGACTGTTACAGACGCTTCTTTTCAATGCAATAAAAAATATACCAAACTCAGATGATTCTGTTCTGTTTAAATTAAGATAAGATATCAAATTGTTCAATAAGTAAGTAAATGCATAACAGTTGGGGAATGGTAGTCAAATTTCAATAAATTAACTTATTCTAAAGTCCGTTTAAACCTATATAAAAATGGAGTAAGGAGTCTAATGGAAAAACTATGTAATACAGGAATATATATTTTCGTTGAAAATAGCGCAATACAATAACCTAATCAAAGGATTGCACAGACTCGAGCAATGTTTATCTGCAACAATTTGAAACTATTCCCACAATATTGTAACTTGAAAAATAGCGTCCGAATCAGGGTTGCTCATCTGGTGCTTCTACAAATACTTTTATCAAGCATAATATTTTAGACAAGTAGCTAGCTTCAATTATTGAAGATCAACTTTGATTGTTGTTCATGCAACTGACCTGAATATTTAAATCGAGTAAAATTGAGTAAGAAGTACGAGTAAGACTCTTAATGGTTACTTTATAACTTACATGTGAATTCCAGAGCTCCAGTTTTCTGTACCATGGTTCCCAGTTTGGTGACTTGTTGGGCGGAGCCGAAGTCGACCAGTTTGACTTGGATGCTGCGTATGGATGCCATTATTATGTTGCTCGGCTGAATATCGAGATGGCACAGGCCTCGCCAGTGCAAATAATGCAGTGCATCCAAAACCTACCCAAACAGAAATATTCGATTATTCTCAATAAAATCTCGCAATAAATCCATGATAATAGAAAGATAGCATTACAGTAGTTGTCAACATTGGAAAAACATCTTCTTTCAACAGGAATGATTAAATTTCTAATATGAGTCATACCTATAATTATGTCGAATATTTATGAGAATCAATTGAATTTAAAAACATTAGATTGATGTCATCTAACAAGGCTTGATAGGCCATTGCGTTGTTTGCTTCAAAGATGTTATTAAACGGTGATTAAATATATCTCTCAAAAACATTCGATGCCTGGTTGTTTACTATGCATTAGTTCACTATACTCTAGTATGTGACTATAGTAGCATATTAAATTCATCAACTTACATTTAAAGTAGATAACATAATACAAGTATGCATTTTCCTTATTCATTGAGAATAAAGATTCAAATTCAATGATTAGTTTGAAAAAACTTCAAGTAGCACATAAATTCTCATATAAGTTGAATAATACAGTAAAAAAGGCTTTTTTAACCAGCAAAAATGCTTGGAATATACCTGGATTAGCATTGAACTTTATTATGTTAGGCTAAATAGTTCAATTCAAGTGGGAAAAAGTAGTTTGAACATGTTAATAGTACAAGGGTCTCTTGAATTGTTGCTGAATATATTCAGGATCAATCCAATTTACCTGCGAAACAGCCGTAGCAACCATCTGTTCAGTGTATTCATGTTTACTGGCCATATAGGTTAAGATGTCCGCTCCCTGGAGTTTTTCTTGAATAAATACTGCTCCTGTTGAATCTGATGGCCTAGAATAGGATAATTACAGCATTTAATAAATTGATGTGCAATACAACCATTCCTTCATTCTATTGTACTGTATTTAAAAGCTAACAAGTGCATTGGCTTCAACACTCGACTAATGAAGAGCAAAATGCACTTAATACTCTTCAATGTTAATTCGTTTGTCGAACTGCTTGCTAATAACATTCACATCACACGAATTCATTCCACAATTCAGTTGAATTTGGAAACATAAGGTTTTCACGACTCAAGAAATTAAATTTCATTATGTTACTTATTTAAATTCAAATACAGGTTGATCAAAAAATCCCTCCGCTGTGGAATATACTGTACAAGGAATCACTCAATCTCTGAAGTACACGGTAACTATACTACTAAACTGTGGATCTGACCCTGGCTGAGATGAACACAACAAAAGAATGTTAGATGAGTCCACATAAAAGCAAAGTCCACAGCATCCTGTGGAATGGATTTACAACCAGAACACAATAAGGAACCACAAAGGTAATGCAGAGGGACTTAGTTCTTGATCACTCTGTTTAACAAGCAATGTCTCATTTTAGAAGTACTGCAAGTGTATAACAGCACTAATTTATTCAAACTTCAATTTATGTTATTGTATTTATCACTTTTATAGAGGAACATGCTTTTCCGAACTAATACAATAATCAACAATTCAATAATATCGACTTAATGGACTAGAAAAATAATGTGAAACTCAATTCAATTTATGAAAGCCTTGTGAATATAAGTTCAAGATTGCATGAACCATGAGCAGCAAAAACACAAAAATTGTGATTTAATCTAGATTCTAGAGCAACAGCAATTAAATATTGTTATCGTGTTACGGCTAACTATAATTGATACAGAACATAATATTAGCTTTCAGTCCTTCTGGTATGGAGACTAATAGTTGTTTTGTTTTTAAACAGTTGTTGCTGTTTTCAGTTTGAACAAGCTTTCATTTTTTCGCATTAACCACATTCGTAATGACTTTCATGGGTGATAATGACACAGATCTAGGTGGTTACCGAAGTATACTTACAAGAATGCTTCAAATAGACAAGCTATCCTCTCATGCCTCAAAGAGCGCATTGCTTCGAATTCTTGCATCACGTTCTCTTTGTTTTCAGGACTGCAGTCCAATATTTTGCCAACGACCACTTCCTCAGTCTCTTTATTGAAGCCTTTCACAACTACCGAAAATTGCCCTCTGCAAATAAAAAATGGATTATTGTTATTCGGCTGTTTATTTTTATTGATTACAATTATTTCTATACTCTAAAGACAAAACTTTTGAACAGTATAGCTACGTAATAAAGAGTATAGGCCTAATAGCAATAGGAAAAAGTAATTTATGTGTGAAAATTTGGAAATTTTATTTTGTGAAGTGTTGTAAATTTCATTTTATTTAGACAATGAACTTGATTCTTTTTTATTGGAACACAAATACAACTTTCATCTATCCTTTCATTTCATCTCAAATTTCCAAATTTAGACCAATACACAATGTAACAAACTAGATAATTCAGTTCAATTGAAAAATCACTTCTTCTTTACACATAACAACATTGTTAAAATTGTAATATTATATTGAATTTTTAATGTATGAAAGACTCACATAATAAACGTATACAAACTATCAAACACAGATTGCTATTTTACGTGAAATAAATTAATCATGTTTAAAACGCATAAACTGTGTATTATTTAATCTAAATTTGGAGTTGAAGCTGTTTAGGGCGAATGACTGTTGTTTCTTCCCGCATTCTATTGTATATTTTCAATAAATATATAAATTTATGAGAGATGATATTGTTCAATGGATAGAAATATTTCATCAAGGGATGCTGTAAATAAGAATCATCACATATTACTGTAATATAAAAATTTATTTACTTGATAAAAATTATTCAAATTTACGAACATTCCTTGCCATTTCGGATATGAAGCTATATTATTATTATGATGAATATGATACAAATTTTCAAACATACCTTGCTATTTCAGATATGAAGCTATATTTATTTGTTGGCTTGGCATCGTTCCATTCGATTGGTGCGGATTCCACTTCGTAGTTTAGGTTGTGAATACGCTGTTCTTCGAGATCGATTTCTTTGCCACTCTCGCAAGCTGTCTGATAATGTTTCATTGCGCTAGTCACTGATATTTTCGGCGCTCCTGCAATTATTTTAATAGGAGCATATGATGGTAATTCAGTTGAATAATAACAGATAGTTTTAAAAAGATAAAGATACGATTTCTAACTATTACTCCTGTGAGACACTTATTCAGATGAGATTCAATTTGAAAGCACGAAACCTTTGATAGTAATACAAACACATATTTTCTAAGGAATCCTTTGGAGAATTGTGATTACTAAAAATTTTGAACAATAATTGTTTGAAATAATTGTTTATCGAACAACTGATAAATTGGAAAGTTGGTTAAATAATGCATTTATTCGATATAAATACAAAAAAACTACAATAATGTGAAGCAAATAATATTCAGTTACAAAAAGAAAACGGTTTATTAATCATGAATACACTCACACAAGATAAACCAATGAAATAAACAGAACTGTAAAAAAAGAAAGAAAATAAAAATAAAGGTTATCTGCCATTTTTTATAGTCGATATCGTTAACGTTTCACAAGGAAATACAAAAGAAAATCAATTATTGTAAAGGACAACTAAACAACCATATTATTGATGAAAACCAAAATCGGCATCCCTTTACAGAAAACTATAAAAAACGAATAAATGATGACTTCAACTGAAGAAAACTGATAAACTAAAGAAATAGTGAATAACACTTGAACCATTGATTGAGAACTCACAATCCAATTGTGTTTATGATCGTAGTTTATGCAACGGTTGTATTATGAGAGCCTTTAAAGCACGAGTAAGATGTAAGTTAGGGCACGAGCGAATCGAGTGCTCTAAATATCTCACGAGTGCTTTAAAGGCCAAATACAACCGTTGCATACACTATTCTACATCATAAAACAAGCACTTGTAATGTGCTTTATACAAATAAGCTTGTTGCTTTATGAAACTTTGTACTGATCTTAGTAGTCAAAACATTGATGGAAATATTTTTGAGGAATCCTTTGCAGAATTGTAATTGTCCAACATTTTAAACAACTGTTCATCGAACAACTGGTGACATGGATCTCTATGTTTTATGGTGAATCTTCTGGAATACCACCAAGAATTCATTTTGAATAATATTAGATAACATTTTTCCATCATCAATCCACGTTTGTAACATATTGTAATTTCAACAAATATATATATATATATATCGTATGAGAACACATATCGGTATGAAGTCTTAATAATTTTCAACTAATGTCAATAACTGGATCGTCATATTATTATGATTCGTCAAAACGTTAAAATAAAATATATAGGCTATATAATTATATTATACATAAAATTTGAGGTTAATAAATAATATTTTTTAGATTTCTACATTCAGTTCTTCCAACCACTGCAGTGCATCAGGTGTACAAGTTATGAGCTCCTCAGTGGCACCTTTAAACCTATACCTAGGACATTCGTGGAGGATATGTCTCATGCTCTGTTTCTCTGCTCCACATTCGCATTCAGCGGTCTCTATATAATAAGCGGTTTCAACAAATAATAATTAGATTGCAATTTCGAAACGTCAAATAGAAAAAAAATAGTTTAGTTATATTTTTGAGAAATCCTTTGCAGAATTGTAATTACCCAACATTTTAAGCAACTGGTAACATGGATCTCAATGTTTTATGGTGAATCTTCTGGAATACCACCAAGAATTAATTTTGAATAATCAGATAACATCATCAAGCAACGTTTGTAACATAATTCCAACAAATGATTAGATTGCAATTTCGAAACGACACAATAGAAGAAGAATCTAGTTTAGTTTACCAGCATCTTTAGTTTTGCAGGGTTCGGTGGGAACACCCTTGGCACTCCATCCGATGTTGTTTCTGGCTGACAGACGGAACTGGTGAGCTGTGCTGGGCCTCAAATTTCTAATCACCCAGAACTCGTGATCGATATTGCTTGCCACGTCTGTCCATTCAGACGAATCTGTTACAAATAAATAGATATTTATCAATGAAAAATGAAGCAACACTCATTGAAACCATTCTAAAAACTCAACAAAACATTTTTAACTATCTCAAGAACCGGTTTCTTACTATAAACTACTTTACCTACATACCTTACTTCAACTTTACGGGCCGTATTTATGAACGTTCCTTGAGTGTTCCTTTCCGAAAGGGCGCCTTGAAAAACGTTTCATGAATGAAAAATCAGCTGATTTCATTCATGAAACGCTTTTCAAGGGTCCCTTTCGGAAAGGAACGTTCATAAATACGGCCCTATATCTTGATAAATTGGATAATTTAAATTCGTTAAACTGAATAATAAGACATTATGATCGATAATTAGAGAAATCACCCACCAGCTTCCTTGTACTGCAGATTGTAGCATAGAATTGGCGAGTTGCCGTTGTCTCTAGGCAGCTTCCAGCGGAGCAGTACTTCAGTGTCGCTGATCTCACTCACCTCTGGAGAATCGGGAGGAGATGGCAGTGTTGCGAGCACCACTCTGACAAAATTAAATACAGTTCAAACAATATTAATATCGATTCATTTTAGGTCTGATTTTAAGTTCAAACTGATGAGCAATCAAAAATATTCATATCTAAGTAAATAATTAAAAATGTCTTTATAAATTTGAAAGGAAATGAATATCTTATACCTCCTACACAGATAAAAACCATCTCACATCTATACAGAAGCAATACAAAATAATAAAACAACTATTTGTACAGGTATTTTAATATGATACATTTAATAGCGGCTTTGAATAGCGGTCAGATTTCACTATAGTTTCAACAGCATGAGCCAGTTTTGCAAAAAGGTAATCAAGGTTCTATCTCAAAAATTTCAAGTCATGATCGAAAGTCATCTTTTTTTGCTGTTACTGTGATGATTAATCAATCAAACAATAGTGTTGTCTTCGACTTTTATTTAAAAAAATCCTTTTGATACCAACGTTATTACTATCAACTCATGTGCTAGAAATTGTTTCTTTTTTAGTGGACTAGGATGTAGGCATAATTGAAGGAATAAATAATACAGGGTGCTCATATAAAGTCTCTACGCAGTAGCTTTGTGGTGACATAATTTGTTCTGGTTAGAGCTCCATTCAACAGAAACCTCCTTTTTATGTGGACTCATACCACATCCTTTTGTGTTTATCTCAGCCAGTGTTGGATCCACAGTGTAATTACAATATCGTGCACTTAAGTGATTAGACGTTTCCTTGTAAACCATGGTAAACTAACTATTGGGGCCGGTTCATGAGCTCGGGATTTAGCCAAGTCCGAGTCTAAAACGGGTGGCTACCGTAGCATCGACAAACGTTTGTCTCGACAGGTTAGTGGGTTAGCAGCATAGAGAGCCCTTAGTACATAGTGTCGAGGCTAACGTTTGTCGATGCTACGGTGGCCAGTCGTTTTAGTCTAGGACTTGGCTAAATCCCGAGCTCATGAACCGGCCCTTAATGTACATTAAACTGATATACATTTAACTATTGATTCATTCTACAGCCATATATTTCACTACGGAGGGATTTTTGATCACTCTGTGTATAAACAAATACAGATAAATCACTACATATTATCTTCCATATGTGATCTAGGTCTGACCTATCCATCGCCTTCTATTCCACTAGGATTGTATTGTAAAAACATCAGATGTTTTGTAAAGAAAAGCTCAAAAAACAAGAAAAAGTCCTACCTCGTCCTGGCAACCACTTGTCCGATCTTATTACGGGCAACAGCTTTGTAAATTCCAGCATCGACTGTTAGCGCCGGCTCAAACTTTATCATTGATCTGCCTGCGTCGTCCTCGACAATTTTCACACGGTGACTCTCAGCTACTACCAAGTCGTTTCTGAAAAGAAAGGAAAATAATTTATTAACAATATTAATTACAATGAGGGAAGAAGTAACAGGAATTCGCCCAAAATTGCTACTATTCCAAATTTAGATCAAACAGTTTATAATTCGGAGAATCAAGTCCAGAAAACTATAATAAAATAAATTGAGAAATTTGAAATCATCTTGGAGAATTAGTTGATGATGGTTTGAAATTGTGTCATACTGGGGGAGATGCTGCATCATTACTGAAGTTGATACCATAGATGATGTGTATTTCACAGATAATTTCATTACCTGTAGTAATACTAACTGGCATGATCTAATCATCAGCATAATTATGTACATGTGCCTAAATTTTGTAGTCTCATTCAATAGCAGTTTTAGAAATTCCCACAAAAATAGTGAACATTTTATAAAACTAAGAAGATACTTCAGAATGCTTCTTAGAACTAGAGGAATACTAAAGGTCTGTAGTAAGCATGTAAGTAGGCTACATTCTTTCATATTGTGATTATCGGTTTAGTACTTTTGTTTCTAGATTATAAACCATTGAATTTACGACTACTTGATGATAATTGAATAGTATGATATAGTATGAATTGATAGTATGATATAATCAAATACTCACTTGAACCACTGTACTGTTGGTTTAGGATCACCAACAGCAAAACAGGACAATTCGGCTGGCAGCTCTTCTCTGATAGCAGTAACTTGCGGCTTTTCTCTAAAGAATGGAGCCTGCAACAGATATAACAAAATAAATTAACCAAGACAAAATGTATTTGATGAATAAGTAGTTGATATAATGATTAAGTATAGAATTGTTTTCAATTCCAAGCAATTTGTAAAGAAAAGTTAAATTGAAGAAGATCATCTGGCTTATGTACAGTCATAATATGATACAGTCTTTGCTTTTGAATACAGTCTGAACTGAAACTGTATATTAATTGGAGGTTTTCCTGTGGTGATGCTCACATAAGCTTTTTGTTTCTAAGTAGATAATGGTAATGATTACAGAGTCTCTGTGTAGTAATGGTAAGGATGATGTTGATAATGGATGAATAAAGCTTTGAATACGGTACTATAGAATAAAACGAAAATGATGGGACAAACAAAGCTACTAATCCATTGTTTGTATTAGATGTGTGGTTGTGACAACTTCAAGTTCTAGTCCTATTATTTATTACAGAAATTAATAGTAACTGCTATTCATTAAAGCTATAAGCAATCTATCACAGCTTTCAGAATTTCATCTTAGATGTAGAATACTAACATGGCCTTCCCTCCTCTGCTCAATCATAGCCTCGGCCTCGAGATGAGTGTCCAGCCGAGTTCCCAGCTCGTTTCGCAATCTGCGCAGTGTGTACATGTCGGGGCTTCCGTATTTGTTGATTCTGGCTTTGCGTTCGTCATCAATTTCCTCGTCCATCACATCCGTGAATCGTCTTCTCTCCCTTATAACAGGAGCCTGAAAAGATATTAGAGAAAATAATTCAATATTCAACGAATTTATTTTTATTATTACTGTTTCTGTATCAATGAATGATAAATGAATAAATAAAATATCTAGAATATATTATAGACACTATACGGCTCCCCGGAAACACTTAAAAAGTGAGAAAACAAGTATTTCGAGTCTTCACACTCCAAAGTCTTAAATCTTGGTTACCTTACCAAGTCTTTCAAGTCTTCACACTCCACAGTCTTAAATCTTGGTTACCTTACGAATTTTCGTAAAAAGCTATTGAGAGATGAATGACATCTCTTTCAAAACATTGAATGGTCAATCTATTTGAAGTGAATAATATCATAAATCATTAAGAACGAAAGTGAATAATTACTGAATATTATTACAAGAGATCGAAAATATTCATTTCTCCAAGAACTGCTTTCATTTGGTAAGTTTTTACGTGAAAGCATTTTCTCTTACAACTCTTTTGTATTCAAGGATTTCTTATAATTAATAGGATATTAATAAGATCACATATGTAAAGATATATGACACATGAATGATCCAAACTGAATGAGATTCCATTAAATTGAATTTCCCAGCAATTATGAATGTCTAGTTCATCGTCATCTTCAACGGATTTGAACTCACTAAATGTAAAGTACTGCGTTGGAATTTTTTAATGAGGTTTGACAACATTAATTTATTTTATAAGCAGCGTAATCCCAATTATTTAGCCTTGAAACGGTTTTTTAATATTGATCGAGTACAAAATATAACTTATAGGATGAAAACACAGACAGAGTCCAAAACGTCTTCTCTTCCTGATTTTGATATCAGACATATCATCAGAACATAACGCATCTTTCAAATGTTATCAGGTAAAAGATCTCTTAAGTTCATCAGAGTAACCGCTGGATTCAAGTCAAACAATTCTTGTAACCAAAATGGATACTGGATAGTATCTTTCGCAATCATTCTACAATCGACCAGAATACAATATAGTGTTAGAAACGTTATTCATCATCGAGAGCAAAAGTAGAAGAGAAATGGAAAACAAAATGTATTTACCCTCCAGTCAAGATGAGCATGTTTCTCCAGATTTTCGCGTGTGAATCCCAAACCAGTTGGTGTTCTATTGGCAGCCACTTTCATGTATTCACGGAGGCGCACAGGGAAATCCACGTCTCTTAGCTGGAGAAGATACGTGTCCGGACCATTCTGATAGCTGCAAGAATATGATTTGAACTATTGGTCTTCTGAAAATTCTATATCATGTCTATGTTAACCAAGACATGTAATATGCATAAGAAACTGTAAAAAGATTATAATTTCTTGATCTCATTACGAACTGCATGTATGTTTCTTAGGCTAGGCGAACACCGGTTAGTCAAGACAAGACGAAATTAGACACGTTTAGTCACAGTACTTCACATAGTTGCTAATGAAGCAACACACACCAATTAGTCATTGCATCAGCTGCTCCATATTCAACTATATGAATTATTGTGACTAAACGTGACTAATATTGTCTTATCTTGACTAACCGGTGTACGCCTAGCCTTAGATTTGAGATGAAATCACTGCATGTCGGTAGTGAAGTGAAATCAAAATTATCAAGTCTTAATATAAGATCAGATTTCTATATGAATGTCAGTCAAGGCTTGGAAAAATAATTTCAAACATTCCAAGATGGAAAATATTGAAAATATGAACCCGTGTTTATTGAATTAGAAAATTGTTAAAGAATTGCCTCTTCCTGAATACGGCTTGACACATTGTCATCCATGATTTTCCAGTTTTATTGGTATATTGTTAATTTTACTGAAAGTTATAAATTACGTATTCATAATTTATCTACAAATTGGCGCAGAGAAATTAGAAATTTTAAAATTACACTGGAGAAGATAAGAAGAATTAACTTCTAACTTATAAGTTAATGGCAAAAAACATAAAGAGAAATACTTACCATTGGGTGTCCTAACAAAGAAACTTAAATTTTCAAAGACAGTAAACGTATCCTTCAGATGACGACCATATAAAATCAAGCATTCTTCATCTCTCATATTCGAAAAAGTAATGGCAAATTACAAATCATTCCTCGTGTTGAAACAGCACACCAAACTTCAAAATGTAACTTTTCGGCTGTGTTAACAGTCGTTAATACAAATGACGAAGGTCCTGAATGCCTGCGATTCTGTACATCTCTGGTATTTCTGTATAAACTCTGGTATGAAAATGAGCTTCACCCCTAATGCTCAATCTCGCCGTTTACTTCCAGGAATGCATAAGTTCGAATGGTCATCATCTAAAACATAATGTCTATAAGAATTAAAACTTATTAATTAGAATAGTTAATGGCAAGTATTTTTCTTTATATTTTTACCCCTTAAACTTAAAGAGTGCTGTGTTAGAGATGGATGCTTGGGAAGACAAAGGGACAGGATCAGAAATGAAAGGATAAGAGATGGCTGGGGTGGTGGAGTGTTCAGAAGGTCCAGGGAGGACTACGTTGGAAAGCGAGGTAGAATGCAGGTGGAGGGTGTAGACCAGTGACCAAGGAGGAGATGGAGAGACTGTGTTGCAGGGGACATGAGGGAAAAGGAGCTGACAGATGAAGAAGCCGGGGAGAGAATGGTGTGGCGGAGGAAGATACGGAATAGCGACCCCGAATAGGGAAAAGCTAAAGGAAAAGAAGAAGAAGAAGAAACTTAAAGAGTTCTTTTTCTCACACTCATTGGTGTTATTAATTAAAATTTCCCGTTTCTCTATAAGTTTAAATAATTAAATGATTAGTACTAAGAGTCAACATTACTTCTCAATTACTGAGAAAAAATTATCGCAGTGATACAGAGCGTGCCATCCAAATTGGCGTCTCACTGGAGCATGCGCATTGATCGCTTTCTCCCACTACAGTGCCTGCTGACTCGCGGCACAGTAAATTTCAAAAGTTCATTCAGCTGGCAAACTCAGCTTTTCTCAGCTTGTTTTCTACTCCCCTAGACGCCAATTTGGATGGCACGCTCTGTAGTAAGTATGCAACATGCACTCACTGGCTTTCGGACTTGACGAGACCGAGTTCATAGTGCAGTGGATCCCTGGACGAGATCTGCTCCTCCCAGGTTTTGGTGCGCGGCTCCTTGTCCTTGCTGGTGCGTTCGGGAGTCGGCTCCGGCGTGAAAATGCCGCCTGGAGGATAGACCATGCGTGACGGATGCGTGAACGCCGTTTCCAACGGCTGTCGTCTGAACCACGTGCGGCATGATGCGTTCGCGTACCAATCCCTGTGAGACAATACAAATAAATGACGAGTTTTCAGCTACTGAAACTGTATAATCACAGTGAGGCCATTGAATGTCTCGCTTTTGATTGGTTAACCGGGTGTAATCCACCATACTCTTAACAAATACCCTCAAGATTTAACTTTTCGTGTAGTAGTGAAGGTGATATTGTGGTGGTTATCCATAATGAAATAAAGACTGGATGAAACTTCACTTGAAGATTTACATTAGATACCTCAATATTTACTTTTATCATTTATGTTATGATGAGTGAAACACTTGTAACCCACAATTGCCTATGCCAGTGTTCAAATTTTCCGACTTAAGGTCAATTCCCATTAATAATATTAGTACGACAATATAAATATAATAATCAGTAAATAAAATTATAATACAAATCTTTTCAAGTCATACCGGTACTGCAATTTTGAGACTTGAGAGCTTTCATTTGTAAACAAAGATAGACATGGACCAATCAGAGCATGGGCTGGTGACGCATGCGCAGAACGAAATGAGAATGTCGTCGTCGTGTCGTTGTCGTTAATGTGGGAATTGACCTTAAAACGTTTCTGATGTGTAAAACGAGAGATCTATTTTTTTATTGCCAGGCTGAAATCTTTCTACCCTAAATTATGTTTCTAACCTGCTCCAATCTTCATTTAGAGGCTAATGATTAACTCTGAAATCATAAAAAAAACTTGTTCTTAATTCTTTGATTTTGTAACTTTTTCGCTATAAAGAAAATAAATGAGTAGCCCTTTCATTGTCTTCTTAAATTCTATTTAAACAAATCCAAAAATTTGAAAATGTCACCCTGTAGCACAAGGTTTAGAAGGACAAATTTAAGTAATGATCATTCACCTCTGCTGATTCAGTCAAGTGGAACTGGCAACCAGCTGGTAGGCCCAAGCCCACATAGGGCTGTTGAGCCATTGACAAACAAATTAAGATGTCCAATGACTCAAGAAGATTGCATAGAAAAATCGATTGGTCATGAATTTTTCAATCCTCAATGACTGGACTAGTCTGTTCGGCCGTGTACAGCCGGAATTACGGCCAAAATTTCGGATGGAGACGGTTCCAATAGACGACAGCCCTGATAAGTTTTCTTATAATGTATTACACGGCAACAGACTGCAATGCAGCAGTTTATCTCACTCGCTCACTAGAGTAGTGGTACTATGTGATTCTGTTAATAACGAATCATCAACACAACTTTCTTTTGCTGTATCAGAGACTGGCAGTAAAGTGCAGCACTTACTTGTACGTATTGTAATAGTTGCGCAGCGAATCGGTGGTGATACGGAACTCGTCGTGCGGCATTTTATCGGCCCGATTCAGCCACGGATGCCTGAGGGCCGTGTGCACGTCCATGCGACCCTCCTGCTGGAACACAAGCAACAGTTTGACAAAGTCGCGCGCCTCGCCGCTCAAATTCTGCCACACGTCTTCGCGGAACGACCACTTGTTCTCTCGGATGTTGGTGAGCGTTTCGCGGTCGTTGCCGCCCCGGAACGGAGAGATGCCCGTCAGCAGGATGTGGGTGATGATACCCAATGCCCACATGTCGGCTGGTGTGCCCACACCGTCACCGGTCACTATCTCCGGTGACACGTATTCCGGCATTCCTACAAAAAAATACGGAAAATAAATCAGTAAATGAATTATACAATCAACGTTTAAATCAACGATACTGATACAAACATTGAAACATGATACTCATGTGAATAAAACTATAATATTGTCTGTGCAAACCTTAGATTACGTTGTACGCTTATTGGGTATAGTGCTGCTGGCGCTCGGCGTTGAAATACTAGCCTACTACTATCCCTTACACAATTGGTCAGGAAAATTGGACGAAGATACATTCGCACAATAAACAATGAATAGTAGACATTCATGTATACTATTAATATATTACTATAATACTATTATTATGTAATAGTAGGCATACATTCATGTTACAACAGACAAAAGAACCTTCGCGCATTGTATCACTTTAGTGATACAGTATCACATAGTACCACTACTCTAGTGAGCGAGTGAGATAAACTGCTGCATTGCATAACGTGCGCTCTCTCTGCGCAGTAGAGTTCTTATTCTGGAGTTTCTTTTGTCAGTTGTCGGATTATAATTGATATTTTGACAATCTGATCATTACATTTGATAAGGAATGAATTTATCCCAGATAAAAACATAAATGCAGTTCAGATAAAAATTGGAAACTGCACGGGATAACGTGAGATTTATGACTTGGAATTAGAAATGACGTTCAGATGTATTTGAAATTGAACGAACCATCCGAACTCGTATTGATGTAATGATATAGAAGATCGATGTTATTGATATGGAAGATGAGTGTGAATCATTTAAACTAAGACCAGAAAACAATATTAACTGACCAAATTCGAGAGAAGCAGTTTTTCCAAACGGTATGCGTCTACTCAGTCCAAAGTCGCATATCTTGAGATCATCGCCTCCGACATGTGATATCAGCAGGTCACCAAGCTGATACAGAAAATCATACATTAATCTCACGAAATATTCATTTTCATGATAACATTCACAAACGAGGAGAGAACAATCTTCAGAGTAGGTACTACTGTTTTACAGTATCTAATAACTAAACCATTGATAGCAATAACTGAATCTGAATCGATCGTAATTGAAAGTCAAGTATAAATACAAATATATTACACAAGGATCGAAGATCAATATACAGAAAACCCCAACTATTGAATATGGAGAACAGTGTATTCCAAGTTACAAATTTTACTGTAATTTGTAAGAGGGCTGTTAAACGAGTATTCAGAGAAAATCCAGGAGGGAGAAGATTAAGAGGGCGCCCTCGAATGCGTTGGATGGAGGATGTTGAAGAAGACCTGAGGAAACTGGACGTTAGAGGATGGAGACATAAGGCTGCCAACAGAGACGAATGGAGAGGCATTCTAAAGGAGGCCAAGGCCCTAAATGGGCTGTAGCGCCAAGGAGTAGTAGTAGTGTATTCCAAAATGTATTGAGGAATGCATTTAAAACTGTATAAATAATTTCTACTCACAGTGAGTCCCAGATGAGCAATATTCTGATCATGCATGTGTTCCAAGCCCCACAAAATCTGTCGGATGTAGCCAGCTATTTCAGACTCAGTGACGAAGGTCTGTTTCGTCAAATTATCGAGAAGTTCACCGCCACCAGCACTAAAGAAGCTCAAGTCAAGGAAAATAGCAACAAAGTTTGAGCACTCTGAAAACTATTCAACAGTGATTCAAGCATTATTTCATTCGATAATGAACAGAAGAGCCATAAAATTGAATATGAAGATAAACATTCTATCATTATTACTGTAATAAAGGCATTCCAAAAAATTGAGAGGCCTGAAAATTAGTAGTTGAATTCTCTTATAATCACCATTTCCATCACCCACTTAAAAAAGCTTATGACTCATGTTTTTAAAAAAAGTAGCTTGAAAATTAGTCGTTGAATTCATCTCTCATCACCACCATTTCCATTACCCACTTACAAGCTTTACAAGCCTATGACTCATGTGGGCATAACTCTGAGAGAGACTCTACAGAACGTATTATATATCAGTAGAATCAGTGTAGAATATCAGTACAATCAGTAATGAAGTTCTGATTCAACACATTTTACTTTCAAAACTTCTTTGAAATTATAGCAAATCAGACTAAAACGTAACGAATATCTCAAAACCAAGTTTGGATTGAAAAGGATACAGTTCCATGACAAGACTGAACGTATTATGTGTTTCATATGCATCGTGAAGCCTGATCAGTTTACGGTGGTTGAGCTGATTCATGATCTCAAGTTCATTCTTCATCAGCGTTTGCAGATGGCCCTTACCATGCATAACCTTAGCAGCATAACTGCGACCTGAAACGCAAAATAAAACATCATAATAAACCTGACAAAAATAACCATTAACGGTAACATCATAATGAACTGGTTTTCAAGTTATCAATTTCAAGCTGATTTACAACAGGATAGAGTACCTTATATTTTATACTTTTTGTCAATAGCTCATAATCTGAGTGATGCATGAGAAATACATTCAACTATCAGAAGTCAAATGCAGAGGTAGTGGAAACGAAAAGGCAATAACTGAGTAAAAAGTATCAACCAAAATTGAATCTTACAAAACAATCTCATGGTAATTTCAGACTGAAGTTCAGATACGAAATATTGAATGATTGCATTAGCAGCGTGAGGTCATATGAATAAGAAGGGTTCAACACCAAACCCAACAATATAAAGATTTATTATTCATGTGAAATAAAAATTCTTCATGAAATGTTATTATTTTTTACGGTAAAAATACAATGATTGGTCCATGTAACTAATTTCAAAAGAATTTTATAAAAGCTGCTGGTTCAAGGTTATTTATTGGATGGAATTGTATGAAGAATGTGATCAAGGACACACAGCTTAATAAATAAATAAACAAATACCAAAATAGGACAAGGATTAGCTAAGATGTGATAATTTCACGACTAAAGTAATTATTTCAAGATGAATTTCAACTAAATCAATGACTGAGAAAAGTATACGAGCCCCAAGGTTATTAGATATAAGGTTGAACCATTCCTAATGCTTTTTGAATCCAAAAGCTGTTTGAGTGGGGGACTGATTCGGCTAACGTCATTTTTATCATTTAGATTGATAATATCAGCTGTTGATAATTGAATATAATTGACGGACCGCGAGTGTGACGTCACATGAATCAAAAAATTAGACTCCCCCCTCCACTTTGCGTCTTACACCAGCGATGGTTCAACCTTCTCACTAATAACCTTGTACGAGCCCCGTGATGGAGGTTTGAGAGAGTAGACTCATTTTACGACTACGACAAGTCCGTACACCCCTTTCACAGTAGGTTAGTGGGTGCAATGAGAAAAAAAGATTACTAATCTATGTTATGGGACAATTCGACTGACCATTGACCCTCTCGACGGCATGGTAAGTGATGCCCTGCGTGCCGCGTCCCAGCTCGTCACCCAAATCGTACTTGTCGCCCAGCTGCCGCAGCTTCGGCTTGATGTCGCGTCCGCGGCCGTAGCTCATGTAGTTGTACTCGGCCTCGTTCTCCTCCACGTGAATCGACACCGAACTGGATATGGCGCCGGCTATGTTGCGCGCGCTTATACTGTACAGACCCTCGTCGCGAACCATTGCATCGTTAATGGTCAGGACGCATGTGTCTGGCGGGATGAACGCGATCTGCAACAGAAATTTCCCAAAAACTAATGATTCATTCTCCCAAAGACCAATACTGCTACAAATACAAATTTACAAATATTTACAGTTATTTATATTAGAAAAATATTACAGTTAATAATAATACTGTATTAGAAAAATTAAACAGTTATAATTGTGTTAGAAAAAGTAAAAAAGTGTGTTATAGTGTTTCTGTGTGGAAACTCCACCTACTCCACTATGGCAAGTCATGTTCTAGAGTAGGTTTGAATTTTTTGTGAACGAATAAGTGATTAATAAGCGTTAAGTACGTCATTAGGTGTTTTGTATAGGACAATATTAGAAGAAGGTTGAACCATTCTAATGCGTTTGAAACAATGGTCCTATGATTCAGTTGACGTCATTTTCGGTGTTCATTGTATTATGTTGATAATGATTATGTTGAATTATAGTAATAGGTGTTTTGTGGGTATGTGATACTATGAATTGTTTGAAATTAATGTTTCTATTCTCTGTCTTCATTTGCTTATCAACCAATTTTGTCCTATTGCTTTGAAGTTTTTGAAGTGAGTTATGTGTTTAATGATTTCAGAAGTAGAATATATAATTTTGGTGCTAGATATATTGATACAGTGCCACAAATATTTCAAGTGGTCACTTACAACGAAAAAAAACTTATTCAGCTTATATAATATATATATTTGAGGATTTTACAGTGAATCACCGCCTTCCTTCTTTTAGTCGGATTTTCCATCTTTGTCGGTCATTCCACTCACCATCTGTGAGATTCAGCTTAAATGAGTGGAAAATTAGAAAATATGGTACCATATAAACCATACAAGTCCAAACTTGGTCGATTTTGTGTGCTCAGCAGCAGCATGCTATTATTACGAGCTGCATGTGCAGCAAGCTGTGCAGCACACAAGAATCGACCAAGTTTGGACATACTCAATGATGATCAAGGTGGCAATAGATGAAAGTTGATATAGCAGGAACCTTTTAAATTGTCATAAAACAGCTGATTGATGTACGCTCGTTTACTAACGTTAAATCAGCTGTATTCTGACAAGTTAAAAGGATTCTGCTATAGATATTCATTCACCTTGATTCTGCTAGACGTAGCCAGAGGCTGCCAGTCCTTGAACCATTTTATCTCGGGATAAGGTACACCGACAACGCGTGCCACCAGTTTGCCCGACTTCCTGGTCAGAATGGTGGTTTCATCGGGTCGCAACAGGAACTGCGGATACTCGGCGATCTGCAGTCGGACCCGCTGACGGGCCTGACCGTGCTCGTTGGTAGCCACTGCCTCATAGATACCCACATCACGATCCAGCATTCTAACGAGAGAAAAAAGAAAAAGGATCAGTTTTTTTCAAGACTTGGCAACTAAGAGGGGGAGGAGAAAATACGAGGAAGGGAATACATAAGAAGTTTAGCAACATTCTTATGAAATATCATTAGTGAGGATATTTTAATGAGTAGTTCCACGGATAATGGAATACACGGTACACAAAAAGATTCAATGCAGTCTACGTAGTTGCGCATTCAATATTTGGTCAATACTAGATATGCAGTAGCAAGAAAACACCGTAAGGCCAGCGTGAGCGGATAAGTGCCCTTTTCCTCTCCTTCCAAAAATAGCCACAATTTGTGGCTATTTGATCATAAATCCTTGATCAAATACGCAGTGTAAAAATGTCAATTGTTTCAGAAACCGAAACTAACGAAGCGAACACTTCACAGCACTGAGAATTCTTTTTCTTGGAAGAGGAGTCCATATATTATGGTCTCCTTATTATTCCTTACCATAGAAAACTTCACCGTTACTTTCAATAAATAAAATTCACGAATTTCCCAATGAAGTTAGATTTGATACAAGTAAACATTAATAAGCCAATGAAATATTTACAAACTCTTACTTATTGATTTTCTTTGTTACTTGAAGTATTAAAGCCTCCCTCTCATATTTCCATCGTTCAATCAGCATAGTAATAACTAGTAAATTTTCAACGGAAATTCAAGTTGATAACGAGATGAAATGTATTTGAATTGAACAAAATGTGAAAATCATCTTACTTGTTGATGAATAACGTAGCCTGTCCATTGCGTGTGTAACTGCAATCGTAGCGACCTCCCATTTCAATCAGTTCATCGTTGAAATAGTATTCCATTTTCGGTTTCGGGTAGCCGTAGACAAACCAGAATAGGTTGCAGTTGTGGTTCTTGACTCCATACTGGGTGTCGTCTTCTTGTCTCAAGAACCTAGAATTCGAAAATTATCAAAAGTGAGTGAAATAACTTCTGTATTTCAAAACCTAAATGGTAATATTGTGGATCGAAAATTCAGCACAAGTTAGATCAAACTACTAAGTAGGGTTTAACTAGTAACAGTGAGAGTAATTATGGTGCCTCAATACGATCTTCTATGGGGTTGCCTAACCACCATCTACCATCGAATCTATCTATATTTTGTAACATTACAGTAGTATTTGGAAATTATGTTTCAATAAATGAAATGAATGAGCAACAAGGAATTAGCGATTTAATTACAACTATCTACAGGGAGAGATTAATTTCCAAAGTTAAAAAACTTGAAATAACTTGATGACTGTAAAATGCCATTGCTAAACACTATAATACAGCGTTAATGAACAAAATTTTCGCTTCAATTTGAATAATTTCGAGTAAATTTTCAATTGAAATCCAAGTCGATAACAAGATGAAATCTTATAAGGTTTAACCACAATATTGTTGAATGGGAATTGATATTGTGAGTGGAAATGCCAATACATACCTTGGAGCCTGAGCATACTTGTCGTGGGGTGGTCTGTCGATATCATAGTCCTTTGGAAAGTATGGTGAATGATCCGGATGGAAATCAACACCGGGTGGCAAGTAGGGCTTGAAAGAAGGCAGGGCTAGCTCCAATTTTTCTCTGAAACAACAACAAAGAATAATATTGTGGTGTGATAAAAAATTGTACAGAATGAAAAACTTTACATGAATAAAACCATCACGATCAGAGAAAACCACTTCGAATTAACGGCACTGCTATAACACTAAATTTTCGCTCATGCGTAGTAACTTTTTTTTTGAGGGTGATGCCCACATGAGCTCTAGGCTTGTGCGTGGGTAATGAGAGAGGTGATGATGAGAGATGACGACTGTTTTTAGACAACTATTTCCCCTTTCACGCTTCTGACCATCCAGAGCTATTCTCTTGATGCGATTATATTTATTTATTTAGCGTATGGCTTTTATTAGTGGGGACACCCGAGTAGGGTTGTTCCACTTCACCAACATAACCAATTATCCCTTGATAGGAAACATGGTGAAAGTTTGTTTTCACTTAGAAAACAGATATTATCTTGATGCGATAATATTATATCATTCCAAGCAATTATATTTCTGAACATGGAAAAAGGTTTCACCAACTCATCTATCGTAATGTTTTGTGTGGAAGATAAAATGAGTTTTTTTTTCATGACAAATTGTACATTGTTACCTGTGTGTAATGGCGAATGGAGATGGATCACTGGTTCCATACTTATTCTCAACTCTAATTCGGAACTTGTAGTCCCGGAAAGGTTCGAGATTTGCAATATCGCATACACAGCTTCGAATACCTAAGAAACAAACAAAAAATATATTAAATCACATCACAACGAATGAAAGAAAAACGTTCTTCATATATCTTGTGAAAATTTCATTTTTTTACAGTGATTTACTGTGTGATTATAAAAGTATGTAAGATTAAGATTAGAGTACTGTAAGATTATAAAATTGTGAATTTAAAGATCTTTATCATGGTAACAAACCCATCCTAAAGCTGAGGCTACATTGCTGGATGGCTACCAAGTCGGTAGATGAGATACCTATAGAACATACAACATCCATGATAATAGAGCATAGTATAGAGCATGGATGGATGGATATGAAGCCTGGCGTGCTACCATCCACCCACCAAGTAGTTCTATCGCCATATTTGTTAACTTCGACGTTATGAGATCCATATTTGAGAATTTTACGGTTATGAGCACGTCTTTTTACATCTTGTTTTTTTAATGTGAATTGCTATTCATGCTTAGTGAAATTTGAAATATTTAATGGAATAATCGAATGATGGATAATGTGTGATGAGTAATGGAAAAATGAAATAAAATGTATACGGCAGTGCATAGAGGGTAGATGGTATAGCAGGATCATTTTAACTTGTCAGAAAACATATGTTTCGGCCACCATTATCACAATATTTAACCTACAAATGCTGAAAAAATGCTGAATCTCGCAGATTATTGAAAAGGTGTTTTAAAAAGTTATTCTTTGAAAGGTCTTCTTTAAAAAGGTCTTTTGGAGTGGTCCCTAGCCGAGGGCGATAAGCGCCTGTCTGATAATCCAAAGGTTCCAAGATCGAATACAGTTGCCGGAACGGATTTTGACAGAAACGGCCACTCCCGTCTTTCGGAGGAGACGAAAAGCCGTCGGTCCCGACTGCCTAAAAACAGTCGTCATCTCTCATCATCACCCCTCTCATTACCCACACACAAACCTAGAGCTCATGTGGGCATCACCCTCAAAAAAAAAAAGAAAAAAGACTTTGAAGGTCTTTAAGACTTTAAGCCTTTTGATTATTGTGTCAAAATCACTGTTTACTTATTACCGAAACAGCTGTTTTCTGACAAGTTAAAATGATCCTGCTATAGTGGCTGAGCGGCCGATATTCATCACCATCTACACACCAACATTCACTATCCACCATTTGCCATCTACCAACCTGCAGTGCTGCCCACGGTTTAAAGAATTGGTAACTTCATTCCAAACACCACCCAGTATACAGGGTGTTTCAGAACTCCCTACCAATACTCTAGGGCATTGTTCCCATATCTCAGTAAATATTGGTCCAATCTCAACAAATAAGGTTTCAATCGATTTGTAATTAAATTTACTAAAATAAGTTATTCTTGTAAAATTTTCGTATTATCAACGGTTTTCGAGTTATTGAAGAAACAAAGTTTTGAATGGCCGCCATTTTGTCACTAAAGCTGCCATATCTCACTCAATATTGGTCCAATCTTAACAAATAAGGTTTTAGTCTATTTGTAATTAGAGTTACTAAAAAAAGTTATTCCTGTAAAATTTTCGTATTATCTACGGTTTTCGAGTTATTCAAGAAACAAAAGTTTAAATGGCCGCCATTTTGTTTTATGGATTTGAAAAATTGTCATAATTTTTTTGTAGCTTTTGTCTAGTTGTCATGAATGTTGAAGTGCAAAGCTTTCAATTCCCATATGTTTCACCATTATTGAGATAAAAATAATCATGGAAAAAACAAATGGCAGCTGTGTGAGGACTAAGGACTTTTGGCCAATTTGAATATGATATTTAGATATGGCTCGACCAGGGAACAATGCCCTAGAGTGGCTGGTAGGGAGTTCTTGAAACACCCTGGTATACTATCAATTTACAAATATCAATTATTCAATATTCCAAAATATCAATTTATTTTTCCAAACTGCATTGTATTTTTGATTCTTTTTTGTTTTGATCGGAAAATAAATTATTTATTTATCCATTATACAGAGTGATTCAAAAAGAATACCACAACTTTAAAACTTTGTATTTAATGAAAGAAATATAATAGAACCTTCTGTTATACATCATTTTAAAGAGAGATAATTTAAGTTTTTTCACTCAACTAAAGATGTTCAGAGATGTTCAATATGACCCTCCAGATGCACCGAGCATCAACTCAGAAACCTCCCTCAAACTCTTCCACCCTCTCACTGTAGCATATCAGGCGCAACAGTTTGATAATCGGCTGTTACTTCTTGTTTCAAATCATCAATATCCATCCACCATTGATGATTCCAGATTTGGAACAGCAAAAAATGTAACAGCAGCCATCTCAAACTGTTACGCCTGACATGCTAAGCTAGATAGTGTGTGAACAAGTTTGAGGAGTGTTTCGATGATATATTTGCTCGAGAGTGTCTGAGGGGTTATATATGGAACATCCTGAGCTTGTTCATGAGTGAAAAAACTTCTTTTAAGCTACTAATTTGTAAAGATGAAGCAACAGAAGGTTCTATGATGTTTCTTTCATAACATACAAATTTTTAAAGTTGTGGTATTCTTTTTGAATCACCCGGTATAATGGCTTATATTTTCCTGTTTTGAGTACTTTAGATAAAGTATACCCTCTAGGCCTATCCATCAAACTAACCTCGCCTGGCGACAAACCACTCGCCATCGGGCAGTTCGCACATCTCGACAATGTAGGTGACCGGCTCGCGGGGCCCGTGCGGAATGGACGGCTTCCAGGACAGCGTGAGCTTGCGGTCGGTCATGCGGCTGATGATCGGCCGATCGGACAGCGGCATCGGAGCGCCCGACGACTTGAACTTGTCAAAGTCCGAGTACTGGTCGCCCAGCGGCTTGCGCGGCTTCATGTCCAGACCTACACACACACACAACATTCGGTTATTTTGTTAATGGGTAATTGAGTTGTATTTGGGGTTTTATTTTCTATAGAGTATTATCATTATAATAGTAATAGTATTTTCATTTTCAAGATGCTGTTTTGCATTGAAAAAATGATTTAAAGACTTTACAAAATTATCTGTAGTTTCTAATTGTCAATTCTCAGTTATTTCCCTATATTTATCGAAAAATTTGCTTAATATTGTTTTATAATACAAATTCAAATCGACAGAGCTTTTTAAATTACGGTAAAGAAATTTGTCCTCTGATATAAAATAATATGGTTGATAACTTGATATTTAATTTTAATAGTTTTCATTACTGTTTTTACTGAGCTATATTAATTTGATGTGTTATACTGTATTTATGTCTATGCTTGCTTGTACCTTTAGTTGTAACCTTGTTGTGACTTATAAGTTCTTGTAGGTGTTTTTCGTTTAATCCTATAATTTTTCATTATGGTAGGACGATTGATGATGTGGCTTATCATGCCATACATAACAATGTTATGATGAATAGAAAAATAAGTTACAAAACGAATGAGAAACTCCAATAACTCTGTAACTGAACAAAATTTAACATTTCTACAATAGTTGGGAGAGGAGGATTCTTTAGATAATGCAATTACTTAGATGAGTTATAATATTAATACTTTTTATCTATATTCATAACAAATCTGATCATTTTCAAGATGGTGTTCTGCATTGTAAAAATGATTTGAACTTAAGAAATTATAAATCAATTACAAAAACAGAATTAAAATTTGAATATTTTATTAATATTAATTCAAGGATCTTTCGTATGAATTTATTTGCCAAAAAATAAAAACCTATTGATGTATTGTGAGCATTATTGAAATTTATGAGCTTTTCCACGAACACCAAGTTTTCCACAACATATTACAATCGATTTCCTGTAGAAGACCTACACAAAAATCATACGAAAAAGCGTCTCATTTTCAATAATTTCAAGCGTAATTCGAATGAATTAATTTGCCAAAATATAAAATCCCAAAATATGGCTTTCCTAAGATCACCAAGTTTTTCACAAGATATTACAAACAATTACTCGTAGAAGGTACCACAAAAAATAATTCATTTATTTATTATAAGATAATATTATATTCTTTCAACAAACAAAAATAATACGAATAATTGCAAACACTTACTCAAAATTTTTGAATACAACATCACCATACTTACTAGCTTCAACGAGGTTCGCTTCACATGAGTCCTCCCCGTGCTGGTTGAATATGCGGCATCGATACCTGCCAAGATCGACCTTGGGATCAACGATCGATATGATCAACCTGAGCAGGCCGGTGTCCTCCTTCTCCATTCTGATGCGCTCGCTCTCGTACAGCTTCTCGTTGCCGCGGAACCATTCCACTTCGGGATCCGGGTAGCCGGTCACGCACGCCGTGAACTTCACCTTCATGCCGTGGTAGTATTCGCAGTCGCCGATTCTCTTCAAGAACGTCGGCGGCTCGGCACGAGGGCCTTTCTCGCTGCAAAATCAGATTGAAAATTAGATTTCGTTGAAGTAAAATTATAGATTTTGTTGTTATAGTCTGGCAACAGACAAAAGAACCTTCGCACATCGTATCACTTCAGTGGTGCAGTATCACATAGTACCACTACTCTAGTGAGCGAGTGAGATAAACTGCTGCATTGCATAACGTGCGCTCTCTCTGCGCAGTAGAGTTCTTATTTTGGAGGCTCTTTTGTCTGTTGCCAGACTATAATAACTGGTAGCTTCTAGTAGTAGCTGCTATTAGAAGCCTATGTCACTGTTAAGCAAGTAGTTGACACTAAGTAGTTATTTAATTGACACTTAATACAGTACAGTGAAAAAGATTGTTGTGACTCAGGATAATATTTTAGTTAATAAGTTACTCAAAGTGAAATCAAGTTACCAATATTTCTAGGGCTCGAATTCAACAAAACAGTGGAAACGTTTCTTGCAGACTTGGTCTGTAAATTCTATCTTTGAAAGTGGCGGGTCAACTTTCTTTTTGATGGCTTGGTTAGGGTGTGAAAATCTTATTATCATGTGGAATTTGCTGAAAATTACAATGGAACCAGCTAGAAGCTTTCAAATACAGTAGAGTTATTGAAAAACCTCTATGTTTTTGAAAGATACAGTATTTGAACCTTAAGTATTATTAAAACAACCTATGTATTCGAGAAGAAACCAGTAGCAAAGAATACGATTATTTGTAGACAACAGAATACATAGGTAATAATATCAATTTAGCAATTTTATAATCAAAAAGAAAATTTTGAGTTCAAATTCTTTTTGTAGCCTACTATTTTTTCGGAATTAGAGTCGTTACAACCGAACAATATAATATTGTATTACGGTGAGTTAGCTGAGGAGAACACGAAGATTCATTATTAATCTTCTATAACAGGGAACATTGTATTTTGACGCCATTAATCCTGCCGGTACGGGTGGAGAACCAGGTACGATTTACTATAGCACGATCCATTTAACTTGTCAGAAATCAGCTGTTTCGGTAATAATTAAACAGTGACTTCGACACAATAATCAAAAGGCTTAAAAGTATTAAAGACCTTCAAAGTCTTTAAAAGACCTTTTTAAAGAAGACCTTTCAAAGAATAACTTTTTAAAAGACCTTTTCAATAATCTGCGAGATTCAGCATTTGTAGGTTAAGTATTGTGATATTGCTGGTCAAATCATATGTTTTCTGACAAGTTAAAAGGGACCTGCTATAATTGTTTCTACTCATTTCAGAGTTCTTGCAGACGAAAGTATCACATAGATTCTATAATACATGATCGAAAACCTCAAAAACATCAATAAACTCCCAAATGATTTTCGATTTCACTTACATCTTATCGACAACATGCAGCTCAGCTTCGCAAGTAGCTTTGCCCTCCCTGTTGGCCGCCAAGCACTTGTACCTGCCCGCGTCGGCCGGCTCCACATCTCGCACGTACAGCGAGTAAGTATCATCATCCACCTTTGTTCTGTACTTGGCGTTGTTGCTGTCGATCGGCACTCCGTCCTTGAACCACGACGCTTCCGGTTTAGGCAAACCGGAAATGCGCGCCGCAAACTTCGCATCCATGGATGGAACCTGAAAATGAAACCGGCAAGTATAGTTCGATCACTTTGCTACTCGTTGAAACTTCTTACAATTTTTTACGTGTACAAGAATTCATTCATATTCAGTAGATGAAGCTGGACTTGACAATCAATTACATCATTACACCTTTTTAAATATTTGAAGTGTACATCCACTATAGTCCCAATCACGTCAAGAAGTCAGCATTGTTTATATGAGGAGCATTGATGCCAAGTTTCATTGAGAGAGAAAGAGAAAACTGCACCAAATGTGTTTGTTGAGACTGTGCACAGTTAAGACAACAATGCACAGTGTGGCAATTATGCACAGTGCAAATAGGATAGAGACATCAGCAACTGCCTTGTGCTGAACAAGGATAGCAAACTCCCATCTAAGCAATGATGACTTCTTGACGTGAATCGCACTATATTAAACAAAGCCACGTTGATATTGAATGGTCAATAGTGGATGAATTCTTACACAATAATCGAATTATTTCAATTTGATAACACTTATGAAATATAAAATACAATATCTTCAGATATTGATTTGAACGATTGAACGAACGATCGATTCAAAGCCTATCGATTTTCAACGATGAAGGTTAAATGTGAAAAATGAAAAGCAAATAATATTTTTTGTAGCCTCAAAATGAGCTATGCTTGCTACAGAGCACAAAGGCCGGGGCTCGAATCTCGATCACGGCAACTTTTCTTGCAACTGTTTTCGATATTATTCAACTGATTATTCTTAAAAAGTGCTGTTTTTTTGTACACTACCATGTCGTTGTACTCCGTTGTATCGGTTTATTTATACATGACAATATCGATGTATTCTTACATAGGTTTTATTATACATGACTGTTTATTTAACAATGAATTATTCTTACCTGCTGAATATCAGTGAACTTCTGAATGAATTGCGGAGGCTGGTAGATTTTCTTGACAACACCCTTAGCGGAAGACTCGGCTTCTCCGAGCGGGTTGCTGAGTGTGCACTTGTACGAGCCGGCATCGCTCAACTTACTTGGATTTATTTCAAGACCAACCTTGAAAATAAAAACACAGAAAAACATATAGTAATTTTGAAGAAAATGTCTGCAAAGCTAGAGGAGATTAAATTTTCTATGCCTCTTCATTCTTTTTTATTGAGAGTCAATAAAATATTTTACATAAATTCTCAGACCAATTAACAACAATATAAACATTATTTATTTATTCAGCAAAGTACAAATAATACTTGATGGGAGAACCTACAGGCTTATGCTCAAAGTAAAATTGTCTGAATGAGTTCTAATACCACGACAATAATGTAATACCGGAGATTAAGGCTCTGTTCACACTTGCGATACTCAAATCGCGTCGCTCGGCGACTGGAATAACAAACATGTGTTTTCAAATGATGACGCTCAGGCGATCCTGCTACCGTATTGTCTGAACGTTATCATTTAAAAACACATGTTTGCTATTCCAGTCGCCGAGCGACGCGATTTGAGTATCGCAAGTGTGAGTAGAGCCTGACACATACCTTATGTCCGTCAAACGTCATAAGTATCCTGTCACTGGGTTCAATGGCGGCCCCATCCTTCGACCACTCTACATCCGGTATAGGGTTGCCGAAGACGGGCGCCGAGAAAATCAGAGGTTCGCCCTCGTCAGCTGTGGCGTCGCGGAGATCTTTCACGAAGCCGGGCTTCTCTTCAGGCTCGTCGGCGTTCATTTTCGCTAGAACAGGACAACGTTCGAAATTACAAAACTAATAAACGTTTGACAAATGTTATAGGCTATTTACAGAGAAATTAGGCACTTCCGATAAAAATCTATATGGGAGTTGCCATCAATTATATTTACATCTGTAAGTTTACAATGATTAAAATAAATTTCATAATAGTCATAAACCATGTATTAAAACAGGAACAGTTCAAACTTTAAAAAACCCGAATCTGGTAATTGTGAAGACAAAAGAATAGGCTATCTGTATCAAAGGTAATGACGAATCTATGAAACAGATTCATAGACAATTTTGACAAATTGGTTGGATTTTTTATTGATGCAAAATATCTTCAGTAACTTTGATTTCATGTAATTTCAATGATCTACCAACATCAGGTCCATAATTTCTTCTACACATATTTTTTAGTCCCAATTAAATATTTAGGATATTGTTAGTATTAAATATTTGTGGATTGAAAAAATGTGTATAACAATTCATCTATTTGCTTGGGTATCAGCCCCCATTGAATATTAATAACTTTTCATGAGAATTGAATATTTAAAAGTCCCTTCTTCATATTTTACATAACCGCATCAAAACCAGTCCACTCAATCTTCTCCACGAACTTTCGAAAGTTGGACACTGTGTGCACACAAAATTCTTTTAATATATAAGATATAACATACTACTGTTTTGAAACAAACATTCTCACCTGAAATGGCGGTAGCCTTTATGTGTTTTGTATTTTTTATTCTGATATGGTTGAAGTCTGTCTTCCATGCAAGCAGAGACGTGCGCGCAGATTGTTCAACGGAATCAAAGGTTTTCTACTACTGTATTAATAAAAACAGCGTAGCGGTTCGAGCAAGTTGAAATAGTCCACTGTTCACATTCACAAATAACCCAAAAAAGTAATATTGCATCTTGTTCCACTTTGCTCTTTAGCTGACTATTCATTCATTTGCACTGGAAGCGAAGCTTTTCTGTACATTTCTAGCTACATGAATGACTCGACCATCAGAATGAATATCTAAACTGTTGAGAAATATATCTCTACTGTTGTATATTAAATTAGTAGTATAATAATTAGTTGACTACTCACAGGAAACAGTAAGAGGGGCTTTGGATGATGTCTCGCCCTGAGCATTCTTGGCAATGACTTGATACTCTCCAGCATCAGCAGGTGTCACGCTGTCAATGAGAAGACACTCGCTGCCATCCGGACCAGAGATCAGTTTGATGTGTTTTCCATCAATGTTGATCGGCTTGCCATTCAAGAACCTTCAAGAAACAGTAGAAACTATTTAGAATCATACCAACATAGTTATCATCATAATAAAGAGCGAAAAACAATAATTCTATACATTCACAACCAATTAGATAGTACGACTTGATGATAAAATTTGATGGGAAGGCATCATATCGATAAGCTTTGCACTTGAAATCTCAAAGCAACAGTGAACTAAACACTAAAAAATCTAATCAGAGCAAATGACATTTTGTTATCATAGGGAGTAATACCTCAAGAGGAGTGATATTGTTACAAATTTTGATGAACAACAAAACAAACAGTATTTCACATATGGCAGGCCTAGAATTCAAAAGTAATAATTCATGATATTTCAATTGGTTTTCAAGTAATTGGATGCAATCAGGTTTGATTTAGTTCTTGAATCGAATATTGTTGGATAACTATTCATGAAACACTCTTTCCAGCTATCACAAACAAGAGCTAGATAGCTCTTGTTTATACTATTGTCATATTTATGACGCTATATTGATGAGCGTTCTAACCTATTAAAAAAGGAACAAAACAGATTTTAGACGAATAAATCATTCAGTAACAACAAATCTGTACAAGGTATTCCTTGCAATGTATTCCTACAAGCTATTCTGGTTTATGGAGAAACTCGATATTTCATTGACTACAAATCAATTTAATCTACTTGAATGCCCCCTACTTGAAAGACCATGTTCTATGGAGGATGTTATCATGGCAAATGACAATGCCAAATTGGCAGCTAATTATTGGAAAAACACTGTCTAGTCATTGTAAATGAGTTTATAGTCATAAGTGTACATAGTAGATTATGTAGTATGCTTGCTCAGGACACGGAAAGTAAGTAGGCTAAGTATGTGTTGACTACAAATTGAATTGGAAATTTTGAAGCAGTTGCAACCAAAAAATTAGTTGCTTGTGAGAATGAAAAGATCTTAAAGAAATACACACCATGACAATTCTGGTTTGGGATGACCAGAGATCTTGATTTCTAATTTCGCAGGATATCCTTCCACAACATTGGTTGGCATGAGCTGTGACAAAAATTGAGGTTTCTTCTCCTTTTCAGCCACATCGACCTATAAGAGAGACATTCAATTTTTAAAGAAGATTTTCAGGTTTTACAATTTATTTATACTGTTGGAAGTCTGTGAAAAATTGATTTCATATTCTACTGACCTTTAAAACTTGAAATTTCAATCATCCTGTTCAAAAACATTGAATAGATGCTTCAATCAAAATGTTCATGCATTTAGTTGATGCAAATGCTTGCATCAAACATCAAATTCATGGTTTTATTATTTCAATAATAAAATCATACAATTTGAAGATATAAATGTTCATTGCATAACATTAAATTACCTACCATTACATGATATACCAAACCTATTTAACCATAATAATTTCAAAATTATTTGAATGCAATCCAAATAATGTATCAGTATGAGTCACTGATTTATTTGAGAGAGTTCTGTAAGTGGATATGTTTCATATTGAGTTAAGAAACTCAATATGGATTCAAATACAGTAGAAATTGAAGTACTTGTTCATCCATAACGTATTTGAGAATGTCCTGCACTCAATTTATAGTTAGATTAGTTACGTGCACAGACCTTAGCTTTGGATGTTTCCTCTCCCAATTTGTTCGAAATCGTAACTGAGTATTGGCCGACATCTTCAGGTTTGACCGAAGCGATTTCAATACCAATCTGGCCAGATGGTGTCTTGATGAAATCCAAGTTTTGCGATGCCCTCAACGGATGGCCATCCTTCAGCCTGAAAATTTAAGCCACAACATCATCATCATCATCATCTTTCACGTGGAAATTATCATTTTCAAGATCTACAACTGAAAATACCGGTGTGAAAACCATGAATGAAAATTCTTGTATAGAAGAGAGTTTATCCTAAAAACGGTAATACAATCTCTTGAACTTTCCATCGGTAATATTGTTCTCAACTCAGTATACTGTAGTTGATTTTTTCTTGAAACATTTTCACACTACTTTCATCAACATTCTACTTTTCAATAGAGAATGAAATAATATTTATTGGTTTATTAGAATTGGAAATCATTGTATTGTAGGTTATTGTTATGTTCTTGTTTAATGTCGCGAATTTTCAATGTTGTTTTTTAAACTTAAAATAGTTCCTTGAGATAACCTAATAAGATGATTGGCGAATAGAGAATTGTATGCGACAATTCAATATTCCCGGTTAGGTCCCTGCTGTTGACTACAACAGATTTTGACCACAGAAGGCCACTCGGAGGTCGTCTTTCGGAGGAGACATATTTATCCGTTGGTTCCGGCTGCCTAAAAAGCAATCATCTCTCATCATCACCCGTCCCATTATCCAGACACAAGTCTAGAGTTAATGTGGGCATCACCCCCACAAAAAAATTGATTTAGATAACAATTCTAATATAGCAACTTAGGCTAATTTGAAACAATTTAGGACATTTGCACTGGTAAATTGATGAGCTTTAGAAAATAATTCCTTCGATTGCAGGAGATGAACCATTTCCGATAAATTACATGAATCAATTATTACTACTCTTACCATTTCACTTTCGGTTCAGGGAATCCTTCCATCTCAGCTTGCAATACTAGCGGCTGTCCTTCTACAGCAACAGTATCGGCCAGCTCCTTGATGAATGCTGGTTTCTTTGGAGTATCTGAGAAAATTTCAGAAATTTAGAGACTTACAAAACTTGGAGAAATTTAGAAAACTAATGGGATTTTAGAGACAAACATTTCTATAGTAGAGAGAAGAGTTGAAGCTCAAGGCTCAACTATAACCAGTAAAATAGAATAATACGATTTGTTTAAAGAAACTTTTAAAAGAGTATTACAAGAATTATTGATGGTGAGAATTTCCATGCACTGAGATTATTTTTTCATACACATTTACTCCTAGGAGGAAAAGACATGAAGTGAAGACACAAATCTTCCCAATTTATTTGGACTACTTGAGCTTACACTCGAAATTACACAAAGTTTGTCTAATATGCAATATGAGAGGAAGCTTACCAATATGAGTAGTTTGTACCTTGGAAATGTTTTTATCAAATTGAGGCAGAATAACAGGATAGAAAAGATCGTTTTAATTTAAATTGAATTTTGAATCAAGTTATTTCTCCTTTTTATTAAAGGAAGTATTATTGAAGAAATTCAATAATGTATAGAAAATTCCTTGTTTTATTACATTCAATGATTGAATAATAACTTATTTTCATATAAGGATATTCAATAATATTGAGAACAGTAATTATCCATCAATAAAATCACATTCTGCTATACATGATTGTATGCTATCGCTTTTCAAGATTAATTAAAATCAAATACAGTATTGAAAGAGATATTTAAATATTAATTCTGTATACAATAGAAGAATGATATTAAATTATATAATGATTATTTCTCATCTTATAATGATATTTGATGTATAGGAAGTTATCTATCAATGAAATCACATTCGACGTGATACTGTGTGGCTGTGATAAATTGGAAATTCACTTCAAAGAAAAAACAGTAGCCCACTGTACATGAAAATCTATTTCAAATAGATTGAAGATATTTAATAACAACAATAATAATTATTGTGAACGATAACTGAATTCTATGCAAAATATATTCTCCAACTTACTAGATACGACGACAGCGCAGATGGACTGAGCCTTGCCATTCGTATTGGTGATTTCCAGTTTGTAGGCTCCACTGTCAGCCGGCTTCATGCTGTCTATTGTCAACTTGACCAAGCCATCGGGGCTCACGGTGATCTTCCTCCTTCCGTCATCTTTCACCTCTTCGCCATCCTTGAACCTTGAAAAACATACACAATACCCCTTAACAAATTGACAAACGTCAACATGAATTCGATTTGCGATCAACATGTCCTATTTTTTAACAAACTTTAATAATTAAAGTCAATTATTGACGTTAATGTAACCGGCTACTAGGAAGAGTATTCTCACATTTATCTAAACTACAGACAACAGCCTATCAAGTATAATGGATTGAGTTTAAAATAAGGTGACATCAATAAAAGACAACGATGTTACTAATGCTGAAATATCTCTAGAATATTGTAGGCCTATACTTCTTTCAGATCAAGCAATCAATTTTATTCAGAACAGCAATACAATAAATTTTTAGAAATAATACACATACAATAATAATAAAAAATTACTTTTAATAAAACCTTATATTGGTAGATACCAATACCTCATATTGGTAGATAAATAATCCCTTTTTCGGGACTGATAAGTTGAAAATTCAGTGTTGGACTTCTTAACCTATATGTTTTCCATATTTCCCATTAGGGAAAATTGGATGATTCGGCGAGGCGGAACACCCGAAAGGGTCTCTCCGCCAAAAAAGCCATAAGCTTAATAATTTGAGCAACAAAAAAGAATGTTATCTTGGATAAAGGACATTATATTACAGTCCTTCATCTGTTCCGCTATTCAATCCAGTTTTTTATAAAGGAACTTTCCCCCTACATAATGAAGTTTGGTTAGTCAGTCTTCTTGATAGAATTATTCCATTCATGAATATGATATAAATAATTGTACTTGTATTGGTTTTATGTTTAGCAAGTCTGCTCAAACTAGACTCACCATAAGACATGAGGTAGAGGGCTGCCATCAACTTTCGCTTTCAACTCAAGAGGCTCGTTTTCTCCCACCTCGGCCGATCTTTCAAGGCCCTTCACGAATGAAGGCGCAATCTGAGCCAGTCTCAATTTAGCCGAGCATTCGTCTTCACCATCCATGTTCACTGCTGTCACTGAGTACTGCAAATTCAAAACATTGAATTACATTGATTCAAAGTCATCATTTGGACTGAATCGTTCAATAGAACGTGAATCATAGAACAAGCCGACGAAGCTAATATTTTTGTTACATTGATTTTGATACTTGTGGACGAATGCAATCACACAATCTGAATTGAAGCTATTCAACACCATTTAATTGATTCCTCCTCCCAAAAAATATCAACTTTCAAGATTCAATATTCAAGTTCTTGTAATAGTACCTACTTGTATATAATTCCATGGAACCTTTTAAATTGAAAAATTAAATAGAACTTTTTAATAGAAAATGGGTTGAAAAATATTAATTCAATAATAACCTACTAAACAGATAGTTGAAAAAAGAATAACATCCATGCAGTTTCGACTGATACCTCTATAATAATATTTCATATTAAAATATATTAATATTGACCAAATTGTAGGCTTGGCTGAACACTTAGGCCGTGAGCCCACGAAGCAACTGCTATCTGACTTCAGTCAGCAACCCAGCGTTGCCAGACAACATTTGGCTGTTTTTCGTGTAAACTAACCCATCAGCCAATGGTATCTGGCAACGCTGGGTTGCTGACTGAAGTCAGATAGAAGTCGGCCTCACAGTTAATAAAAGGCTTCAAGTAATATCTTAAAAACGATATGTCACATTTAATTCATTATTAAAATATGTATTATTTTGTTAAGCATTTATTGATTCAGAGTAAAGATTTTATTGCAAGTGCAGCATTTGAAACTTGCCGAGGAGTATATTTCAATAAATGTCATATCAAAGGCATGAAATTTATCTTCTATGTTAACTTATTTAGACACCCACAATATTATTTTCGACATTTTCAACATTATGATTTTAGTTTTATTTGAAGACATTATTAATTGAAAATAGATTATCTTATATAAATCTTTAGCAACTGAGTTCTTCATTGAAACTTACAGCTCCTTCATCATCCAACTTGAAATGATCGATGGTCAGAGTACTTGATACTTGGCCTTCCAATATTGTTTCAATTGTCAAACCATCACTTCCGCTCTTCAACTCCTTACCGTTCTTGTACCTGAAGAAAGAAATAGACTAAAATTATCTCATATTTGCATTTCTATGTCAATAAAATCATAAAACAGAAGAAAACAGTGTCCTAAATGCTCTTATATAAATATATGTTTGAGCTTTACTTGTTCTGTATGCCTACTTGATAGAACGTTCATGTAGACTGCTTCAAATTTAGAGATAGACAGGTAGATAGATGAATATTAACTTCATTATTTTCAAAATACAAAAAATGGTGAGGGTAAAGGTGTTGCATAAGAAGAATGAAAAATGATTCTATTGAATATTATTATTGAACCCTTTAATCATGCTCAAATCTCAAAAACATGAGAATATGATTTCTCCCACCAAATAAATAGATTCTAACTATAGCCTATATTAATAAATATGAGCATCTAATATATGCTTTTGGTATTTATTTCAACAAAGAGAAATACAGTGCAATCAACTCGTAATATTTCATTATTATACACTAATAAACTCTCAAATTATCATGAATTAACTTATATTCAATAAATGATTATAAATTGACATGATATTGATGGCTCTTTTTATTCTCTATGACGCGGCGACAATTCTTCTGCACATGCGTCAATGACCCCTCATATATTATGGTCAGAACTTATTCAAATAAAAAGTGTTGACAAAATAAAGTAATTACCATGTTATTACTGGCTTGGGCATTCCATTTGCTCGTACTTTGAATTCGGCTTGCGCATATTCTTTGATCTCTTGGTCAGTAATCTTTTTAACAAACGATGGTGCTTCAGCTGAAATAGATGGAATCAATGTTAATAAATATGAACATTGAATATAACATATCCGCTTTTGGCATTGACTAAATTTCTTCTAATGAACATAGAAGCTTTAACTGGGTGTGAAGGTGTGAAGTAAATCATTATACAGTATACAGTAAGTGCGGATCGATAATCAGAAATCATTATATATTCATGAGAAATCTATGAACAAATAATTTGCATTGATGAAAATTTGGTGTCACATTAGTTAAAAGAGCTGTACGCTAGACCTTAACTGATAATTATTTGATAAATCAATCAAGAATCCAAGAAATTATACTGAATATGGAAAAGATAAAAATTTGAGGCAAAATAACAAAATTTAGTGCAAAGACCAAAAGAATTGAATTTATAAATCTATTGTCCATTTATTTTTATTTTTCCAACTGTTATTTCAGAAAAAAATTCAAGTCGATAATACTACAACAATATTATTGTAACAAATTTTTTCACATTCCTTCCCTCTGTGTTTCCACCACTGCGAGATTTGATGAGAAATCTAGAGGAAACTCACACTGATTCAAGTCTGTTGCAATGATACTGTATTCCCAAACGATACAGTACAGAGCAAGCAAGCGGCGCTTTGCGCTCCACTGGGTAAACTCGTGATACTTATTGATTTGTTCTCTTACTTATGTTTATGTTCTTGTTTTTTTCTGATAAATAAATCATTATTTCAAGAATATTACTTTATTTGGAACTTACTATGGAGTTTGAGTTTAGCTTCAGCAGTCGCTTCACCTTCTGAATTTTTGGCCACAATCTTGTAAATACCGGGGTCTGCTTTCGAAGCAGATTTCAGTTGCATTTTGTATTGTTCTTTCTCATGATCAGAGATAATCGTGTGTCTGCTGTCATCCTTGATTGCCTTGTTTTCGAAAATCCTAAAATAGCAAAGAAAACAAAAGAGTTCAATATGTGTATAGACCTACATTTCTAATGTTGAACAGGGAATATGATTACGTTAATTAGAGGATTAAAAACGGTGGTTTTGAACCTACATTAAAATATTTCCAAAATTTTTGGAATAGTTGATCCAAGTTGTTATTTACAATAAAAATGAAAATGAAAGGATTTTCATTGAACAAAGCTGAGTTGAAGGGAAATATTTATTATAACAATACATGAACTTGCCTGACTAATGGTAGTATTTTAGCTTTTTATGATTAAGTGAAATTACTTTTCTGCAGTACAGTTTTTATGCTTTTCTTGGATGTGTTCCACCTAAACGTTTAAACCATGTTAGGTACAACTTGGTAGCCTACTACCTTTGGCAATTAGTTCTAAACGCATTTATTTTCGAAGTCTCGAAAGAGTTGTGAATAGGCGCAAAGTGCCTAACTCTAATCCTCAGTTACACCAATCTTCAATAGCTGGGTACTAGGCCCCCTTCATTCAAAACTTATATTAATGATTTCTATGATTTTAATTGCGGAGTTATAGACTTCAGATCTTGACCATTTACTCATGCTAATCAATTCATTATATCATTCAAACATCTGCAATATTAGAATAAAGCATGAACTTCAATAGAAAGCGAAACAAACACTAAAATCTATTCAGAGAAATTTATCTCATACTCAGCAACACAAAAGTATAATGAATCATTACTTCTATTACATTATCACTATACCACATTACTGTCACTTAAATTGAAGGTGCAAATAAAAAATTCCTATGCTTTGCTGTTTGCATACTATTTGCTTTTAAGATGCCAGATCCCTAATGAGCCAGAAGTGCATCAATGTCAAAAGCATGTTCATTAAGATTGGGAATGGTTTTATTGAAGTGTTTCCTTCATGAAGTTAACAAGGTTTCAATTGGATTTAAAATAAAAAAATGAAAAGGAAATCACTTACCATGTAACTTCTGGTTTTGGATTGGCAATTATGCGGGCAATCATTTCAGTGTCATCCGGAGGTGAAACGGTGGTGTCTTTGAAGGTGAGGATTTCAGGTCTCAGAATTATGTCAAGACGTGCCTGGAAGTTCAAGGGAATGTGATCAAAAATTATACATCAAATGTAAGAATCCCAAAAGATAATTATTTTTTTCAAGTTCGAACTTGCTCCACTTCTCAAAGCAAACACCAGTCCTTTTTCCAAACACCAAGTCATTTTTCGACTCAATATATTCATCATTTGATACACCGGTATTCATTCATTTGAAATTAGAAACATTTATCATCGTCAGGTTTCATATTATAAGGGAGGTCAATGCTTTCAAGAATATTCAAGATTATACTCTCATGTGTTTCAATGTAATTGGATCTAATTGCTGTGAGAATTGACGCGATAACATAATCAAATATCTACTTACACTAGATTCGTCGTATCCGAATTTGTTTTTGGCTTCGATCTTGTAATTGCCTGTATCTTCGTGACGTCCGGCGGGGATCTTCAAAGTGAACGCACACTCGACCAAACCATTCTCCAATTGTTTAATGTTCTTGCTCTTGGTGAATGTAGCATCAACCTCGTTTCCATCATGAGTCCTGGAAGCATTGAAACTCAATTTGTAGCACATAAATCTCGTTTATAACAAATTACAAGTTAAACAATATGTTTAGAGACTGAGTTTGAAAAAAGAAAAACATTAAACAACATTAACAAAATGTCTTTTGTCTGAAATGATATTTATTAAGATTGTACTACAAGCGTTGCGTCTCACTGAACCCACTGTGAACCGGTAAGATGATTGTCCATCTGATATTTGAGAGCATCCAGTAAGTCTTATAAAATTAAATATTGCTGTCAACAATCTCTCTTTCTGTGAGTTACGTATAGTTGAATTCGTTACTATGCTTTTCGTTGCATACTCCAAAACACAGGTGAATTCCACTTGGAACAAAATAATGTCTAAACAATTGATAGGACAGATAAATAATAATAAAATTACCATGTGATTTCAGGTTCTGGATCAGCAGTGAATACCGCGGTGAGTTCTGCGCATTGTCCTTTCGGTACCTTGAGATCTTTCAATGGAGTTGTGCATTTTGGACCACGCAATGCACTTTCAGCTGAAAAATTAACATATTTTCAAAAATCTTCATTAAGTTGAAATGTATTTTCAAAATATCTTCCCAAGATATGAGAATAGCATTTCCAGAAGCACTACTGGATTATTTCACATTGGAATGATTCCTATTGTCATACAATTGTCAGAAAGAGCAATTAATGGAAATATTTGTGGCAACATTATTTCTAGCTTATTGTAAATTGAAATAATTCCAATAATTTGAAGAAATATCTCCCCAATATATGAGAATATTTTCAGAAGCATTACAGGATTATTTTGCATTGGAATAATTCCTATTGGCATACAATTTTCAGGAAGAGCATATGGAAGTACATGAATTTAGTGGAAACATTCTGGCTTATTGTAAATTGGAATAATTCCTATTGCCATGCACCAATCGGCAAGAATAAGTTATTCTGATTTAATATTACTGAAATAAATGTGAATTGGTGTATGCCATTGAATTTAAATAAATAACTAAATTACTGAACAAGATTGATGAAGAAACTACTTACGTTTGACAGACAGTACAGCTTCCAGAGTCTTTTCGCCCAGTTTATTGGAAGCCACACACTTGTACGTTCCAGCATCGCTCATTTTCACGTTCTGTATTTCCATTCTGTATTTTTCATCCTCAATAAACGCTAGATGATCTGAAGGCTCAATCGGTTTCTCGTCTTTGAACCTTGAATAAAAATTAAATCGATTTCAAACAAACCTATCCGTATGTAAGGTAACTGCATAATTTTATTATTTGCCATGAATTTTCACAATGAGAGAGAGACCCTCAAAAGGAAATAGAAAAAATGTTGACGGTTGTGAAAATTCATGACAAGTAAAATTATGCTTAATATCCTTTCGCAGGCCAAGCTATAGCTACTCCCCATTCATCTTATAAGTTATTTCTATATTTTAAAATATAAACCAAACCATATCTTATCTCCAATTTCATTACATAAGGGTTGCAACCAACCCCAACACCCACAAAATCGTAAAACCCATTATAGTAATACTATAACCAAACAATATTAAATTTTTCTTGATTAAAAATTTCAAGAATATACAAAATATTTTTTAAATAAAAGAACGAAAGAATACTGCCAATAAATACTGCCACAGCATAAAAGTGGCAAATCTTGATACTTATACAAGACAGATATCAAGATTATGACAATAATGATTATATCAGTAAATTCAAATTCATAGAGCACACGTCATTTTTGTATTGATGGTTGAGTCACGAAAATGGCCGTGGAGCGAAGTAGGCTCTGCGGTAAACGAGGAACAATAGGAGATGGTGATATGGTGATGCTCATAGTGAAGCTCATGGTAAACAAAAAGAGAAACATAGTCGCGCATGCGCACTAGCCTGTTCCCCCTTTACTCCACTGACATTATCGACCGATTCTCGAGACTAAACTATCAATACCAATATTTATTTGTACTATGATTTATGAATAGAGTTTGTTTCACCTATCTTCATCATCTCTCAAATAAATTGACCAGTAATTAAATTAAAAGTTGACAAAAAATTAAAATAAAATAAATAAGTTTACCAGTAATTGAATTATAATTGAATCTTGGTCTTACAAATAATAATAATTGATTTTCTATTGCCAATTGATTACAATTGATTAACACTGCCAATTTACGAATATCATCATAGTCTCCTCAAAAGGCGCATGCACACTAGACGTGTATGAATTCATCAAATTGGACACCGCGCTATCTATGTCGAGTGTGTGTCTGCCTTTTCCTGTATTACAGGACTTCTAAATTTATATGAAAAATCCTCATAGTCTGGAATTAAAAGAAAAATCCAATAATATGAATCCTATTGTCAAGTGAAGAATCATAATTGGAGGAATTTAAGGTCTTACCATTTGACATCCGGCCTGGGATTTCCAATAATACTGACTTCAAAGTGAGTTGGAAGAGATTCAAACACTTCTTTATTTTCCATGACATGGCAAATAATTTCGGGACCCACTGAAAATTCCACAAAACGGCGTTAGTTCGTTAACCTTGAATAAATTACAATTTTACAATTCAATAAGTATTAACCAACTAGTCTAATTAGTAGTCTAATACTAGTTTATATTGATCTAGAACGAACAAAAGATAATAATAGTTGAAAACATGTGAGTTCCGGCTCTTGTAAAATTCTTTCATTGGTTCTAGTTGCATTGATTTCGCTGAGAGACCATTTGATGGCGGTTAAATTCAACTGAATATTTGTGCAACTGGCCGTTTAACTTGGAAACTCCTTGAAAAGGAAAAAGAAAAGTACGTTGTTACAGTTGATGTCTCTTTATAACTTGAAATTACTGTAAATACTGAGGATGATAGTTGTACTGCCAACAGATAACTTTCTTACAGTCTGGCAGTGCGATAGTATTAATAGTTCAAACTACAATGATTAGCACCTATAAATTATTTAATTCATATTGATTTAATGCAGCCAAAAAATTGAGTGAATGTTCTCAGCTTTCTAATAGAGAATATTATAATTTATTATTGCTATTTAATTGTATAGTTATTTTATTCTGTATTTATTATTTGATTCTTTATTTGTAATAAAGAAGTTAAATTAAATAATACTATGCTCAGTAGTATTTATTATCTTATAGTACAGTATCTCATCAACAACATTATATTGTACCGGTTAATTTCATAACTGAGTAAATGTCAAATAATATTGTAATATGAGAGAGCAAACACTAAATTTATGCTCTTGAAGGGAATGATAGAATTGGAGAATATGATAAATGCAAAATTCAATCTAGATACAATTTCATCTTTCGGAGGAGACGAAAAGCCGTCGGTCCCGACTGCCTAAAAACAGTCTTTTCATCTCTAATCATCATCCCTCTCATTACCCACGCACAAGCCTAGAGCTCATGTGGGCATCACACTCAGAAAAAATTGAAATAATAGCTGCAATTGTAGTTTTGATAATAACCATCACAATATTGAAATTAATTTATTAATAGATAATAATCTGTAGAGTAGAAAGAAACAGAAACATTGAAAATCATGAAAAATAATCTTAAGATTAAAAAACTTTCAATAATAACTCTATAGAGATAAAAAAGTTATGCAACCCACCTCAGTGTTTCAACTCATATTAGTACATGCTGATTTCAATACAACAAGCATTTCCACTCAAGTATTAGATGGCACACAAGAAACACACACACTGCAACAACAATAAAACACAAAGAAATTAAAGACGAACACAATTTTACAAACACAAGTGTAGAGACAGAATGAAGATCATAACTAGAGGCTCATTTTAGTCGATGACTCCTAGTCGATGTGAATAAGAAAAAGATTGGAGAGTACAAATACAATTATTAACAGAAATATTGTAATTAAAAATTACGAATTTTTTCAATCAGTACATAGAAACGCATCAATTAGAACTGCATGATAACAATATTGAGACTAGAAAGTTTTCATAATGCTTGCAATCATTGCAACAAAATAGTAATGGTTTCTATCCACATCACATTTAAAAGCAATAGTGAGATAAATTATGGAAGTTATCAAAAATGTAGATTATTAAAAATCTTGACATAAGAGTCGATGAAGTGCTAAATCCATATAAAAAAATTAAATTAATACCAAATAAACCTTGCTTCGTTAATAAGTGGATTTCTATCCATCAACAAATTATAACATATTCTTGTTGAAAAGCTTGTTGAGCAAAAATTTTGACACAAAGTTCATATTTTTGTATACAAAGATATTAAGTATATACTTAATAAACGAGAAAAATCATTGAGAGCATTCTAATAGCTACAAGCTGAAACAAATTAGAATCTACTGAAGCATAAAAGAGATAGAGAAACTCGACAAGATTTAGAGCAATACTAAGAAGCAGCTATAAAGAGTTCTGAGATCGCTAGCTTTCAAGTGAGGTTTATTTTGAAGTACTCATAATCACATTCCAATTTATCAATATTTTTGAAACTCGAGTTGAAAGTTTTAATGGAAATACGTGAGAGCTCCTACAATACTTTATTCATGAGCAGAATTATAGCAAAATACACTTTTTGTTGTGTTTTAACTCTTGAATAAGATTAATTTCACTCTTCAATAAGAAAATGAGATTTCACTCTAAAATCTCAATACGGTATCTCAAAGAATATATCCTACTCTCTATTCCGAAATAGACCTCACTTGAAAATGATTCTAATAGCTTCAAAAAGTTGAATTTGTGATAAGTTCTTTCTGGAAGGCTGTTTGCAGATTTGAAATCACATGGAAAGATAATGTTGTGAATTATTCTTGAAGTTTTGCTAGGCATTATTCGAAGTGTTATTTGGAGTGAAAATGAGTAATGTACTCCTCAGTTGAAACTGATTATGTTGAGTTAGCGTAGCAGAGATGTGTAGAGTTGTGTTATGTATGAATCAGTGTGTTCTATTATAAAAAATTTACAAAAAATGTTACAAAATGTTCTGTTATATAGAATGTGTTATAAATATTATACTCTTAAATGTTTCTTCGAGTGTGTTATAGCTTGTGATGATAGACGGACTATACAACGCTAATTATAACAGTTTGTTTCTATTTAAATTGTGTACCTTCAGCTGCCTTCTCCCCTTCTTTGTCAAGAATCTCTTCCAGTACGCTTCGTTGCTTTTGGACTCTTTTCAAAAGATCAGCAACTTGTGGATCCAATCCATCCTCATCAACATCATCGACAACACTCTTCCTGCCTCGGTTTGGCAGATCACCATTCACCAGACTCTTCCTTGCCTCTTTGGGTGATTCCTGAGATCCACTTCCATCCACACCGACAGCATCCACCTCCATTCCACGCTTCTTGACGGGAGGTTCGTCAACAGCCTGCTTCTTGGCATCATTGTCAATCTGGTTTTCGATTTCTTTGACACCCTGACGAGATAGTTTCCTAGAAGTGTCCAAACTCTGAGCACCTTTCTGGGAATTGACGTCTACGTTTTCCTTATTCAATTCCGTTACACTCGCGCCCTTCATTTCATCATCGTTCGTGACGTCACTAGTTACAGGCTTCTTCAGGCCTGAATCATCTAGTTCACATTCAGTTATCACATCGCTCTTCAACGATTTCTGAGGAATGTCTCCATCGTCATGATCAATCACATTCAGAACCTGTTCATCCTCAATATCTAAATCTTCCTCATCCATTAAAATAGCTTTCTTACCTTTCACAGATGGTTTACGTTTCATATCACCATTAACAACGGCTTTACCCTCCTTGGAGCTGGCGCCCATTTCATTTTGATCACCCAATGCAACTTCAACACCTTTTTTAGCTTTATCTTTATCAGAAACATCATCAACTTTGGCTTGTTTTTTATTCGAACCGTTGTCTACTTCATTCGCTTCCGCAGTTTGTTTCTGAAGGGCAGAGTCTTCTGTCGATGCTTTCCTCTTTTTATCTCTATCAGTTCCATCACTGACTTTCGATTGTTTTTCGTCATCTACTTCATTCGCTTCCGCAGTTTGTTTCTGAAGGGCAGAGTCTTCTATAGATGCTTTCCTCTTTTTATCTTTATCAGATCCATCACTGACTTTCGATTGCTTTTCGTTACCTACTTCATTCACATCCGCAGTTTGTTTCTGAAGAGCAGAGTCTTCCATCGATCCTTTCCTCTTTTTATCTTTATCAGCTCCATCACTGACTTTCGATTGTTTTTCAGTGTTATCACCTTCTTTCGGCTCGGCTTCGAAAAGGAAGGAACTTTTCGGAGTGGATGGCTCATCCGGAGTCAACGTATGTTTGGATTCGTCTTCAGACACCGACACAATGGAAACACCCCGACTAACAGCCAGCTTTTCTTTTCTGTCTTCATTGTCGGAATACTCCTCGACAAGGCATGAACTGCCCTCAGGCACGTCCTCTACATTCATGTCGTCCAACTTGACCTCAACACAACTGAAACTGCCGGCAGGTTTGACCTTGTCGGCGTCACTTATGAAAACATCGCGCTCCTCATCTTCCGTATCTTCGATCAGGATCTTTTCAGACGGTTTCAATCCTGAAATATCACTAGAGGTAAGATTCAACACTTTACAGATGAAGGGCAATACTTGCAATTTATCATGAGGGAACCTCAACACTTTAAAAAGCACCTATCATGATAGATATGTTTGTTTATACTTCAAGTACCTTTCTTAATAGAAGTTATTCGAAAATTGAGAATCAAGGGAGAGAAGAGAAGTATTCTGTAGGTATACGTATAGACTAGGTATTATTTAGTTATTCTAGTTGAGGTATTCATCTTTAGTTTGTGGTATAAGCTTGTAACAGTTATTAAATTAAGTTATTATTAACACCTGTTACAAAAATTGATCAAAATTTAACCCCAGATCAAACAATCTTGTGATGAGAGATCAACTCTGATCTGAGTTTGTACATGTGAATAATAATTGTGTAGGCCTACACTTTAATCTGGCAATTGTGTGAATGTATCTGTTTTGTTTTCCAAAGTACTCATCAACAGAAGATCAACCAATGAGAACGAAAATAAAGAAAGAAATTACATTCTTTGGTATTGATCAACATTCTAGAGCTTTCACGGATCTCTTTTGAACAGATGACAACAAACGATACAAGAATAATTACAGACACAAATTGTTGAGAGTCATTGATTCAATATGACCTTGTGTTCTCATTCTCGATATTTTGGAATTAGAAAAACTGACAGTACATGAAAGTGCTATATACGACAGAACAAGTACATTTCAAACAATAAAGTACAGTAGAATAATACATTCCAGAGAGAATTTATGAGAAAGTAAATAGAAAATTCAGATAGAACATTACACAGAGAAACTTGGTTGGAAAATTCGTTGAAAATATCTTCATTCAATATATTATATTATTGCACTCTGCACGTATAAGGTACATTATCAATGCATTCTTATTCTAATGCTATCAAATGCATTAACTTCGACGAAAGAGAAATTGATTTTTTATCCATACATTATCGAAGCTTGGTTTTCAAACATTTTGAATTTAAACTCGATTTGAACATTCAATGAGAGCTTCAATAGAGAATTTATCAATGCATAATTCAAGCTCATTTATTGTACATATTATAAGTATCATACTAATTATTAGTATATTAAACTTTTTTTGCTATAAAACATTCTATGATACAGGAGAGATTTGATCTCAAGAATTCTGGATTCACTCACCAAAATCTTCCTCCATTTTCGGATAGTTCAAATAAGAAAGGTCACACTTTAATAAATCTTAAACCGTTTTCACTCACAATATTTATTCGACGAATTTTATTAATGAAATCGAAATCGAATACTTAATGTTCATTGTTTATTTCATAGCAGAGAACTGACAGTCCTTGTTCATTGTCATTTCTTGTTGGACAAGTCCCAACATTTGAAGACGAATTATTGTGAAGCTAATTGTGATGATGTATTGAAATACATACACTATTCTGCTTGAATGAATGCCACATATTGAATTGCGAGATCTATTTTGTTTGGCTGATTGATTGAAAGTAATATGGCATTATTTGTTAACGGAAGCATTATTGAGATAAGTAATGGAATAAATAATCTAACATGAAATATTTTTTCCAACCAAGCTCCTCGATGACAAATTTCTAAAACTAGACAGAGTAAATAGAAGCATTAGACCAGTGTCTTCTCATATTGGCTTCATTTTCAAGACTCATTCTAAGTTATGGCGACTAAATGCCTTGAAAACTTGGTACATACAACACATTTGAATGCTGTAGTTATTTTATCGATTTTCATGAATTAAATTACTATTTAGTGTTTTAAATTTCAATTATGAAAGCTGAACATTTTATGGAAGTTGATAGTCATTTAATATTGTATTGTATACAAAATGACATGAATTTCAACAAACTCGAAATTTCACGTTGAAATTATAATATTTTGTTTTATAAAACAGCTTTTACAGATAAATTTGGAAGTATATTTGCAACTTCCTAGAATGCTATCTAATTGAAAATATACATCTCATTCTGGATGAGGTAGCGGGTATTTCATCCATGTACTGCTCCATCACCTAAAGTCAAACTGTCTTACCTATTTGAAAAAGTTTAGGACATGATGCTACTATTATAGTGGATGAGACAGTAATAGATTAAAACTATATATAAATAGCCACAATCTTTGTTGCTTTATCTAACAATTTCAACAAGCTGAATAATCCTTCAATTTTTATCATTTTTATTCAGTCCTCTGCTTATTGTCACGGAACGGATTCAATAATTCAATGCAACTTGTTAAATAGCACTGATATTACTGTATCCTATGGGTAGTAAAGTTTTGTAAAAGTAGCAAAACCAAAATATAAATTGACCAAAAACAAAACTTATTATTCAAAGTGTAGTATGTACCGGAAAAGATTACCAGCAATCTATCAATCTAGTAGTCAAAAACTATCAATAATTCAGCTCTATGACGAGCATTAAAAGCAATAATGATGAACGAAATTCAAAGCATCACATCTGTTTGTACTGTAGTTCTGTTTATAGATGTGGAATGTAATGTGCTGTGATAAGTATTTGAAAAACCCTGAGTCAAAATTAAGAATGTGAGAAAAAAGCTCAACTCAAGTAAGTCTAGTGACGATTTAGGATCATGTGAACATTTCCTAAATTTTCCATTGAATAAAATGTAAATTAGAAATATTTTTCGATTTGATTTTTGAAAGAAGTCTCATCTCTCAATAAAAAATATACAGCTTCTCAGTCTCTACTGATATCAGATAAAAATGAGTATAAATCGAAATGGAAGTTTTAGTCAAGAATAAACATTGTTTTCTACAGGAAATAAATTGGAAGATGTATCTTAGCAGTCACAATAGAATCAACTTGCTAATGTTATAAGGGAATGAGACATTGACTCCTGGCACAACTTCTCAAATTTTTTTAGTTATTGAGAGAGTTGATAATACTCTTGCCAAAAAAGTGACAGCGATCTTGCCCAATGATTCTACGACAATCAAAGATATTTGAACAGCTGTTCATCACCTCATAGTTAGCATTTGTTGGTCTTTCTACAAGTTGATAAATGAGAGAATCAGAGAACAATAAAATTACAACTTATCACTAGCGTCAGGCTAACAAAGCCTTTGCTGCGATATTTCGCTTCTTTTATCAAAAAATTTATTAATTGATGAATATTCTGTAATCAGTGTGGTTAATTGGTAAAAATTTGATGTTCGGAAAATTTACACCAACGCTGGGGAGAGAAAAAAAAGAATAAGAATGTTCGGCAAATTCAATTTTGTTGAGGAACCATTAGGTACAAATCAAATTAGTTTTTACTGATAATTTTGTAGAATGTGAACTTTTTAGTAAGAAATTCTTGTATTCAAATTGTCTTCAAAATACCTGTGTGAAATTTAATTGTTACTCAAATTATTTGATGTTTATGTCTGTCAAAATCATCTATAAGTAGATTATTATTGATTTATTTCTGAGGATAGAGACTGGAAGAATTGCTTTTTCAGCTAAAAGTTACCATAAATATTCAGTAACAAGATCTATCACATCCATACCTTCTTCAATATCAGCCTGTTTCGCTTTTCCCAATTCTTCTTCTGACGTTTTCTTTGCTTCCACTGTATCCTCTTCTACTTCCGCCTTTTCTTCTTTGGTCCATTTTGGCGCTTCTTCTTTCTCTTCTTCTTCCACGTGACTTGTTTTTGCTATCGAAACATGAAAATCACACACACACATGCCAAACAAAAAGGGAATAAACTCAATCCCTGTCGTCATTTAACCAGGGATTCAAAAACAAACTCAGGGAAAAATTCATAGTAGAGGCATATTGATATTATCAAGGAAAATTTACTTCAACTATTGTAATACAAAAACAAGGATTTGGAAACTAGGTGTATTCACTGTTACATCATGTATTTGAATGTCAGTAGGGTATGAATAGAAGTTTGTAATTGTTATTTTAGATTTCTAATATGATTAACGATCGGTAATACTATTCTATACATTCATCTACATCTACATCATTCTTTAAAAAATAGTGGGTTTCATTCAATGAGAATTCAAATTTACAATTTATCTATACTACATTTTGTATATACAGAGGAAGATCGTTCAATTTGCAGTAATATTTTGCATATTATGCAATCAACTTTCGAAAAGCTTCATGCAATCAGGGAAATTATCTACTCGTACTTCTATTAATAGGAAAACCCTTTATCACACTCAATTCTAACAAGTGAATTTCCACTTTAATGACTTGTTACACTTGAAATTAAATTTAAAAATTGATCATAATCACCATAATCACAGGTATCAGTAACTTTACAGTCTATCTGTGTCTATGAGAATATGTGTATTATCTGAATCTATGTTTGAAGTAACCGTACAGGGAACAACAAATGAATTGAATTGGCATTGTTAGAATAAGAAGGAAAATGGTTTAAAAATTTCAAAACAAAAGCATAAAAATCTTGAACCATTTTCAAGTTGTTCAACTAGTTCAGGTTGAAGTTTGCAACTATAAGTATGTAAAAACCTGCATCTACTGTATTTTGTGATTTTATGCATGGGAATAAATTCCAAAATTAATTTTAAGACTATTATTCAAAATATTTGGATAAAAGGAAGACCAAATAGCCTCTACGGTAGGAGGAATGAATCAAAATTCAAAAAATCTGGTGACCACAAGCAATCATAGGGGATACCTTCATTTACCTAAATACAAAGCACAATAATTGATTTTTGAAAATGCTACTGCAAGGAGCTCCATTGTACCCCTCACAACCTATTCGAGAACAACTTATTTTCCTTATTTTTTACTTTGAAAATTCCATGACTTGACTATTCTTACTAATTGACAATTGGTAATTGTACAAAGTTTACTTTCTGTCTAAGGGTTGAAAGATTCAGATATTCAAGAGGAATGGAACAATATTTATTGACATGGAAATCTGTGAAATCGAATCATGATACAAATCCAAAAAAGAAATGAATTGATTCTGCACGAGAATAAGAAACAAACAATTAAATTTGTTTTAATATAACAAAGATGAAGTTTTTCTACATGAAAAGTAAAAGAAATTGCAAAAGTATGATATTAATTCCAGCGTATTTTATAAGAATTTCTTGATAAGGGAAAAATCAAGATTTCACTTTATAAAAGACTCAAGTTCCAGAAAGGTTTCAATTGTGGTGATCTTGCACACATATTCATTCGGAACTCCAAATTGTTCTTTCCAAACACTCTTCATAGCATTGCAGAGTATACTTGTTCAGCGATGACTATCAATAAAATGTGTGTACAGTTACCAACAAAATCATATTTAGTTGATTCAGTTAAGAAACTCTAGCAACCCCCTTTGAAACAACTCTTGATAATCTGCTTTCTAGAATAATATTAAGTTTGGTTGAATCGTTTATGAAAAAAACTTTGAACCGGTTTCGCCAAAGTGGATTGGAGATAATCCTAGATTACTCAAAATCATCAAAATATTTCTGTTTGGAGATCTCAGGCTTGACAAACCTTTGTGCAACTGTAGCTCCTAACATTCTTAGTTTAAAACTGAATACTTTCAACCAGGAGTGATGAACACTCTCATGGTTTTCCAATAGCAACTGGCAGTAGCACTTTCAAAACGATCACTCAACAATTGATCAAATGGTTGACTATGAATGTAAGCTGAACATGTCTTACTGTGAATGGTTACAGTGCTCTGCGATACGGTGGTTCCCATTTCATTGCTAGCCCTGACCTCGTACTCTCCACCATCTTCCGGCTTCACCAGCGTGAATGTCATCGAATAGTTTTCTATCCGTTTCGAGTCTCTGGTTATTTTGATGTGAGCATCACCCGTCACTTCTTCACCGTTCTTGAACCTGTCGACAGAATAGGATGAATTTATTAGTTATTTAGCACGATACTAAACGCTGATGTAAAATTAAGGAACGGTTCTATCTCTATTTCTAGGCTAAAAACCGGATTTTGCGCCGAGTGTTAAAAATCGGGGTTATGAGCTCGAGATTAGCAAGTCTCAGGCGTGAAAGAGCAATATTATCGCAGGGAAAACCCCGAGGTTTAAAAGTTGGGTTTATGAGTCCAACAACAGATCATCTAGAGTCTAAAAGATAAACTAGGTAAACTAGTAAATCCCGAGCTCATAAAACCAACCCTAAATGTTTTATGTGTTCATAGATTGAACAAGTTCTGAATATAGTTTGAATAAAAACTACAAAGAATTGAAAATGAATATACAATGGAGCTTAGGAGAGGTCGCGGTGGCTTAGAAAGGATGCAGTTTTTGAGGAAAAGACATGTAAAATTGCTTAATTTAGCATGTAAAATATAGGGTAAATCGAGCTCTTGGTCTTCAATGACGTCACACGATCAGCTGATGCTATTCCTGAGAATCCTCGTGAACATTACCACCTTGTATTATATTTACCTTTTTGGAACTTACAGTAGTAGAGACTTTATCCAATTCAATTGCAATTTCAGTAAACAATACAATCGGTATTCTGGATCCAAATAGAGTTTTGTTACCGTATTGTTATTTATTTTTATTGTTTTATTTATCTTCAACTTAGTCTAGTCTAATCAAGTTGTGGATATGACTATGCAACCTATAGGCCTGCATAATGAATTCCTATACATCATTCAAATACAGTGAAATGTTGACATTATAAATATCTAAATGGTTTGGTATTTTTATTGTTTGATTGGGGAGTCGAAAGAGAAATAGTTGATGTTTCAAATAGTTGAATATTCAACATAGCAGAACTGGATAGCTGATCTTGAATTATTTATTAGACAGAGTAATTATATTCTGTTTGATGAACAATTTATACATTGTAAAATGAACAATTGTATAGTTATCAGAGTAATATTAGTTGCAAGAGTTGGAAGGTTCTCAACCTACAGAACCCTGTAGATTCCTCCTAGTAAACAATAAAGATATTCATATTTTTCCTTACATTATTTTCAAAAAACATTATTGTATTCATTGCTTGAGGTGTGTTGGCCTAGCACCTTAAAACGTTGTCATGAACTATTTTCATTTTTCAAAAGTTCTTGAACGCACGTTACTGACTCCTTGTTACTGTCATGATTATGAATCTCCTAGTACACCACACCTAATGTATTTTCTAAAATAACTGCAGGATTGCTACGTATGGAAGACTACATACCGGTACTATGCTGGAGAATTGAGTGACCGGCCTCTTTTAAGTGTCAAATCAAATGACAGAATATTGAATGAGGACAGACTTTTTGTGGCATGAGTGAGCTTGATCTATTACTGATGATAAAAGCGACTCACGTTTGGAGGTTTTATCAAGGCATCAAAGGTTATCAATAAAACAATTAAGTGAGCGAGTTCTTTAAACTCCATGTTTGGAATTTGATAGTAGGTATTTTTATAGACTTTGATAGCTTATACACCAAATTCTTGTGAGATATTTTGATAATTATTAATTTGATAGTTGTTTATCAATAAGCCCTTGAATGAGCGTTAATATTATGGTGTTTTTTACATAAAAAACAAACAATGCCTATTAATGACGATTGTACATGTTTCTCAAACAATTAAAAAAATGTATTTCAACGTCAAATCAAACTGCTTACTTTTTTAACCTACTCACGCACTTAACATCCTCAAAATTATAACTTGAAAATTCAAAAACCGAGAATCATTTCTAGTTTAGAGTGTGGGTAGGTTAAAAGTCAGCTATTCAATTTAAAGCTAGTTTATTCTATTGAGCTACTTTATTCAATTATAATTCGTTCAGGCTTTATTGATTGAAGATGTTCTGATAGTAAGTTAACTGTTATCAATGTCGATTCAACAAGTAATTCTCTTGTTTATCATTGTTTTCGAATTCCATACATATTCGACTCCTTATCAAAAATATAATATGACTTCTAATCATGAAATAGTTTCTACTGGAAAAATAACAAATTTTAATTCATCAATACGTACTTTATAATATAGCCTACAATAATCTAGATAACTTGACCCCACTAATTTCTATTTCCTTTTTGCCACAAATGTACTACATTGGCGCAAATTTATTACATTTCATGTTTATAAAAAAGCTTTTTCTTGCTATTTTTTGTGATATATGTTTGACACATCAGTAAACTAGAATCCGTGACCTTCAACAATATAAATTATTCAGAAACATACTTAACAGTTTAATAGTTCATTATTGAACTATTAAAAAGGAAACTATTAACGTTAAACTATTTTTACATCTCATTTGAGTCACTTAACAATCCAAATATCTTTGGAATTTCTGAGCAAAAAAACTTGGAAATCTACTCATTCTACTCAATCACAAATTTGAGCTATTCCTTGTAGTCAGTTTATTTAGGAGCAGGTTACACGAAGTAATAAATTATTCATAAGAAAACTAGAATATGTTAGGCTACAAGATGTATAAGACAAGTAGGTAATAGAATAAGATCATTGTTGTCTATTCCACAATGAATTTATTTAATAAACATAAAAAACATCAAGTTTCAGTTTAGGCTCAACACTGAAGATGATGCCATTGCCATAAGCATTGAAACTTAAGTATGTTTTTGAATAAATTCAAGTGGATTAGACCATTGATCTACTATGGCGAAATTCTACAATATCTCTTAACCAAGTGTAAATTTCATGTATAAGACAAATTGCACTTACATTGATTCCTAATTCAGTTGGATTCATTTTCAACATACATTAATCCTTCATGTTGAGGAAAAATCCCTTCATTCTTACATTTGAGGATGATTTGCAATAAGTTTCGCAGACATGATTGAAGTAATGAAAATTCCAATACACATTTGAAATTGAAATTTATTCTCATTAGAAAATATAATACTTGCTCTAATCAATACAAATAATTTAATAGTTAATGAATACTGTAGTAAGTAGCCTATGCTCATTCTGAATGTATCTCAACCTCACTCACGTTACAAAATATCATTGAAATTGATTAAAAAAGTTATGATATGAAGCATTTGTTATTTTATAATGATCTTTGTTGGAGAGCAATCATTCATATCCATCTGATTCACAAAATAATAAATATAATAAGAATTGCCACTGTAAATTCAATTAAATACACTCATAGAGTAGTTTATACTACATTTCATTTTTCCCACATACTGTTTTTCAAGGGGTTACAACAATCCTGTTGAATTGAATAGAGAATAATTTATTCAAATAATTGAATAAATTTATATTAATTACGATTCTCTGTTATTCTTTTCAAATTAAATGAGTTTAAAACGAAGCAAAACTAAAAAAACAACCTAATTTAAGAAAAAACTCAAGCTTTGAAATTTATATTTCGCTTGTAATTTAATTTCACTATAAAAACTTATGTTAATTGTAATGTTACATTAATTTTTGCAAAAACTTGATACGTTCTCACTTTGTTAATACATACAGCACATTTCTCAGGGACATAGGACGATTTCATAGTTGGTTCCCGCCGGACAAGTGAAGGTGCTAGTCTGGTCATCCTTGGCATAGCTGTATGCATCCGGACACTCTCGCTTGAAGAATTTCGAGTACTTAGTGGGCGGACAATTATCAGTGTACTTTCCCCGGCAACAGTACAAATCTCCGCCGAACTTGTTGCAAGCGCTGTCACAGCCCTGGGGCACTTTCAGTTCACTGGGGCACGCGCTGTTGATATTTGCCGCACAAGAGGGGCCACGTCCCCCGGGTTGACAACGATATGCGTCGCTGGGCACTATACTCATGGGCACGTTGAATCCGTCCACTAGCGAGATGTCTAGGTAGTCCATTGAGTTGCCAACTCCTTGTCTTCCGAACGTGATTTCAGCGAGGGAAGTCGGAGGAGCCCCGGAAACCTGGCAATTCTTCATGTTTCCGCAGTCACCCGTCACGCAACTGCCCCGTCCGCTGTTGTTGAACTTGCAGCCCGTACGGGCCCAAAAACGGGTCGCTTGCGTGCCGGACGGTATGTCCAGGTTCCACGATTGGCCCGGATTCAGACGGACGCCGCCTCCGGGGATCGCTCCGGGCCACAACGTGTAGCCGCAACGGTTCACAATCGACACTTTCGCTGCTTCCACTCCGGCCAATACAAAGACAAGTAGGCGGGCTGCGAACTTTGTAGCCATGTTGCTTTTGCTTGAATACGGTACGACAAGAAGTAGTGCTGTTACAACGATAATGTTTGTTGACTGTGTAGGTAGTTAGTGTAGTTCACGTTATGTAGCCCAATTCACAGTTTGTAGATTGCACTGCTGCTTGATAACTTCAAGAAGTGTAGTTTGGAGAAGATCTGTTGAATCGGTACAATAGTTCACAACTTGAATATTACACAATGTGTAGCCTACAATGTATAACTGGGGTAATGTCTCGAGACAATGCAGTGATCTATTTTATAGCAGTTGAAAGTATGTAGATGAGCTGTGGGAGGAATTATTTTAATGATTTCCTGATAAACTCTCGTCGCGTTATTACAATCACAAATTGTCAAAACTAGAAACTAATACGCACAGCCTAATCGCTAAAGCAATAACAATTTGTGTGACAGCTCAATCTAATAAAAAATACGATTGCAAAATAAATTTTGTCGTTCTAACAATAACTGAAGCTGATAACGACTTTTATCACACATCTAGGCCTACGCACCAAAAACAAGTACGGTACAGAATGAGGAAAACCGAGAACGGGAGAAAAAGAGATATGAGGAAAAATTCACAAGGAAACTAAATAGCCGGAAAGGATTATTTCTACAAGTTAATGTTTAGATTATCATGAAGTCAATACAGTTATCGTGGAATTGGGATTTGTTCAAGAACTATTATATCTGATTCAAACAATAATGTCAACGTTATCTGCGGTGCTTTAGATTGATTTATTGACTGGAAACACAATAATTCGAGTCTATTTGCAGGAGCTGAGCAACTCTACTGAACTCGTGACATGATGTAGTGTGATTTTTTAAAAATAAATCTGACTTCGATAAGGTAAGCTCTAATTTTAATAAATTCAATAGATTGAATTTCTGTAGGGCAAGGGTATAAGTGAATGATAGTTTATAATATTTTATTGTTCATCTGTGTACACCAAAACGACAATAGTTGTCTCACTAAACGCTTGCTCGCACTGTTGTTTGCTCCAGCAAATAGGCTACGGGAGATCTTTTCTACATTGGAACTTTTCAAAATAAATATCTCAAACTGAATAGCCTAGGCTAATTTCCAAATCTAGCTCAAGGATTCAGAGATTTCAAGAAGAAAATACTGTTTACGTTTACAATCAATACAGGCCTATGTGATATTTAGGTACGTTTTAATTGAGAATAAGAATTCCATACATCGATGCAGTGGTTCTCAAATTGTGATATGCGTACCCCAGTATTTGAGGTTACTTGGGGGTACGCATATATTCTTAGACAGTAAAAAAATTAATTAACCCTTTGAAAAATGAGAAAAACCAATAACCACTACATATCTACATATTGTGCGGTGCTAACTGTGAAATGAAATTATGATAGTATACCCATATGTTTCTCCTGAGCTGAGTGGGAGAGTGGGGAGACGTATAGAAGGGGTACCTAAAATGTATGTGGGTAAAAAGGGGTACGGGGTTTGAATAAGTTTGAGAACTACTGCCTTAGTGTATAAGGATATATTCAAATAAAACTAGAGTACCTAAGACCACAGCGCAAAGCGCCACTTGTTCAAATTTTACGCCAAACTTATTCAATACTCTATTTAGCAGAATTTTATTCAACGAATTATGAAATAGTTCAAGATTCCCCAGTTGGCTCTGGGTATCATCAAACACTGTTTTATTAAATTAGCTCTAAGCTTTTACATGAAAATTTCAAATTATTTTGCAATAACTGAAAAAAATCAACAGACAATCTTATCCGGTAGTTCAAGAGCATCTCTATTGTTCAAATATTAGTTTTCGTCTTATTGAAAATGAACACAGCAATGTTGCAAAGTTGAGCTTAGTACATGGCAACTGCTTTGTGAGTTCGATCTCACTAGACGCCAAATCTGCAATACAAGAAGTACAAACTGATTCATAATTAAAGACTGAAAATACTCACCATTTAACAGTTGGTTCAGGAACACCTTCAATTTCAACCTCCAGTGTTAAGCTGTCACCCTCATCCACTGATACATTCTTCAAGCCCTTCCTGAACCTTGGCTTGTCTGAAATCAGAGAATGAGATCAGTTGAGAGTTACGAAACGACGAAATCTATTTCAAGAATCAAGAATTTTTTATTGTCATAAACAGTAAACTGTATGGACAAAAGTAAATATTACAATAGAAAGTCATATTAATATAATAAATACTCAATTTAAGTACAGGTTGTAATAAGGTTCACTTTACTGAATAAAATAAGTATATCAATTAAAATATAATTATAAATATGAATTATTACTTATGGGTGTGTGTCACATGCTAACATTTCTTCAACAGAGTAAAATGCTTTTCCTTTCAGCCATTTAGTTATAATGCCTTTGAATTCTTTACAATCTTTATTTCTAACCTCCAGCGATAGCTTATTAAACATCTTTATTCCAATGTAGCAGTACATTTTTTGTGTTCTAGAGAGCCTGACTCGCCTCGGATCGATCTGATTACCGGACCTTGTGTTGTGCACATGAGTGATTTGTCTTAGATCAAAAAGACCTAGGTTAAGTTTTACAAACAGGAGGCAATCTTTAATAAAAATACAGGAAAGAGTTTTTCAACTGATTGTACACTCAAAAATGTATTTGTTCATTGGTACAGTATACATATTTTGCATGAATATAGTGAAAGTAATTTCTAGGACTCAAGACCATAATAGTATTAGGCGGCTCGCACACCGGAGCAATAAGCAATATATCACAATATATAGCAATAATATATTTATGTTTTTCTTCTATCTGTGTGAATACAAGTTTCTCTATCAGTGTTAATAATATATAGCAATATATATTATATATTGTGTGTTGCTAGTTGCTTATTGTTCCGGTGTGCAAGCCGCCTTACTCTTCATTATAGAGGACTTCAGCAATATTTCTCAATCAAGTGAGGATTTTAGGTGATAGATGATATTGTTTAGAGCTTATTTTATAGCAATTACAATGGAAAAATATGATATAATAACTTACAGCTCACTGTGAGATTGGAGCTAGACGTATCTTCTCCGAGGTCATTCACAACTTTGCATGTGTATTTGCCCGATAACTCCTTGGTCACTTCCTTGATTATCAATTTGTAATTGTCGCCCTCCTCAATTCGTGTGAACTCAGTTACTTTCTCAGTGATCTCGACCTCATCATGGAACCTGTGAAATCCAACGAAATTGATTTAATAGTCTCATGGATATTTCTTTGCATTCTTACTAATAGATATTTCAATGAGTGTTATAAAGAATTTACGAGCTTTGAGGAAAAGAACCAATAACTTGATACTGCAGCATGTTTTTACTTATGCTCTATTAGGCTAGGCGTACACCGGTTAGTCAAGACAAGACAAGACGACATTAGTCACGTTTAGTCACAGTAATTCACAAAGCTGCTTATGAAGCAGCACACACCGATGCAATGACTAATCGGTGTGTGTTGCTTCATAAGCAACTATGTGAAGTACTGTGACTAATGTCGTCTTGTCTTGTCTTGACTAACCGGTGTACGCCTAGCCTTAATCTTCTCTCCTGGATGATTGAAACAACTCTATACTGCTATATCTCTCCCATATACTCTTTTTACTAGGTAGTTGTTGATTCTTTAAAAATTATTATCGAATTTGATTGAATGGCTTCATAGATCACATGATTAGAGTAACCTATTTCCACTCTGATATGCATACCTTTAAATAATCGAGTGCTTTGAAATAATTAACTGTGTGATAGTACTAAAACTACAAAGAATTAGGAATAAATACACAATGCAGACCGGGAGAGGTTGCAGAGGCTTAAACAACATGTATTAATCGTAAAAAAATACCTATAAAATAGCTGAATTTGACTTGTAAAATATGGAGAAGATCGAACTCTTGATCTCTAGTGACGTCACACTGATTAGCTGAATGGAGCTTGCTACTGCACATCATCCTCTTGAACACTACCGTGTATTCATCTTAAGGCCGGTTCATGAGCTCGGGATTTAGCCAAGTCCTAGACTAAAACGGGTGGCTACCGTAGAATCGACAAACGTTCGTCTCGAAAGGTTAGTGGGTCAGCAGCATAGAGAGCTCTTAGTATATAGTATCGAGGCTAACGTTTGTCAATGCTACGGTGGCCACCCGTTTCTAGGACAACTCAAACTTTTGCACAGTATTCAATATAAATCATTTTAAATTGATTCACTTATATTAATTATTCAATACAATTCACAATTATTATAAAACAAATTAAACAATTCAAAATTGTATTCAAGTGATTTATTCATTTATTCAGTAATACATTATACTCACCATTGCACATTGGGCCTCGGGAAGGCGTCCACATTGACAGTGAACTCGACATTGGTGTCGCCTTCTTTGGCAGCGCGGTCGGCCATTTTGGTTGTGAACTGGGGCGCACAGCGCACATTGAGCACTCCGCTGTCGGCGACGGTGGCGTACTGGTTGCTCGCCTCGCACGTGTATGCGCCCGAGTCGGCGCGGCTCACTCCGCTCACCACCAGTGTGTGCGTCTGGCCGTCCTCGCTTATTTTGACGTGCTTGCCGTCCGATTTCAGTGTCGAGCCGTTGTGCAACCTGGCAAAAAGATAACACATTTCACTATCAATTTGATTAAAAGAAAAACAATGCATACAGAATAATATGAAATAAGGTGAAAGTACAATGCAATGTTCTTGAGGTATAGCTTGAGCTATAGCCGTTGCTTGGTATACCAAATTCAAAATCAAATCAAAGTTTATGCATCCGAGTTTACAAAGTGAAAATTCATATCGTAAAATACAAATATTTCAAAGAAATGTTTATGCTTTGAATCATGGAGATCATTTGAAGAATAAACATACTCTCCACAATAATCATATATGTTGGTGTATATATTAATAGTTTTTTTAATTGTCGACTTGTATTTGGTCATTTGAACCATCAACTCAATCTCTAAGTCCACACTTGACCGATTTTATGTGCATTTCAGACATGCTGCAAAAGCAAGACAATCCACGGGTTTGGATCGTCTTGCGTTGCCGCATGCGACTACTACCAAAATTGGACGGAAAAACGAATGCTGCACCGCATACGCTATGACGCTATACCACAGAGTTATATCAGGTGGTAGGCTATAAAAAACTTCAGTGAGTAGTAGTGGAAAAACGTAATAAATTTACCATTTTACGGAAGGCTGAGGATCACCTTCAACTTTGACAGTGAAGGTGACCGTATCATTCTCGTTGGTTTCAATGTTCTTCTCCATGCCTTTGATAAATCTTGGCGGACTGCGAATTTGCACCTTGCAAAAGTCTGAACACTGGTTCACTTCGTTGGTCGCCACCACACTGTAGGAGCCGGCATCCTCCAGCCTGGCTTCCTCTATCAGCAGCGTGTACTCAGCCGATGCCTCTTCGAAAAGCTTCACTCTGTCCGACGCTTTGATGCACAATCCGTCTTTGTACCTTCAAGAGAAAAAAAGGAGATAAAAATATTATTACTTTATTCGATGACTGAATTAACTCTAATCAAATACTTTTTATTTACAATGTCAAGGAACATATTTGTGATCGTTCCTAACGAAAGAAAAACTTACGAAAGTTCGAAAGTCACACTTTCGTGAGGAAATCCTTATTCATGAATCGCATCTGAAACCTAACCTCAAATATAAGCTCAGCCATCTTCTTCTTCTTCTTAAGTTAACAGCCATTGGGCTGGTTGGAATATGACCAACTAATTGTGCATTTCTTTCAGCCTTTCTCAACTCGGAAAAATCAGCCATAAACAATCGATAATAATGATTACACTCGAATCTGGATTATTATAATTATTGATTTATACATTACAACGTTTGTAAAACAAACAATTAGGCTATTGAAATCTCCTCCGGATAGTAAGTTAATTAAACCCTGCAAAGAAACTAACAATCCAATAAGACTGCCTTCCTCTATCGCTCCTTATTTATGAGTGAGTTACTGAATACCATGCAAGGTCATTAATACCATAGTCATGTTAATAATGCTGTATGGTATGATAAGAGTGATAATTACCATTGAACAGATGGCTTGGGACTTCCTTCCACTTGGACAGACAGTTTTATTTGTTTCGAGACCATTGTGTCGGCATCAGTTAGCTTCTTCTTGAACTTTGGAGGAGCTGAAATAGACGTCAAAGTACCGTTAGTTTATGAAATTTACAAAAAGCGATTCAATATCAAGCACTTAAATATGAAGCTTCACATTTATATATCAAGTTACGTGAAATGCTGTAATTCACTGACTTAGATTGAACCACAAGAATTTTAGAGGCACCAGTATATTTTTTTATCGTGATTTTTTTTTCAATTCTGCTTATCGAATGAAGTATAAATATATTCAAATTATTGAATGATGTATAATAATTAAGTTGAAATAACTCATCAATACAGCTTAAATAGAGGTTGAATATATTTTAAATAGGACATCAAAGATAATTTCTAATGCTACCTTCTGAATACGATACGGTCACTTGAAGTTCATAATTCTTAGTTTATAGTTTTTCAAAACTCCGATTTTCAGTGAGATGAATCATGAACACAACCCCTGAACTACCATACTTGATATAAATTTGGAACAAAAGCCGTTTTTGGGCGAATTTCTGTTGATTTTTCCCACATTTATAAGTTATTTTCAATGAATTAAGAGAAAAATGTACAAAATTCTCTCAAGCATTCTAGGGCACTTCAGGCCTGCAAAAAGACAGTCATTTCATTCCACTTTCTGACCCAACAATTTCTCCTTTATCATCTGAAAGTAATCCTAAAGTAATAATCGACATGTAACAGAATGAAGAGCAATAATCTTACGTTTGACTGCTTGACATTACTTATGATACCATGATTAGACAAAGATAATCTACTATTGTTTCAGGACTTGGGACATTTTTTCTTCATTTTAGCATGAACTGTACCTTTGACGGTAAGATGAATGACTTCAGAGTCCATTCCCAAATCGTTGACAGCCTTCACTTGGTAGTCTCCTTCGTCTTCCTGTTGCACGTTTTTAATCACCAGACTCATACTCTCTTCATCTTCGTACAGGAATTTATGCCTCGAGTCAGCCTTGATTTCTTCATCACCCTTTGTCCTGAAAGTAAGAAAAATCTAAAATGAAAAACATTTGATGATGTCAGGATTTTATTTCATTCAACATTATGCCAAAATCCTATACATTTTAATCCGCTTTTTATTACAATACCTTTTTTATTTATTTATTTTTTGGATGAGAAAATAACTGTAAATACCAGGCCAAGTGACAACTAGTTTTATTCGAACTGTAAATCCATGTCACAATCGTTTGCTTTAGAAAAAAAAATATTCACACTCTATTCAGTTGAACTATGGAAACGCTCAGTATGCTAAGATGAATTAGTTGCATGGCGAATTCACAAATTGCGATTAGAGAAAGGAAACATGAACGTTCAAAAGATTCAAAATATAATATACAATGCCCTTGTTTATTTTTGCTTGATGAAAAAATTAATGTATTTCTTTCATTTTTCAAAGAATTTGAAAATGACACAAGAGTTGATGTTACTGAAGAGCTCTGCACAAGGCCTCTTCACAATAAGTAACAATAAGCACAAGTCCACAATAAGCCTAATTACTTTCAATCAGTAGAAAATAAACGCTTGAAAGAATGTGATACCTACGTACCACATGATTTCTGGTTTTGGATATCCTTCGATTTTCAACTCCAACATCGCTGAGCCACCGATACTTGCTTCCTGGGTCTTAATTTCGGTGATGATTTTCGGTTTCAATGGTTCTCTCATCAGCTGGTTGATGGCACCTTCAAAACAAATTACAACACTTCATTAAGATATAAAGGTTGAGACTAAGTTGACATCAAGACAGAAAAGTTTCTTCTATTCATATAAAACGTAAGAATTCTTGAGTATTCTCATTCAGTCCCTTGTATTGACGAAAGAATGTAATTTTGTATGGTATCCTATTCTGTACTGTAAGGTGTACATGTTTCTGATTCATTTATTTCTTTATCTACTTCTTTTTTCTCTCAACACATGACATGATGTATTTTGCTTTACTGTAGTCTGTAGTAAGAAAGGATTAGTCCTAACTTCCCCCATTCATGTAAAATATCACTGATCATTTAATTGTATTATAGGCCAATTCTCAAATTCTCAATACATTCCAACTTTTACAACACTCCTCGTATAATAATTGATCTCAATTTTTTCACATTGATGCTAACTTCAATGTAATGTTCTCTATCAATAGTATAATAAATTGTAATTTTACATGAATAAAGTGAATCTATTATATTCTATTCCTATAATTGATATAAAATCAATACAATTGTATAATCTACTATTATGAATAGATCGACTACAAATGAGAAGGTGTACTAAAGAGTTCCAAAAGGAATACAGTTTATACAGATTCCACTGTATTTGATACCGGTAACTCATCAATATTAATTATTGTAAAATGGCATTTTCAATTTCACATTGTTCAATGATTCATTTATAAAATGAGTTTTATTCAAATTCAAGTTCAATAGTCTAATAATGAAATTACCTTTTACTGTCAGCTCAGCACTGCAAGATATTTTACCAGTTGAGGTTGAAGCAACACATGTATAAAGTCCAGCATCTTCGGGCTTGACATGTTGGAAAACCAAGGCCAAGGAATCTTCCTCATCCTGAATCACAATAAATATTATAAAAAAGAAAACAAAATTTGTAATATTTTAATATTTCAATTGAAGAGATGATTTTCATATTTATATTCCTTGTAGATAACTTGAACACCCTACTTCATAAAAATTAACCAAAAACATATATCTAGAACAAGATATTTCTCATGGCTGGAAGAAAGAGCGGCTATTTCCAGACAACATCATGACTTTTCACTCTATTTCCATTTAGATCTACGTAAGCTACCCACCAAGCTAGACCGTTCAAAGAATTCGCGAATCAAGTTCACACAATTCAAGGATGAGTTCTAGATTCTATAAATAAAACCGCGTATATTTTTGAACGTGAAACAAACAGGAAGCAATACAGTGTTTTCCAATGACGCAATTTAATGAAGCCGAACGCATTGCATCTCTGCTGGAGGCGTGACTGAAATGTTTGATCTTTGGTATTTGGTACACTACCGTAATGTGTAACCGCGCTAAACTAAATACTACAATGAGATTTATTAAATGAGCTAACTAACTATTACGCTAACATATAATTAGACTATTTCAATAAAATCAATGAATTATTTATCAAAAATAGAACATATGAATCGAGTATCAGTATTGAGATTCAAATAGGCTAATTTTTCAAACCAGAATAAACTTGTACCAACTTGTCAGTTTTGTAATAGCTTACTATTCCAAACTAAAATTTTCAAAATAGAACATACATAATATGGATCACCTCATGTATACACTACTAAATACGTTAAAACACAGCAATGAAAATGTGAATTTTTATGATAGAAGGGGTTATAGTTTAATAATAATATTGATAATAATTACTATAATAGCCTTGTACTGCAAACGTTACTTGAAAACCTCTTTTAGTAATTTTAGATTTTCCAGATGATTGAATCAACATTGAACCATTCCATACTATTGATGCTTTTAGTTTCATCAATTTAACTGCAATTTTATGCTAGTATTGAGATTAGCTCTTCGAACTATCTATTATAATTTTGTTTGGAATGACAATACCTGTGTTTTTTCAAGGGTCAAGATATTCCTATTCCTACAAAAATACTAATATAATTAGTCTATAAATGTGTTTGTGGAGGGAGACCAACTGGATCAGGAAGAAAAGGTGGCCTTCTTGGGAGTTTTATTGGACAGGCAATTGACATGGCATTGACAAGATTTGTAATAGGGTTTCATCTGGGATATTTGTCATGAGGCAGCTTGCCAGGTTGAATGATAAAAAACTGCTCTTAACAGCGTATGGATATATTTTGGTTTGGGATAACAAATCCCAACAAAATATAAACAGAGTACCTATTGAAAATTCAAAAAGGCAGTTAGGTTTATGGAGAGAGTAAATAGGATGGATTCTTGTAAACCTTTATTTAAAAGACTTGGCCTTCTGACTGTTCCATCCTTGAAAAAAGCCCTGATTCACTGTAAACAGAGCATAGGTAACATATATCAATATCATGAAAGAATGTCCATCGATATGTATATTATTTTTGTACTGTTTTCTCGAAGACATGTAGGAAGTAATGTTGGTCATGGTCATTTCATTACAATCATCAATGAGTCGATATTTCGGGCTTTTAGATCGGTAATATATTTCCCTACCTTGTAGACTGAAATATGGGCTAGTGATCACAATAATATTTTATGAATTTTATTACATTATGATCATAACGGTTTATTGATTATTGGTGATGGGAACTGATTATCTCATTTATCAGTCAATAAAGCAATGTAAGAGCACGTTACTCACTTTGAAGAGGACCTTGAAGCGTTCCTCGGGGTCGAAAGGCTGTCCGTCTCTGAGCCAGGTGAAGTGGGGAGTCTCTCCGGGCGCCAACAGTTTCTCGTCATCGTCCAAACCGACAAACAACTTCTTTTCGTCTGGAAAATTCATATTTCACGATAAAATATCATAGAAATAATATAATTCCAATCAATATTATTTATTTTTCATGGATTTAACTAATTTTATGAATTATAAAGTATCTCAAGTACAAGGTTTTTTTTAGGGTGATGCCCACATGAGCTGTAGGCTTGTGCGTGGGTAATGAGAAGGGTGATGATGATGGATATTGTTTGATTAGTTGAACTGGTTTTTCAACAGTATTGATGATTGAAGAGTTGAAGTTGGTTTATTGTAAGATTTACAATTAATTTTCAGTCTAAAATTTGCGACTAGAGCAGTTCACTTAATATTCGAATAAATATATTTATGATTAAGGTTATTGTCTCGTAGGCTTAAATCACTGGTTTATTGTGATATTTACAATTAATTTTTAGTTAAAAATTTGCGACTAAACATATTTACTCAATATTTGAATTAAAGATATCTATGTATTTTTTATTATCCTCTAGGCTCATATAATTTTACAAATCATAAAAATAATACGTTTGTTATATCAGCTAATGGTAGACTCACGGAACTGGAATACTGGAGCCGAATTGTATTGCAAGCTTTAGAGTAATTTGCTTTGAAAACTCAATAACTATTGTAAGCCTACTCATATCTTTCGTGTGCACGAGCCGATTTCTCATTAGTAATTGAAATAATTTTTACTAAATAATTTACCAGGAACAAAGGCTAAGTATCATTCAAAGAATTTGCCTAAATTCTGATAAGTATTAGGTTCACTTCTCATCCACAGAGTAAGCTATACACGAGTGATATGAGGCTACAGGACAATAAACAGAACCATAAAATATCTTCATTCAAATAATTAGTGAAAATCATTATTCAACAATACATCAAATTTTTGATAGAAATCATTTATTGTAAATATCACAATAAATCAACTCCAACTCTCCAATCATTAATACAGTTATGATATACTTGTCAAAACAGTTCAACAAATTAAACTTGAATTTCAGATACTCTTATTTCTATAATTAATAATTTAATTTCGGTACTTGCTGCTACAATTAAGCGGTCAAAAACTATTCTAAAATAAAACAATGCAACAGCGGACTTAAGTTCAAAGTTAAAATTTCTCTTGCAACAAAAAGAGATAGTTTAGAGTAGGACTTAGTTCTAGATTTAGTACGGAGCTCTCTCAGTTGATAGGAAGCAGTGGCAGCGTACAGCTCGTGGCTAGCGGCATGCTTCATTAATTTCAACCAAGTTACATTCTGGCACAATCACAAACAAATTCGTCATAAAGACTTTTGCTTAGTCATACATACGGTACTGGCATGTACAAGTTCTTCATTTCAACAAGTGCTGATAAAAATTTGAATTGTAGACCAAACAATCACTCATCATCAGAATCTATAAACTATTTAATGTCAAATGGATTGTGTCTTTGGTTTTCAACGAAAATTAAAAAAAAACCCCCTGTGCTCATATTCTGATGAATAAACTTTTAGATCAAGCAAAGAAGATGAATTATTCCCAAAAAAGAATTATCAATATTTATTTTACTGGTGCCGGTACTCTACTGTTAATTACCGTCAAAATATATTTTATAATGAATAAATTATATCTTAATAACTTATTAATTTTACAATGCACAAAATAGGTTCTCCACTACGAACTTGTCAACGTTTATACACATAACAAGAGATAAACTGATAGGATCAATGCACTCAATTATAAGATTCCGATGGAAATGATTACATTCGACATTCAGAAATTAAATGAAGATCACAATAAAATGTATACTAAAGTGAATGACAATATTTACTAAAAAATAGTATTTCAAGCGGTTTGGAGAATTTTTTTGGTCTAGTACTAATGGGCTCTTTAATGGGCTCAAAGTTTTACACTTGCTTATCTAGTGGGTTTTTCAAACTCCAATAATTTTAATTATTCAATTGGAAAATTGTTTCATTTCTGTTTTCAAGATGAAAATTGATGATTTACGATACGATCAATTTATGTACAGTATTTTCAACTGGAAATTATTCTTGAAAGAAAGCATAGAAATATAGTGTGTGCCTAGTTTCATTCATTGAACAGTAGTTGTTTCACTTGTTGAATTATTGTGGTCTGCGATATTTTCAAAATATTAACAGATATTTACAAAACAGACATTTTAAAAAATATTAATTTTTGATCGAGATTAATAGGAGCTTAGTAAATGATGAAAGCAGGACTTACCGGTGACGGTGACAACCGATTCGCATTCAACTTGACCATGCGTATTGCTAGCAATACACTTGTAAGTTCCGGCATCCTCCTGCTGTACATCCGCTATAACCAGTTCGTAGAAACCTCTCTCAGCATTGTCACGAACAATGGCTACACGGGCATTAACGCTCGTAATCAGTACGTCATCTTTGTAACTGAAAATAATAAAATAATTATCAACTTTTTTCATCAATACTATCAGAGTTCAGAGCTTCAGATTGAGTGATTTGGGACTTCACATCAAGTAAAGTGACTTATTTTCATGAATTATCATGACATTCAGAGTTCAGAACTTGAAATTGAGTAATTTGGGAATTCACATCAAGTTAAGTGACACACTGTATCATAGTTTCCAAATGACTTTGTACAGTATGAAGTGAAAAACATTTAGTCACACGTAGTAAGGTTTATATCATGAAAAGTTTAGGCCCGCATTATCTATATAAGTTGTCCAGGAAACGTAATACAGTAGTTATAGTAATACTTGTAATAATACACAACAAGTTGTATGCATTTCTAGTATGACGAAAACAGGCCTTATCAGAGCATGAAAGATTTAATTCTATCATCTTTCAAAGAAAAATCAAAGATGAGATCACATTTTTTGTGAATATCATCCTACAAAAGAGAAAACTGCCTTCTTATATTTTCAACTGAATAATAAAGCAGCCTTATAAAAGCAATATTCCTATTACCTACTGTATCAGATATGGCATTATTGCCATACACTCTCTTCAGTATTGAGAATTTTGTAATCTTCATAGTTTTCTACATTAAAAAACAAGCTTCATAATCAATCACTCATGTCATATTCGAACTGTGTGGATGTCTGAATAATACACGTATTAGTATATAAGTATGCCATCTTTTTACTATTACAATGACATTTATTTTGATTAATTTTCAAAATAAAGTTGATCAATTAATATTAATAGATGGTTATTTATTAAATGCAAGGCTTCATAAAAGGGGTTTTGGGATACTAATAGAAATTGAGATACAATCAAATAGAATATTCTCCCACAAAAATCTTGAACTCACAAAGTGATAAACTGTGTAAATATTCTACTAAATTTAGTTCCGTTAACATTATCAGACGCAAGGCACCTACAGCACATTCTGAAAGGTTTTAGCTCTGATTTTATTATCGGCAGATGCTCATCTACAGCAAGCTGCCAAGAGCGACGCTTACACAACCGAAATTACTTTGTTGCATCAAGAACTCATCTCAAACAACTGAACCTACGCTTTCCAAGTATACCCACATATCCAATGAAAACAAAACGAAAACTTCAATCAAGTCGAACTTGGTTTCACAGAATTTCTCTTAATGAAAACACTTGGATGTAGTCGAAAAATATCACGGTATTTGGTAGAATTTACAAACATGTTTCGGCATCATTGTGCCATCTTCAGTGTACTAAGAAACTAAATATCACAACATCTCACCAGACACTGTGTCAGAATTTCTCTTATTTTAAAATATATCAATCCAAGCTTTCAAATGTGTTGGAAATGAAACAAAACCTTAATTTAAGTACAAATTGATTTCACTGGATGTCTCAAAGAGATTTTAAATCGTTTGACACAGTGTCTACTAATAAAAATCAATCAATCAATCTGCTGAAATGTTGTGATATTCAAACATAATGAAACTCAAGAATATTCACACTATCACACACGGTATTTACATGATAGTTAATAAAAATCTGCTAATAAAAATCAATCAATCAATTTGCTGAGATGTTGTGATACTCAAACATAATGAAACTCAAGAATATTCACACTATCACACACGGTATTAACATGATAGTTAATAAAAATCTGCTAATAAAAATCAATCAATCAATTTGCTGAGATGTTGTGATACTCAAACATAATGAAACTCAAGAATATTATCAACTATCACACATGGATTTACATGAGATTACATTATATTTTATATTATTTGTGTGATAAATCTAATGATAGGAATGATGATTCGACTCACAATTTGACATCAGGATTCGGTTTCCCCTTGACTTTGATCATAAACCTCAGGTAGGTGTTCTCCAGCAGCTGGGTGTCATGTAGGTGAACAATGAAGAAGGGCGCGTGATCATCGCCTCCATCTTGGTCTTTGCTCTCCTCACCAACTAAATGCATTTCAACAACACTTTAATCCAAGCACTTTGTTATTATTTCAAGAGAACAATAACACACTGGACATCAAATAACAAAGTAATCATCACATTCGTGCACTGATAATAATTTGAACTTTCATTGCTGGAATTCAGTATAGGTATTTTAGTGTCCTTAAACCCCTTTAACAGAACGGCTGAATTTGAATGAGAATTTAACTGTGTTTGGGAAAAATGAACTTTCCTAGCTTACTGGTTTGGGAGCTATTCATGAACCAATAAACATGAAAATCATACAAGATTGTTCAGAAAAATCTGAAAAATAGTGTTCTCAGAACTCTATATTTATAGATTTTCAAGTTTACACTGTATGTTAATACGGTAACTTCATATATTTTTCTTTCAACTTCACTTTCAACACATTTTACTCGAAACTTCAAATTGATAATTATATTTTCAACTTTATTGACAGTAAACAGTACATTTATATATAGCAAGATTTGTGTGTATAAACTTCAACATTTACAACAGATTCATTGTCATACTTGTCTGGAAATATATTTACTAGAAGAAAATTATTATTTTGTATGGAACTATTTAGGAGAAAATGTAAATTTATAATTTTTCAAATTGAGAATCAAGGAGCAAGTCTTTCAAACATCGTCAAATTATCCAAGAGTATTCTTCTAATTTTTTCATTGATTTATAACCATCTCCGCATTTTAAAGTAAAAAAAATAGTGTCCTAAACTGCGAATTGCACTTTTTCAAAGAAATTGCGGACTCCTATCAGATTTTTCATATACCAGCTTTCAAATACCCAGAATAAGTTCAACGAATTCACAAGAAACAGCACTTTCAACTCCACAAGTAATTCACAAACTCAGAGAACCGACTAATGAGTCGCCTGGACTCACATGCATTGCACTGATTCCAAAATTGTGTCGGTAAGTTTTGAGATTGGCATTAAATTTGGTGTCCAACGCCAAGAAATTGATGGCGAGTTATAAACAGAATTTCAAATTATGAATTTAATGAACGACAGATGAAGGCCGCGATATGAGGAGTGATACTTATTTATTTTGCCTGACTTTTAAACTAGATCTCCTCTATATTCAAAGCTGTAATAATTTTTTATTAGAATTAAATAGATGAATCGACTCGTTTTATTAAAGAGGGATTTAATAGAGAATATAACGATTTATAAATACTGTATTAATAATTTTTATTTATACTAATTGTAAATAAATAAATGAATAGACATTTATCAATTAATACAGGAATGATCAAATATACGTGATAAATGTATGGATCTGAATTGAGAGAGAATAGTTCCGTATAGGATTCCTTACAAGAGTACGTTGATTTCCATAATTCATATTTTGAGGATTTATTTTACTACAATAATCAAACATTACAAAGATAAGAGATCCTCATCCCACTGTTTTCTGTTTAAGAAAAAACAGCTAGTTTAGTAATTATTTTACGAGAAGTGAGATCGTATAATGAAACTGGAAAACTATTTATTCATTTTGATAAAAACCAAATATTATTGGGGAGCATTGAATTATTTGTAGAGGTGGAGCACCCGAGAAAGTCCCTATAGCATCAAAATAATATAAAGAATAAAGACCATACCGTAATTTGGTAAATATTTGCATAGCAATGATTAGTATTCGTTGATGGATTATAATTCCATACATAATAAATTTTATAAGATTTAATTGATAACATATACGTATCTTGTGTATAATTTTATGATAACATAATTAAGATACTATTAATATGATATTATGAGAGTTGCATGGAATTGGTATCTCAATCTTCTTTGTATATTTCAAACCTTGGTTTTAAAGGAAAAGTGAACTGATTAACAGAAAAAAGTGAGAAGTTCTTAAACCTCATTTGGCACTACACACACTCAAAACAATAGCCAACTCATATTGAGGTGATCACTTGCACATGGACAATAAATTTTATTTGGAAGTATTTTTATTTAAAATATTGGAATAAACTATTGAATGCCATGATAATTCATTGTGATATATTTTTTTTATTTGACAGATGAAAGCACCCTTCAAGACAAACCCCTATGACCCACAACCACAATATTATACACCAGTACCTACTAACTCATGTATTAGTAGGTACTGAAAATACACACACAAACACAGGCACTGAACAAGAAATTCAATTTGGAGCCAACTAACATGATAGTGATAGACCGTAATTCATAACACTTGCTGAGACAAGCGGTTCGTTCGCGCGTCCAATCGTTCAGTCTGTCCGTAACAAACTGACGCGAAAAAACGCTAAATGCGGCCGCCCACACGCCATTTTGAATTTTGATCATGGCTGATGATAAACATTGGCAACAAACCTCCCCCCCCCCCCATCATCGCCCCCAAAGACGCCAACAGATAGACATTTGCTCAAGTTAATTGCTCTCTCCACTATTTGATAGCTCCATTACTAAACATCGCTCCAAACATTGAACATGATACTAATTTAATTTTATAAATAGATTACAAACTAAGATCATGATCATCATACAATGTCACCGCGCCAAAATGCTATTACCGATAAGCTTGAAGAATGTAAGCTCAATTGGAATGTAGATTTGAGAGGTATATAATTATATTACTAATGTGAACTAATTCCATAGCCACTAAAGGATTACACCCCATTGAGTATTTTCTTATAGAAAAAATGATTTATTACCTAAATTCTTCTTATAGAAAAAATGATTTATTACCTAAATTTTTCTTATAGAAAAAATGATTTATTACCTAAATGAATTGCTTGTATTCAACATTTTTGGAACAGAATAGGTTTCTTATTGATGTGTAATATCAAGAATATTCAGTCATGTTGAAAACTCATTTGTTTTCTGCTTAAAATTAGATTTCCTTTCCTATTTGAACAGTCTACTGTGTGAATAATATCAAACATTAGGCAGGGGTGCCCACAGGGGGGGGTCGTGACGCAGACTGCGTCATTGAAATTTTTGGGGGGGGCTCACTAGATAGAATGGGGTTTCAACTACAAATGATGTCTAAAACTTCTAAAAATATATAATTTCAGAGTACTTTTCATGAAATTTTTTCCGGGGGAAACCCCCGGTCCCCCTCTTTGTATGGTAAAAGGTGAGACATTGATGAATTCTCTAGTCAACAAACTGATTTTCATCGGTGGTACATAGTAACTGTTGGCAATGCTCAAATGGTAAATAATTATTGTACGATTGGCACACACAGAATATATGGAATAATCAACATATTTATATCCATTCCAGTGCAATGAGTGGCGCTTTGAAGGAATAAACAAAAGTGATGGAAAATACATGATAGAGTACTTGTTTTCACAATTTAATGCAAATGCATTAGTGAAGTCATTGAATCCAATAAACACACATCGTGGGGGAAAATACCCAACGAAGCGAATTTTTGGTGCAATACTCCTTAGTCTTTTGACAACTTGAATAGAAAAAAACTTGACCTTGTGAACCTTATGCTCAATACATGATGCCCCAAAACCCGCAAAATTTCGGCTCATTTTTCATTGAACTATGATTTTTGTCAAAGCAAAGCGTCATACACAAAAATCATGGAAACCATTGTTTTAGTAAATAGAATTTTGAAGAGATTGATGTTCAATTCATCACTGTATGTCCAATGAGTACCGGTAACGAGTTAAAATTTTTCAAAACGTAGAAGATTTCCGAAAAAACGAAACTCTCAGTACTGGTATTTATATTTTTGATTGCTCATATATTATCTACCGACTAAATCAATAAACCGATAACACTTAAAATACCTCTGGATAATTTTTTCTTTATAATTTGAGACCAAGTTGGCCTGCCTATCTTATGTAGTTTTTGAGCTACAGCCATGAAAGAAATCCCTGATTTTTTTGTTCACTCTAAAGCAAATTTATACGTACCTGTAATGCAGGTTTCTAAATGATTATTGTTCCTTAGATCATTCTGTATCAGATGACCGCACTAAATTTAGGGTATTTTTGGTATCGAGAGGCGAAAAAATCCTTCAAGTGATCAAAATCATAAAGTGAGGACGCCCCTAACTTTTGTTTAAGTGAACGGATCTTATTAACTGTGATTGTGGAGTCCGATCTCACAAGGTGTCAAATTATCTATCGATAAACTGCAAAACTTTAATAATTAACTGTAATAAACTGAAAATACTGTGATTTTAGTTTTTCTCGAAAAATCTACTACTTTTTTGAAAAATTGTAACTTGTTAGTCGTTGGACATACAGTGATGAATTATATACCAATCTCTTCGAAATTCTATTTACTAAAACAATTAAATCTATTGATGATTATTATGTATGATGGCGCTTTGTTTCGATGGAAATTGCAGTTGAATGAAAAACGAGCGATGTTTGTTGCATTTTTTTTTCGAGGATGATGCCCACATGAGCTCTAGGCTTGTGCGTGGGTAATGAGTGGGGTGATGATGAGATATGACGACTACTTTTCAGGCAGTCGGGACCGACAGCTTAACGTCTCCTCCGAAAGACGGGAGTGGCCGTATTTGTCAAAATCCTTTCCCGTCAACCAGGCTCGAACCCTGGCCCAATGAATTTTATCTGACTGCTGATAACTTAATCAGTCTGACGCCTTAGCCGCCTCGGCTACGAACCACTGCATTAATCAAGAGGTTTGCAAGGCTAAATATTTGTATTGAATTTGTCCAAGGACCAAGGAACATTGTACAAAAAAATTGCTCGGTAGGGAAATTTTTCTGCGTGAAACCTTCAATAGCTGCACTATTATACAATATTTCACCTACAGCTTTTAAATTCTACACTCCTCCAGTTCTTTGGCCTCAGATCCACCTCAAAAAATCCTGGATACATCCAATTTCTTCTTATCAAGTATTCATTTTATTGTTGTTTCTTGGTCAATATTGAGTTGAAGCCAGAAATATATTTTGAGGGAAACAGAGAGGAAAATATATTTTTGAACAGAAAAATCGTGTGGGCTGAAATCCTCTATAACAGCCAATTTTCAAGAATGAAATTCTATTTTTTCATGAAGGGTGAAAAATTATATTTTTGTTCTTTCAGAAGAAATGACCCTCACTCTCATAGCCATTGCTCCAGGACAGCCAACTGAAATAGGTGAAAAATCTCTGCCCCACCCTTTAACGTTTTCCAAATAAAATAGAATAAATTTTCATCAAGATTTTCAACTTTAAAAGACCATAAATGCTTTTTTTGACAATGATATTTCAAAACTTTCCTGGGAGTAATTCTGACCCCCATCTATCTGGGCATTTCATCATCTTTTAGCTTTAGAAAAAATATGGAGGGCTTATTTTTTCCGGATTTTTAGGGGGTCTAAGCAAATTTAGGGGGGGGGTGTCATGAGACTTAGGGGTGGGCACCACTGCATTAGGTATGAACTATAAGAGGATAAGAACATTAGGATGATGTAGTTCAGTACCCCTTTTGTCTGCAGTCAAGTTTTTACCTTGATATTGCATTTTTTATCAAATGAATGAAAATAGGATGTACTTTTACCTTAAAAAAACGTTATCAAGTTATGTATCATTATTAATATTATTATATGATTTTAAAAGTTTTTTATGAATTTATTCATTCATAAAAATTGAGGATTGCAGCTCTACACGAAGTTATTGATTAGTTTCATTATTTTCACATCCCATTCCAAGATAGAATATAAGTTTTATTATAGTTGTAAACCTTTATACCAACGTTATATCATGTGATATAGACATACATAAAACGTGAACATCACACAGATGTTGATTCCTTGAAATTAAAATTGTATACCTAGAAGGATCATCAATTTTACCTACAAGGCACTGTATTATCATGTCAGTCAGAGAGGGAAAATCCCATTCCGTTTTGTTGGCACGAGAAATTTAAATGATGTGCGCAATTTCGGAAGAACTGTCATTGTGACAGCGTAGTTTACAAACTGGCTTCCCAGCCAAGAGGAGAAAAGGAGAGAGAGCCTAATGTTTTCATCTCGCACCTATTAAAACTGAGATCTCATCATTTCATGTATTGTCTGATTCATTTAATTTGGCGGGCGGCAAATAGACAGATAGGTATTATTTTTTTGCCATCGGACTCTACGGTCATCATCAAAAAACATACCTACCTATCTATCTATACATCTATCTATCTATCTATCTATCTATCTATCTATTCATCTATCTATCTATCTATCTATCTATCTATCTATATATCTATTCACCATCCGCCAAATTAAATGAATATAATTATAATATAAATTCCAAGCGAGAGCAATCATCTTGAACACATTCGTTGTAACTAAGACTTACAAAACGTAGTGTTAACTCGGATCAAACTATAAATCGTTTAACTTGGGTTATACTGAAAATATACAGATTAGAACAAGTTTAAACTTAGATTCGTGAAACTTCAAAAGAAGATGGTGCAAACGGGTCTAAGAACACTGTTTGAATTAAAACATGAGGTCAGAATGTTGAGATAGAGATATAGCAGGATCCTTTTAACTTGTCAGGAATCAGCTGATCCAGTAATAATTAAACAGTGATTTCGACACAATAATCAAAAGGCTTGAAAGTCTTAAAGACCTTTAAAAGACCTTTTTAAAGAAGACCTTTCAAAGAATAACTTTTTAAAAGACCTTTTCAATAATCTGCGAGATTCAGCATTTGTAGGTTAAGTATTGTGATCATATGCTCGTCGAACATATGATTTATGTCAAGTTAAATGGATCCTGCTATAAGAGTTTAAATAAATAAGAGTTTGAATAGGTTATATTACCTTTCTTGTCGATAGCCAGCTGAGCGGTGCAGGAGGACACAAGGCCCTTGGTGTTCTTGGCGCGTGCCGTGTAGATGCCGGCATCAGTGTCGGTGACGTCGGCGATCTCCAGCCGGTGGCTGCTGTCCGACGAGACGACGGTGAAGCGATGCGATTGGCCCTCGGGCAGCGGCCTGTTGTCCTTCAGCCACGTGACACGACAGCCGCTCTCCACCTCGCACTCGAACACCGCTTTTCCACCCACTGATCAAACAGTCAAGTTATGTCATTACAAAAATTGTATATGTCGTTACAAAAATTGTATATGTCATTACAAAAATTGTATATGTCATCAAAAAATTGTATATGTCATCAAAAAATTGTATATGTCATTAAAATAAATTGAGTCATTCGAAACTACAGATTCAAAACCCTAAAACCTAAAACCCTTAGGCAGCTCGTACACCGGAGCAATAAGCAATAGGCAATAAGCAACATTTGGATCATATGATCGTCTACTCTATAGAAACAAATAGTCCAATGCACACCTGAAGCAGCTGTTTCAATGTGCATTGAACTATTTGTTTGTATAGAGTAGACAATCATATGATCCATATGTTGCTAGTTGCCTATTGCTTATTGCTCCGGTGTACGACCGGGGTTAAGCCTGGTTTCCATTAGTAGAGTTAGGGCCGCTTTCCCCAACGCTGCTTAGGCAATAGCTGAAGCTCAATATTTTTTTTCTATACTTTTCCAATTCTCCAAATGAGGCTTAAGCCAGATGTATAATTGCTTAAGCAGCGTTGGGGAAAGCGGCCCTTAGTGGTAGAGTTCCCTGGGCAAGTACTAACTATCTTGTGAACTCTCCCAATGAAAACACATGGTTATTGATTCAATAGTGCTATTGGATCCATAAACTGTCTATTGAGCGACTGAAAAACCGGGCATTAGTATGCTAGTTACTCGACCACTAACTCTACTAATGAAAACCAGGCTTTATAGTAAGAGCCGTACTCATTTCTTGGATTCGATTGATTTAAGCCACTTTTCTACCCACTGCAAAAAATCAATTAACCTCATTGAGTACCGCAGATTCCAATAAACTTGTAATAGACCCTATATTATGTAACATTTAGGAGAAGATTTATTAGGTTTGCTTGGGATTGGGCGTGTTCTCAACATCGGAGGACCATGAGTTGTGTACGGCATACGGGTCTTGTCACTTCTAGACTGAGGCTAGACTAGACTAGTCTGAGACTATGAACAATATTCGTTTAATGGAAATATTTGGTTTCTCCATTATTGAATTGAAGTTTATAAATGATTATGATGATTGAAAATCAACTTATCAATTGCTCATATATTTTATATTTTAATTTCCTCACCAAGTTTTTAATACGAATCGTGCATATTAAAATAGAATAATTGCAATGTTCAAAAACAATGCTTTTTGTGACAGAGAAATTATTCGCGGGTAGAACAAAATTCTATTCAATTTCAAAACGACAGAAATCATAAATATTATATTTGGCAAGAAACATGGCGTACACATGAAGCCGCCTGTCAACAAATAGAGGATTTGAGCGGTCCGAGCAACTTGGAGCAAACTGGGTGGGACCAACAGACATCAAGTCTGACCTATTTCTATTTTTAGGCTTTGCTTACTTCATCTTCATCGAACAAGGAGAGAAAATGAAAGAGAGATATTCTGCGAAAATAGCATCCTTCTCAAATTAGAAACAAAATGCACAGCTTTAATTTTTCTAATACCTGAATAACTGGAATGCCAATAGCATTACTAATGGTGGAGACAGTCACAGGTAATGAGAAGGGCAAATACTACTAAAATAAAAACAACAATCTGCAGCTTCCACATTATTTTTGGCAGTTACCCCAGTTGATGATTGTCAGTTACAACTCACTCACTTCTCCCCTTTTCATGTTTTCTTTCTCTCTCTTACCACCTTCCTCCCCTATCTTGTACTTCTTTTCCCTTTCATTTACTTTTCTTTTTCATTCCCTGAATCTCATCTCTCTCACGAGCGTGAATCTACATCTTTCTATGTTGCCCATCTCTCTGGAAAGCGAACGCTTAATAATTTCATTTGACAGCTTACTGCTGTAGTTGAGAACTAAGTTATTCAATCCAGAATAAGTTCTTCTGAAGGTCATTAAAGAATTGCACATTATAAAAATCCCACTTTTATTTGTCTATTGAGTTGTTTTTTGGAGCTTCATAAAGTTATGAAAGTTCTTATAAAGTGCAAATTTAAAAATGGAAAAATGAGTTCAACATTGAAAGAAGGAATCTTGCGGCATAACTTCACTTAAATATAATTCATTTCAATGTGATTTGACCATATCAAGACTGGAAAACAATTAAAGAAACAGAAACTTCGACATAATCAGCCTACATAAAGAACTAAATTTACAATTAGGCTACTGTGTTGGAATCCACAACATTTCTGTCCTTTTCAGTATATAGGGAAAGGAGGACGTATTCAAAAAGCTCGAATTTTATCTCTTTTGAAGATTTGACTCTTTTAAAATTGTTAGATGAAAATCAACAGTCATCGCCATGGAAATAATTAAATGTTATTCTGTGCTATATAGTGTTTGTTATATGGAACAAAGAAATTCAGAATTGATAGAGCAGAAGATAGGACATCGACAAGATAACACATTTCAAAACCCAGTTCAGAACCTCCACTGGATAGCTGCCAAACCCTGTGAAATGCTTCAATGAAAATCTGTATACATATTTTGGGCTGGACATAAGCTTCGACTTTCAAATTAGCTGCATGATTAACAACCAGTAAAATCTGCAAGGGCATGGATCAGAAAATAGCTTGCCAAAGTTTGATTAGTCTGCATGTCTACAGCATTGAAACTTGTATTACAATTTGTTATTTTCTGATTTAGAACAGCTCAGTGAACAAAGGATGATCGCAAACTAAAAATTGAAACTAGGAATAAATCGTCAAATGTCAAACTTCCAATAACTATGATAGCAGTTCTGATCTCAAAAACTCATACCTTGCCTTTCCCCAAGCATATTATTATCTTTTATGGAAATAGCAGCCATATCGGAAAGATTTTATTACTTTTGAAAGCTATTAAAATTGAATCCCAACTCTGATCCATGTGTTCCAAGAAGTAGGATCCAAGAATCAATCTTTTTTGTAGATGCAAATTGTAATGGAACTGACATTCACTACATCATCCAATTTCAACCAACACTTGAGTTGTCGAATTGATTGATTCTGGTATACTTCAATATCGGTGGTTTTTGCTAAGGTTTGGGGATGCCTATATGGTTTACTGCCCTATAGAATCAATATTCTTGAATAGAACAATTATTTCATCAGAGAGAAAGAGTTGAATGAGATGTCTATTGACTAGCCAGTTTCCCAAGATTACCTTTTCTCAAAAATGTGAGATAGAATAATTTTATAAAAGTTTTACTCCATTTCGATCATAGAATTCTCATTGAATATGCTATTGTTCATCCTAAATTCAAAAATAAATCACCCATAACTTGAACGAGCTCATTTAGAGAATTTCTGCATCCTACCACATGTATACACATTCTCATTAATATCATATTTCTATTATACACCATATTTATATTATGTATTTCACCAGTTCTATCCATCTTTCTGATTCTATGGCCGTGAAACTAGATTCCCACTAACACTCAGTTTATCCTGTATTTTTTTTCAATTTCGCTGAAATTAAAAACCAAAATTCTAACACCAAAATGGCGGACGAAGAGAATGCCTGGTGTTTTTAGAGCCCTAGCTCCCATGCAACTCGATTGAATATAATAAGAAACTGCCAGTCTCTCACCAGCCTATCACAATTCTACAGAGACTTAATTCAATATATTGGCTTCTCTGCAACGGGATTAGATAAGTTCACCTTCAACTTTATATAACATATAAACTGCTCAAGAGCAGTTTAATTAATTTATTTAGTTCGACACATATAACTGCATCTTGGGAGCAACGCTCCTGCAGCATATGACTGTGGTAGATATTATAAAGACATGTAACATGCAAAATTCATCTCTCAAAGAAGTCAAATAGTTTGTACGGACACAGATCTATGAGAAATTCTCGGAGCCTTTTTTTAAACATACTCAAACTATCTACTTCCTTTATTCCATTGGGGAGTGCATTGAATATTTTCATCCCCATATAGTGAGGTCCACTTTCCAATAGACTAAGTCTATGTATTTGGTATGAAAACACTAAATTCGTATTATGAGGATGATTCCATTGATTCACCTCATACATCCTTCTATTTTTAAAAACAAAAATTCCTATTTCAAAAATGTAAATAGCTGGAGCCGTCAATAATTTCTTCTCTCTATCAGCAATTTCTTTCTTTCCAAGGGAATGAAATTGGGATGGTAACCTCCAATACAGTTTCAACTTCAGGAGGTACCTTATTCCACAAAAGATTGGTTTAAAATCAAGTAGGCTACTGTAAGTGGTTTTGTATTATATTTTTAAAGTTAGTCTATAGAAGAAATTAATAATTTTAGTTTGTATTTAAAATGGATCTACTTTGTGTTATTGTGGAATAGAGGTGATTTGATTTGAGAATTGAAAAATGATAAGAAATCAGTGATTTACTCACCAGCCGGGCTACTCCCGCCGATGGGTTTAGCAAACAGCTTGGCGCTGCTGGAGCTCGACGATCGCCGGTACTCGGTTGCTGCCTTGGCGACATCCGACGACGAGTTGTAGTCGACCGACGAGCGACTAGAGGTCAAGTCCCTCGATCCCCTTGTGCCCGACCGCACCTCCTCAATGGCCGTGTAACTCTGCCCTCCCCGGCTGCCGGCGGCGATCTCCTGTATCGACGAGAAGCCGTCCACGTCACCGGACACCTCCCGCAGCTGCGACACCGTCTGCCCGTTGATCGACGCGCTCTCCTCCACCATCTTCATGCTCCGCGATGAGGATGACGATGACGTCAGCTGGTGACGCGCTGACGCTGTTTCAACATGAATCTCTTGACTGCTGGTGCTTGACACCGATCTGAATTCTGTAATACAAAATGAGCAATTTTTTCAATACGAATACGTGTACAACATGTTACTATCAGCCTGAGTCACGTCAAGCTCACACCTAATTCATTACACACCTACATACAAAGTTTTCACACCTACTTTATTAGCTGCTAGCGAAACATCTGACACTAAATAGCAAGTGCGACATAGGCAGTAGCTTCTAATAGTAGCTGCTATTGAGGCTATATAAAGACGCACCCACCCACCATTTTGGATTTATTTCATTTGTAACCCAGCTTCAACCTCTAAACTGATCTTGAAAATTCGAGCAGTATTCACTCAACTAACGCAAGCTGTCTGAAGTCTAGGACCAAAATGGCGGATGTTGCGTCTATGTGGTGTTTATAGAGCTCTAGCTACTATTAGAAGCTACTGCCCATGACTCACTTGTTATTTAGTATGAGCTAATAAAGTAGCTTTATGTGACCAAAGATGATAGGAAACTATTAGTTTTAACTAATAAGTATAGTTAGTTCAACTAATAAGTATAGTTTAAACTAATAAGGTAATAAGTATTCTAATATTGTCTCTGGTGTGACTCAGGCTTAAATGAAACAAGGTACATGCTACTCTCCTCTCGCTGTAGCTTATACTATTTTTGTACAATAAAATGTCAACTCATACATTTGAGAAAAATTGTAGAAAATTCACTAATTTTTATTGCTGTAAAACTGCTAGAAGTTTGCTAGGTTCAGCGGGACCTAGAACTGTTTTTTTTTTCAATAAACAATATTGATCCTTTGTATTCTTTTGAATATTGAAATTTCGCTTTCGCCTTCACGCTAGGGTGTTTTATTTTTTTTTAATAATTGTTGTTCGACAGTTTCAATAAAGCGAAATTCTAGCTCTTCCCTTTACAGTCTAGAAGACTGGTTTTTGATTTCTATAATTTGTCAAGAGTCTCAATGGAATAGCAGTTTTGTTGATAGCAATCCTGAGTTGCGTCGCACCAGACTACTGAGTTACAATAATTGTAGTGATGAGCCTACAATATTTCAAATGGATGCTGAACAACTAGCTGAGTGGTGATTATGATATATATCCATTTGATAACACTTCAAAGATGAATATCCACTATAGTGCTTTTTATCCTTGGAGACCCCTGAGCGCCGAGACAGTACAATCTCCCACCACAACTTTCCGAGCTAGCAAATCACACGCCTGCAGCGTTGCCAATACCAAAGCACACTTCTATGATACTGATGGACAGATGTGCGCGACAAATTTCTGATACTTCTAAATCATCCAATTCAACACAACGAGTCGTGATAGCAGACTGATATTTGGTTCTAATACGCATGCGTGCTCATATTATTAATTAGCAAACAATATGACAACATTGCCGGGCAATAGGCACAAAGCTTGCCAGGGGTCTTTAAGGATGAAAAGCAATATAACTTGAAAGAATAATACGAAAACATCCAAACAACAAACCTTCAACGCGACGTGAAGACATCGACCTCCTCGAACTAGAGAACCGATCCATCTCTTCGTCCTGGTTTTCCGTTTTGATTTTCTTTTCACTGGGCAGTTCCTCCCCTTCCTCTTTGCCGCGCTTTCCTCCACACACCACGCCTCCTTCCGTTTCCTTGCTGTTGCTGTTGTTCTCCTCTATGACGATTCGTCTGTCATTCACTGCCTTCTGAATCTCCTCGGCGGCTGTCTTCTTAGTTGTGTTGTTGAACTCGACAGGTGGCAGCACCTGATCAGAATAAAATAGAATAGTATAGAATACAGATTGTATGTCACAAAAATGCGTGGACATTGAAAGTCACACTTTTGATATGTTAGCTCGGGCAAATCCACCATACTTTTGCCAATTCTCATAAAATTACTTTGGAACGATACACAAATCGTAATTCATGTTATGTTGAGTGATTCAATTCTTTTCAATTTTCCTTTGACAGTTTAGGCCTGCCGCATACATAATCGAACAGAACAGAACAGAATTTTGACTGACAGTGTGATATGGTAAAATCACATGCGAGCTAATACTCTAAACCAGCTGTTAAACTTCACTATTTCATCTTGATATTTATTTTACCATATCACACTGACAGTCAAAATTCTGTTCTGTTCTGTTCGATTATGTGTACGGCAGGCCATAGTTTTCATCATTAAAATTTTTTAAAGCAACACCAAGAACATAGAGGCTATTTTTAATGAGAAGAGTTATTTTCGATGTTTTTTCTTTTGAAATAAGTTTGACAAATGAGTGAATGGGTTCATGTTTGCCTGTAATCCCTTATCAAAATTCAAAAATTTGGCAAAAGCATGGCGATGGCGGGAATAAAAAATGTACCAACACACTATTATGGGCCTTTTCATACCAATGACCACACTGTGATTATACAGTCTCTATAGTATAGATAGAATAGAATGGAACTTTATTTATATCGTTATCAAAATTACAAAAGATTTTCTCTTTATCAAATCAAAAAACCATTTTTTATCCATTCAATACAACGAACGAAAAAAGTTCTTTACCCCGGTCGTACACCGGAGCAATAAGCAATAGGCAACTAGCAACATATGGATCATATGATTGTCTACTCTGTACAAACCAATAGTTCAATGCACACCGAAACAGCTGCTTTAGGTGTGCATTGGACTATTTGTTTCTATAGAGTAGACGATCATATGATCCAAATGTTGTTTATTGCCTATTGCTTATTGCTCCGGTGTACGAGCTGCCTTAGGCTTAGCCGAAGCCGTCAGCCAGTAATATTTTTGTATCGTATAATATGATAATGAATAATTTGAGCGTACCTGGTCAGGCGTGGCCGGCTGTAGCGCGATGCCTTTCAGCGGTTCGATGTTCTTGTGATCTACCGACTGTGTTTCCAATCGCAGGTCGTCAGCTGCATGCTCAGCAAGCGCAACTTTAACAAAAACAAACATTGACTTGTTTTACACATATTTATTATACAGAAACATATTATAAATATATTTATTATCCAGAGACGGGAGGCAGATTATGTGGGGCAGAGAGTGCAGGATTTGATTTTGGATGGAGTGCGAGGACGTGGTAGACCGAAGATGAGATCGAAAGACAGAATAGCAGCATGCAGGAGAATGGTTGAGGAGGAAGCATTGGACAGGTTGTGAGAAGCGACTGCGAAGAAGGAATGCTAAATGCATAGAAGAAGAAGGAGAAGAAGAAGAAGAAGAAGAAGAAGAAGAAGAAGAAGAAGAAGAAGAAGAAGAAGAAGAAGAAGAAGAACAAGAAGAAACATGACAAATAGCTAGGTGATAGGAATGGATTTAATAAATACTGTCAAATCAAAACTATTCTACAAAAAAAAACATGCGGAATACTGAAGTGATAAATGCATAGTTGATAGTAATAAATAGTGTGGCCATTTGTTTTAAGCACTCCATAACAGTATGTCGAGATAATTTTTTCCCGCCACCGCCATACTTTTGCCAAATGTTTCAATTTTGATATGGGATCACAGGCAAAAAAGAACCCATTAACTCATTTGTCAAACTTATTGTAAGAGAAACAACATCAAATATAATTTTTCTAACATTCTAAATAGTCTCTCTACTCTTGTTATTGCTTTAAAAGCTTGAAATGAAGAAAAGTAATACTGGCAAAGACGAAATGTAGGTGAGAAGTGAATCACTTATCATAACATAATATATTAGCCTATTTGCTTTTCATTCCAATGCAAAATCTTATGGGGCAAGAGTGGTGGATTTGATCGGAGTTAATAATCAAAAGTGTGACATGCAATGACTTTAGAATAGCAGCGACATGCAGGAGAATGTAGTAGAGGATTATTTTAAATTGTCAGAAGCAGACTGATTGACGCTGTTAACTGACGTTAAATGGCTGCCAGACAAGATTAGATAGATAGATAGGTATTATTTATTCGCCATTGGACTCTACAGTCATCAGCAACGTCAAGATGACTCTCTGAGTCTCTGAACAATCATAGGTTGATCAGCAAGAGCGTGATGAGATATCAATGCATAAGTACTTGAATATGAACTAAAACTAAATTTATTGTTCAGTGGTAGCATTTAATCCCTCCTCTATTAGATCATTTGAAAATACCACCAAGATGACGATATTCTTGCTTATTGTTTTACAATGAACCAGTATAGGAATAGAATACTGCAAGCTCAAAGCTTTTATAAGGTTTTAAAATTATTTCACAACAACTGTTCTATTTTTCCAAATTCTTTGTGGATACCGTGATAATCATGTTTACCGCCAGTATTTTTCAATACACTATTGAAAGAAACAAAGCCACTGCCCTATTATGTAGTTTACAAAACAATTAACGCAACCTTCCAGTTCAATTCTCACTGCAGATTGCACGAAAGCTAATTCAATTCCACCGGCGTGAAATCACACGTTTTGTGACTGAACAATGCAACAAAATTCTTACCAACCACCTCAAATGACGAAATTCTACAGCAATTGATTGGCTTTCATGCAATCGAGAGATCTTTAAAGAAACTGTAAACTTCCACATTATTCTTTATGATTTACTAAACTTTGATAAGTGACAGCTTGTCTTTGAACTCACTAAATTTGATTCAATTTCAAGTTGAAGCTTTCGATGAGCTTTTGAACAAAGCCAAATAATTGTTTCAACACGAGTTTATATTCCTACTCGGTAGAGACACAATACTCCGCGATTGGGGGATCTAGAGGAATTTTAAGGTTCTCTAGATTATTTTCAAAGAATGAGACCTAATGGAATAAATCTTTTTACAATCGATTCATATAGGTTACTCATGATTCATGATGTTCTACAGTAATAATTTTCATGAGTTAGGCATAGTTTGATCAATCTTATCAACATCAATTCATATTGTATCGATTTGTGTTTTTCTGATAAGTTGATAGTGATAATATTGATCTCATTAGGTAGTTTGATCAATCTTATAACCATCACGATCACTTCATATTGTATCGATTTGTATTTTCTTTATAAGTTGATAGTGATAATATTGATCCCATTAGGTATAATTAGGTAGTTTGATCAATCTTATATATCCACCAATTCATATTGTATCGATTTGTGTTTTCTTTATAGGTTGATAGTGATAAGATTGATTCCATTAGGTCTTATTCTTTGAAAATGTTGTCAGAAAAGATACTTACGAACATCAGACGCGTGTTCTCTGATTTCGGTCAGCCAGGCGGTTTTGATATTGTCCTTGTGAGCGGAGATGGTCAACGGGTACACTCCGAAGCCTGGCTGCTTGTGGTGTAGTTCGAAAACTTTGCAATCGTCTACGTGGTCTTTCACCTCTACTTCGGGTAACTGCAATCGCAAAAAGAAGAGAATGAATCATTGAGACAAATTTAAAAGAAGGGTTTCAGCACTGAATATTCGTGAACATGAAGTAAAACTAAAACGCAACAGAAACATAATAATAATAATAAAGCTTTATTTTCATCTTTACAGAACAAAAGCCTCTCCTTTTGGAGGTAATTGATCGTTGGAAAAACATTGATTAGAGTTACTATGTGCATTTTTATCCAGATTATTGGCAGAATATCCACAAATAAATGTCCATTTTGTATAGAGTTAATTATAGTTAACAGAAACACAATCCTCAATGAAAACTAAAGTGACGTTCTATGAAGTGATTATGACAATACTCAATTTGAATGTTTAGTAAGGTGAAGGTTTGTCAAAAAATTAGTTATATCAGTCAGTATAGGTCTATAGGCTACTGTATAATACAGTATTAAAGTTCTTTTGGAAATTGGAATTGATTAAATGATCTATTGAATTATTTAACATCATTATTTGAACAGCTTTCATTCTTTCTTTCCAAACAACTTCATTAATTTAAGTTTCGTATTCAAAATCTATATCTGTATCAGAATATTCATTTACTAAACTGTATATCAATAATAAAAATATATCCCAAGAGAGCTCTTGAACATAAATACTTTTAAAAACTTTCAAGTGGAGTACAACTCGACTTACATAATAGAGTCGATCGTTTCATCCTGATGCTCGACTTCTTCAGACAGGAACAGTTGACTCTCTGTTCCTCAGAGTGGAGTCAACTGTTCCTCAGTCTGGAGAAGTCCAACACCAGGACGAAACGATCGTCAATATGACGTTAGTCAAGTTGTTTTCTACTTAAAAGTTTTTTTCAAGTAAGTGTAATTTGTTCAGTAGAGAAAAGATGGATACACAAAACAAGAATTATGAGATTACTAGCATATTGTTACAAATTTGCGATTTTCAGGGTAGATCAAGACAGAACTGAACAAACTAGACAGAGAAATATATTTCACCTCGATCAAGACAAAAGTAGATTCAAAGCATGCAAAGAAATTTTAGTCGTAAGACCCCAGATATAAACAATATTTTCAACTCACCCTAATAATATCTTTCAATACAAAAACGAAACGTTCCTCTGCGATCCTACGAACTTTACAAATAAGTATACGAGCTTTAAATAGAAATAAATATCGATCCTTTGATTTGCCGTCGCGATCAGTTACAGCAAACCAGTCCTGAAAATAAAAAACAAAAATTAAAGAGACCATCACAATGTGATGATTGTAGAGAGAACAAATTATTTTTATTAATAAATCCCATTCATTCGGAACTCAATTCATAAGCTACCAGAGGAGTTGGCATACAGCTAGGAACTGTATCACACTGTTGTAGGTACTAAATTATTCAAACATAGTGAATTCAGCTGTTCAACTTCTTCAAATTCAACAATTCATAGAGACACAGACCGCATGTTCAAAGACAAGCAAATCACAATATTTTTGGCAATCATCAGAAATTTACAGCAAAGTACATACTGAACTTGGAACAATAATGAAAGTCAGTCAATAGAAGAAACGTCAAAACTCTACAGCCAGGTAGTAGAGTAGCTCTCTTCTGACAAGTTCGTCACTTTTGCAAATTGAAAAACTTTTTATTGAAATAGTTGGAAGGAATTACATTATTGATAGGTTTTTTAGAACTTGAAATCGATTAAAATACTATGATAAGTATGATTTTGAAACACAATAAATAATCTTGAATTTGGTATATGGTCTCACAATTCAGCAAAATGAATTTATATTTGAAACATTAATCTCAATAAAAATGTTGTCACCTAATAAATATCGGGATTCAAAAAAAAGTGATTTGGTGGATAATAAAACAATAATTATTATTCCATACAGAAATATTGACCGGGTCTTCAATGACCTAGAATAATTGAGATGGATAACCGAGATGATTTCAAGGCTGATGTACAGAAACTCGAAACCACTCAGATCCAAGAAGATCAAGGATAAATATTTGCTCTGCTTGACTGCAAAAAACTTGGCAATTCCAAGTGTCGGGCTGATCACTCGAACTTGAGGAAGTGGGGTGAGAAATTCTCCAAAGCCCAGATCTGAATTAGTTTCTGTCATTTCCAAAATAGCCAGCGACATTGCTCCGATTAAGTTTTATTTCTGGTGGTCTGCTTCAGTTTACTGTTTGTAAAACATATTAAATCAAAAGATTGTTGATGTCAGTGAAATCGTGCAACTTGCCTACTAGTGAGAATTCTTTCTCAACTCATACAGAGTGTTCCAGAACTACTTATTCGAGAATACTAGATATTTATATGTATTCATGAAAATAGGAATAAAAATACACAATAATTAATTGAACCGTATAGTTGCAAAATCTCATTTCCTTCCATCTTCATAAACATACACATCAGTATGGATATTAATAAGTGAATGCATTTCTATCAAGACAGAAGTTGCACTTTTTTCTCCAAACTTACAATTGTATCATTTTTATGTACGAAGTAAGTGGAACTATTTGACATCAATTGAAAATAACTGTCTATGAACCAACTCTCGCCTTGAAACACCCCCGTAGGATGCCTTGAAGCTCACAAATATTAGATTTAGAGAAAAAAGATAAGATAAAATTGTAAATTTATAGAAAAAGGTATTCATCCCGGTAACATTTACGTCTAGGTTTACGGAAAATTGTTCAGTTTTCATGAGCAAACTCATAGAGAAAGCATTAAGCAAGAAACAAACTATAATTTTATTATGAGGCTTTCTGTATGATTAATTGAACCCTCTTCTCCTTAAAAATCGAAAGTTGGAAAATAAAACTCATTATGTATAGTATATAATAATACTAACGTGTTTTAGTAGTCGTCCAAGTTTGTGGATATTTCCGTGATATCCTTCGATATTACTGATAAATTTATTATCGTTAGCTCTGTGAGGAACTGCTAGCATCAACTCCAAAGCCTTTCCCAAGTCGGTGGTGTCATCGCCAAGAATGCTGGAGTACTTTACTAGTTCCTGCAAAACAATCAATTCAATTAATTATTATCATCCAACGCTAAACAAAACTTAGAACTGTGAATTAGAAAGGAGAATGGAGAATGATTGGCTAATCAAAAAATAGATATGATTGATTAGATAGAAAAGTTAGATTGAGAAAATAGATTTTCAATACATTCCTACAATTTCTACATCCTGAAATATTGATACTGTACTACCGTAAACTATTACTTAATATAAAAGTATTGCTTAGGAATAGATTATTTTTAGGTACAAATGAACGTAGTGAACAAATAAATAATGAACAAATAAATCTCTACAATTTACGACTGGCTCCACAGAGTTGAAGTTGATTAGTTATCAAAATCAATTTATGAGTATTTTGGAAAGGTAGAAGCAAGGCGTGAATAAATTATTACTCTGAATACATTAATGTATGAATAAATTATGTACTGGCAATTCACAAAAATAGATCCCCATATACTCTACAACTTCCAACAGGGGTGAAGTCAATAAATAACGGTCAAGATCACATCACAAATTTTCTGCAAAGGTAGAAGCAAGACATGAATAATTCCTCTGAATAAGAATTGAGCCAATAGGAATTGAGCAAGTTATGACGAGAGAAAGGAGGAGTTGCCTCTGTTGTTTTTTACATCGTTGTTGACGTATAATTATAGCCGAGTTGATGCTATTTTAGTGGCCACCCACTGCACATGTCTAAGGTAAACTGACCCCGAAAAACTCAGAGACCATAATACACCAGGCTAACCTACTACTCAACGCGCCGCAGTTTGTAGGTGAGGAAGTTTCAGCTGTTTTTCTTGAAAGGACGCATCTACCTGGCAGCTATTCAATAGAATATCAAATATTTACAACTGTTGGAAATTTTTCAAACAACTTTTTCAAACAGACTTTTCCCAAGTTTTCTTCAATCTCTTAGGGCCGGTTCATGAGCTCGGGATTTAGCTAAGTCCTAGACTAAAACGGGTGGCTACCATAGCATCGACAAACGTTTGTCTTGACAGGTTAGTGGGTTAGCAGCATAGAGAGCCCTTACTAGATAGTGTCGAGGCTAACGTTTGTCGATGTTATGGTGACCACCCCTTTAAGTCTAGGACTTTGCTAAATCCCGAGCTCATGAACCGGCCCTTATTCTTTTGAGTTATCTAATAATGCTTAAACTGTTTTTTACACGAAAATCAGAATGATATTGATTTATAAGGACACTGAAAATAATATTTTACTAAATGTTTCTGTCAAACAGAAGCTCAATGATGATAATTATGATAAAAACAATAACAATTCACTATTATCTTTGTGGGAATATAATCTTTGTATTATCCTTTATTTTTTGTTTAATCTTTTATACTACCTATGTATGTGAAACGGGTGGTTCAAGAAGTATGCACTTCAATGTTTGAGAAAGAATATTGACTGCATAAAGAATATATTTTTCCTCAAAATATAATGTATTAACAGAAATTTCCCTCTTTATTAACACACTGTATATCGCTAACATGTATGACTGCTTTCTCAGTATTCATTTGAATCTATAGTGTCAGTTCATGTTCGGCTGTTTTTTCTAAATTATGAACGTTTTTCTATTACTCAAAGTTATTACACATATAAATCTTACGAACGAGTGAAGGACAAGTTCCTGTAAGAAACAAGATAAGAAACTTTACAATAAGTTGTAACCATTAGGTGGCTTCCGAACCACAGGAGTCATACTTAAAAATGTATTTAGTAAAAATTGTATTGTGATTAAGAATAATTTTCAACACAGATTTTCTATTAGTGATTTTTCTAATTTTAATATAAAGATGATTTAGTAGCCTACATTGAATTTTCTTTGTAGACTATTTTTAATATATTGAAAAATGAGAATTAATTTATTTATTTGTGGATAGTAGACGTCTGCATACTCAGACCATTGCTAAAGAATGCTTTCAGTTGTTTATATTAGTCACACTGGTGAAATTGTAAGGCGGTTTCAATTTTAGAATGAGTCAGTCAGTCGTTCATGAACGAATGCAAGGCCGCGTGGTGATCCGATTGGAAATAGGTGTGAGGGTCTAGTCGCTGACAGATCGCAGACACAAATGTGACACAAGCTTCAAGACGGCGCACTGCACTCAATTCCTAATACAATTTGAATAAATTATGCCACACTCTAACCCTAACAAAGAGAACCGATCTAATCAGCTAACACTAATGAGCACTAATGAACACTGCCTACTCATTCATTGTCAATGTCAAATCAATATTTGAGCTGAATTGGGAATTGATTCAATTTTAATTTTCCATTTTCAAAATTGAATTATTTTTATGAACTGTTATTTCCAATTTAATATTTTCATACAACTGTATGAAATGCTATGATTAATTTCATTTTGCTATGCTATTTCATCAACGCTATGCTATTATTTTAGCTGAACTGGCTTAATTCTTGGTTCGTCTGATTACTACAAAACTTAAAACTGGAAAATTTGAAAGAAAATAAATCAATATTTCAATATGTAATTCATAAATAGGTATAAATTTATCTTCGAATATGAATATTATAATTGACAATAAACTAGAACAGTAGGATTACACAATCATTCAATTGAGAAACAGAATTAACAGTTTTGATAGTATTATTGGTTTTATGAATTCAATTTACGAAGCAAAACAGGTTCAAAATTCATATGTAACTACCAGTGATCAAAACACAAAAGTTTCTAACTCGCTCTAATATCAAATGCATGCTACCGGTATCGTTCTTAATACATAAAAAATATAAATTTAAAATATAGAGTATTATATAAGTTACACCGGTACTAGAAAAACGAAAATAGTTGAAATAATAGAATGATAATTTCAAGTTGGATAGAATAGAATTGAGTAGAAAAGAATTCGCTTAAAATAGAAAAAATAACGATTCCCTGGCATAACTATTGGAAACTCGTATTGATAATATTGAGGCGTTTATTATTGCCAATTCACTTATTTCGTTTTAGATTTCAAATTTGACCAAATTGATTTGAAAATCAGCACGGAACAAATTGTTTCTAGACGAGAGTGTTTTTATGTGAATTGGCTGGCATGTTCACACTGAACCACAAAGAAGCGCTAATTATATTACAGCAGTCACCACGAACACTTCCACTCGACTATTTATTTTTAAACTCATGTTGAATTTTTTGTAAGAAAATAACTGAGGGAAGTGTGAAATGAGATTGAAACACAATTTTCTTCATCGACAATCAGTGGAAATCTTCAAACAATTTTAAATAATCGAAAACTGCATGGTTTTGAAAATATTTAGAGCTATTCTGATTGCTTAATTCTATTTTTGTTTTCATAATATAATTGGCTACAGTCGGGTGGTGTTTGACCTATTTGAATCAAATTGACTCCAACAAAAAAGAAAAATTTCTTCAATCTAAAAATTGGCTTTTCAACAAAACTTGATTATTTTTATGCTAATCCTTTTTTATAATGTTCTTATGCATCAACTATTGCTCTCCTATGTTTAAGATGAATCTAATGGGAATAGTTTTGAAGCAATCCGCCCACACTGATTTATAGAATCGATAATATTACAACTATGGATTTCTAAAAGCATCAGATCCAAACTTTTAATCAATCATGATAAGGATCTCAAAATTCAACAATGTATTCTATGTCATCATTCATTAGCTTAGACGGAAATTTCAAGGTTTAGAAAATCTCTATGGTTGAGAAAATATACTTTTTCTTATTATTTAGTTGGTTTTTATATCTAAATCAAGAAACAAAATCAAAAACCATGTTTTCTATTAGGTATCATTAAATTTCTCAGATAAGACAGAAGAAAAGATTTTTTGTATTCATTATAGATATCATTTAAATTCTATGTACTCTAAACTCTAAATGAAGTTGGGTTAACGATCTTATCAAAAATCAAGTCATTATTGATTATCCTGTTTTCCAATATATATGATTATGAAATTATTTATTTTAAATCATAAATACAAGGCAAAAAGCATGAATTCAATATTTGAAATGAATGAATTCACACTTGAATTTATCAAGCATGATCTTTCTTAAATACTGAGTCAATGTTTTGAAATAGGATGATTTCCCTAGATAAAATGAACTATATGTAAAAGGATGACCAACCAAAACTAGAAACCTAAAAATTTTATAAAGATCAGCTTCCGGAGTTCAAAATATAAAATACATTGAAAACAAGGGTTTCGAGCAATCTTTTTACGAGTGTAGTTCTTTTTCTTTACAGCATACTAAATTGATTAACAATTATATTTCAAGACGCTTAACTTGAATGGCAATTCCACTGTGATTGATTGTACATTCATACCTATCCAAAGGCTATAGGTTCAATCCAAACAATTATAGTTTCAATCGAAAACATTTCAGAAAGAAGTGTTCACTAATTAAGGAGAAAAAATCACATGACGATACTGAAAAAGTTGAAAGAATTTGATTCGTGTGAATCGAGCGTTTTAAATGCGTCATCCAACACATAATTAACGAAGAAACATCCTTCAGAAGCCAATGAATTTGCTGTAATATTGCCAGAATGGTTACATTCACCCCGACCCCTCTCACAACTGATTAGAATGTCTGTTGAGAATGAAGTTATTCTGATTTCCATCAGGAAGTTATTCAGCTGAAGATTTACTCAAGATATATAAAATTACATGTAAATGGGAATCGAGAATTTATATTTTTGATATTACAAAAAGTAGAAACATAGTTTTATATAATTGAGATGATTTGAATATTTTGATGGATAGAATTAATAAATATTGAATCACAAATTTTTATGAACAGACAACTCGTTTTGAAGAGAACTCTCATCTAATAAAGTACAACTATTAGCTTCAAGAGAGGTGGATTTTCAATATTTTGAAAGCAACTGAACATTGAGTGGTGACATGGAACCAAATTGTATTCAATTTTACAATCACTAATGTAATTAATTATTTTTCAAAGTAGTTACAGCCACAAAAACATGTAAGCAAAAACAGGTAAGATCAGGAGCGAAAATATGTAAAATCTCGCGTAATAAACTATGCTTCCTAATTCTAATATTGCACTGCTTGTTGATTAATTATTGACAACAATAACTCATGCAGTTCATCACAACAAAACAATGAGAGAAGTAAATAATCAATATAAAAGTAAAAGAATATAAATCAATCAATACGTGGTTCAGAACCCATCAGGTCCATTTACCTATCATCAAAATCTGTCTCTTTCCTAAGGCACAAGTCTAAGATTCATCTGGGCATCATCCTCAGCAAATACTAAATCAACCTATTATTGTCAACCCCAAGCTCCACCTCCAAACTCCAACTACTCGCTCTCTACCAAGGCACAAGTCTAAGATTCATATGGGCATCATCCTCAGCAAAAAATAAATCAAACTATTATTGTCAACTTCCTTGACAAGTTATCATAAATTTTATTTCATTTATTGACACCCAATTTCCAAATCATTCTCAGCAAGAATAAATCACCCAATTATTGCTAACTTCCATAACAAGTTATCATCAATTTCATTTCATTAATTGACACACTTTTTCCAAATAATGCAAAATACATGTTCAATTCAATGCCAAACAGTGGTGGGGTAACCCCATCAAAACTGTGTTGAGGCACCATACTGACAACACTTTCATCGAGATTAATATACAGTAGCTTATATCCACAACATTGAGTAAAAATATTAATAATTCGGAAAACATTTACCTTAAGCAGCAGCTGATAGTCGTTGATACGTTGAATGGGTAGTTTGAGATGTTCCGATAGGCTTTTATCGTCACCCAATCGTTGGCTGACTTCCTATTGCAAAACAACAAACAACACAATCACTTGTTGAACAAACTGATAACTTGAAAAAAAAGGCTTACAATGAACTAAACACAATTTGTAAAGGGAAATTTAATAAAAGAGTGAAGGGAGCACAAGTAGAGAGTAGAGGGAGCACAGTTCGAGAAGTACACTGTCCAGTTAGCTGGTCCAACTATTGTTGGTGTGATCACAGATCGGCAATCTCAGTTTTGCTTTGCACTCTTCTAAACTTAGCCGTCGTCGCGCCATGCCGCCTCCTGTTCATCTTCTACACCCCTGTTCCACCACCCCCTCCCCCCTTCACCCATTCGCCACCAGCCTCTGTCACATCAATCACCTGTTCACCCAGTCCACCACTCCCACCAATCCATAATCGTGTTTTCTTGCTTTTCACTGCGTTTTTTACAAGTCGTCTAGTTTTGGCCTCAATAATTCGTCTTGTTTTATAACGGCTAATAGTTTTGTAATATGTTGTGTAAGCCATTATCTTACAAATTCTCAGAGCCAATAAAATATGTTGTAGAGTGTGGTTATCATAAAAGAATGTTAATGTATGATTTTGTATCAATCAAGTTTCTTTCGTACATAATTCATGAGGACATAATAAATTTATGCAGAACTAAATGCTCATTTTGAATTAACACAAGTTAATGGGATCTCCACCAATTGAGCATTAATTGAGCACTAAGGCTCTACTCACACTTGGAAACTCAGCGACTCAGATAACAAACATGTGATTTCAAATTATGACGCTCAGACAATCCTGCAACCGTAACCGTATTGTCTGAACGTCAACATTAATGGAAAACACATGTTTGTTATTCGAATTGCTATGTTTCCGCGAATTGAGTTTCCAAGTGTGAGTAGAGCCTTAGTCAAATCTCAAGGATGATCAGCGATCACGAAGAAAACCAATTGAATTTAATCGCGACGGAATGAATGCAAGAAAATCTTTATTGAAATCAGTCAAATAACGTCATTTAACCGTTTTTAAAAATCAATAATCTTTAGTGCGATTGTTCGTGTTCCAATTTAAAACGGGAAGATTATCTTTTGAATAAGAGAAGAGAGACATCTTCAAATATAGGATTGAAACCACTTTTTTGAATCTTTTCAAAACAACATAATTAAGATTACAGAGTTATAGAAAACAAAGAATGGCTGTCAGTAGCATTGAATCTGTTCCAAATCTATGTTCCAAAAATCAACAACAAATTATCAAAATATTATTGAAAATATGAAGTTCTCCCAGCGAGAATAGATTTTTTAATCGTGCCATGGTCGATTCGAAAATGATGAAGTTTGAAATCTATTTCATATAGTAATGGTTCTGTAGTTTATTAACTCATTTTAATTATTGACAAATTTGTGAAATTTATAAAAAAACAATTTTTTCAGGAATAGCTGATAACCACCGCGACTTTTACAGGGACACATTGTGGAAACCGAACCAAAAATGCCGTTCAATGAAATTTCTCAACTTCTGTACAACTCATTTTGGTTAGTGGTCATTTTTTCATGTGATGTGAACAATAATTGGGTGTGAGTTCAATTCGTCGCAAAGTTCAAGTGAATATCTAGAATTTTTTAATGTTTTATATTTCTTTCGTAAATTTGTATACGGCATCTTAATCTTCAAAAGTCAAAATTGTTTGGATCAACATTATCAGTGGAAAAAGACTCATAATATAAGTACATAACCTCTAGAACGTGTAATCCAAATTTGGGATTGAAGTAGTTTTGGGCTATGCCTGTTATTTCTTTCCACATATTGTGCAGTATATAATTGTCAACAAATAAATAAACAAATAATAGCTGTTACATTAATGAATAGTTGATTCGAAAACGAAAAAGACATGAATCACCACTATTTGCGGTTTGTCAGTGGCTTAACAACGTTCAACTCCTTTTCATTTACTATGGAGAAATACATACTATTCTTAATACTTTGAGATTTTAACCGAGCTCTGTTGGCTCTGTTTGCTTTATCTTTGTTACTGTATTTATTGTTACTTTTATCTTTATCACCATGTATTATTGACAGGGTCACAGGGTATTCAACGTTCTACTCGATCGCCTGCATGAATGATATTGTTTAGCATGAAGACATCAGATTAGCCAATATTTTCTGAGACAAATCATTGGAATGGATAATAGAGTGGAATGTAATGAAGTGATGTCATTGAATCGAATCAGTAGCGGGAAAGTCAGAAAGTGGGAGGAACAGCGGAGCAGGGCGCTCTGACGTGTCCAATCTATTTCCAGCCAGCTACGGTGGAGAAGATAACTATAAATAGGGAGAAGAAGAAAGGATAGAGATGAAACAGTTGGAGAAAGAAACGATGGATGCTGTGCAGTACAGGGGAAAACGTCGAAGCGGGGAAAAGGAGATGGAAACGATTCATTGGAAAATGGAAGAATAGTGAGAAGAAGAGAATGAGAGAAGGAAGAAAAGAGGCAGATGAAGTAGAGGAATGAAAAGATGATAGGATAAAGGTGAAGACGTAGAAAAACAGATGTTTATTATGAAGAAACGAACAAAAGCAAAGAATTTGGCGAAAGAGGGATTCACGTCATGAATGAAAAGGAGAAACAAAGCGGATAGTCAGGAGAATGAGAAGAGTAAGAAGAAGAAATAGAATTATAATGAGAGGAAGAAGGAGGAGTGGAAGGAGAATGAGGAGAAGAGAAATAAGAGGATAATCAGGAGAATAAGAAGAGTAAGAAGAAGAAAGAGGATTATAATGAGAGGAAGAAGGAGTGGAAGAAGAATGAGAGAAAGAAGATAGAAGAAGTAAGAAGAAGAAAGAGGATTATAATGAGAGGAAGAAGGAGTGGAAGAAGAATGAGAAGAATAAGGAAAAGAAAATAATCATGATAATAAGAAGAGTAAGAAGAAGATAGAGGATTATAATGAGAGGAAGAAGGAGGACTGGAAGGAGAATGAGGAGAAGAGAAAGAAGAAGTAAAAGGAGGAAAGTATTGAAAAGAAGATAATGAGAAATAGAAATAAGAAGAAAGAAGATGAGGGAAGATAATTAAAAGTAAAAGAAGAAACAAACAGCACATTAATGTGAAAAAAGTGAGATGAGAAATAAGTAATAGATTAAATGAAAGGAGGAGGGAGAAAATTTCAAAAAACATGAGAAGTATTAATGACAAAAAAGAAGTTGAGGGACACAAACTAGAAACAAAATAAGAAACAAACAGCAGATAAAGATAAAAACAAAAAAGAATCTAGATGAATGAATAAAGAAGGTGAAATAGATGAAGAAGATGAGTAGGAGAATGCTTAGGGAAAAGATAGATATGCAGAAGCTCAAATTAAGCAAAGCCATGAATTTAATAAGGGAAGAGAATCCAAAACGACGATTGAAAGAAGAGTAACAAGAGGGATAAAAATTGAAAAAGAAAAGTGTATTCGGAGATGAGGAGAGGAACAAGAGAGAGAAGAACAATTTACTAAGAAAAGTAGATAATGAGAAATTGAAAGTGGATAATGAGAAAGATATGTGGAATAATAACAAATATATAAAACTGGAATAATAAGAAAGAAAGAGAACAAAAAACAAGATAGAGATAAAGAAATGTAGAAAGAGTAGAGGACATGGCGGAAGAATTACAGTGAAGGTATCAAGATGAAGAACATGAATAGTGCAGGTAGAACAAAAACATTGTTATATTTTTAGGGTAAAAGTGGGAGAAGCAGGAAAACGAAGAAGGAAACGTGGATTGGGGGAGGGGTGAAGAGGAGAAGTAGGAAAATGAGAAGAATATTGCAGAAAAGATGCTGCGGAACAGTTTGCTGTGCATCTTCTCATGGAGATCAGAGGTGTGAGAAGAGACGAGGTTGACTCTAGAGAATAGAGTAGGGATGGATGAGTGGAGTCATGCCAAAATGGCAAATTGGCACCAATCCCAAATAGAATTAGTGTGAGCTCGTGAGAAAAATTCTTCAAAACAGCGGATAGTGTTTTATTTCAGTTTCAGAATTACAACATACGTGGAAATAGGCACAACACAAGACTATTTTTGTGAAATATAATTTTCAGACCAATATGATTGTAAACATAATTTCCAAAACAATTCAATTAGTTCTCAATACACTAAGCTTATCAACATAATTTCAATGATAACTCAAAAGCAATAATATGTTTATGAATTATTTAATGGCCGGTAATAATCATTCATGCAATAGGAAGTTGATAAATGTTGGCTTACAAAATAATATGCAAGCAAACACTTACCAAAAAGTTAAGCTCAATTCACATCGAAGTACAACTACCTACACGTCACGTGCCGTAAAGGTATTCTTCAAAGTAATTTGAATGGGAGAATTTAAATCTCCGACAATTGTCATTTTCACACTCAACAACACGACGCCGACACAAAACTGACACGATACAACATAAATGATCATCTAGGTACTCTATACAAACAAATTCACTAATGCACACCAATCGATTTGCATTGGTCTGTTTGTTTGTATAGATGACGATCATTATTATATTTCATCGTATCGGTGTCGAGTCGCTAAGTGTGAAAACGGTCAATTGAAGTTACTCGATTATTATCGAAGTTATTCGATTTTATATTGAAGTTCTTTACGCTATTTAATTCCTCCAGTTTCTCGCATTTAATTTGTATTCATAGATTCACTATTCCTCAATTATATATCTTTACTATCACTATATTCAATTAATAGATTTATTCAACATAATCTATGTTCTTGGCGATTGAAATTAAAATTGAAATCGTAATACCCCACATTTTACAACAAGCTCAAAAGAGAACAGCAAGATTTCTACGGAACGGAATACGGCATTGTGATTTCAGTGCGTCAACTGCGATCTAGCGGTCAACGATAGTACTACGTTCAACTTGTCGGATCAATTGAACTCTCCAACCTATCACAAGCGTCTAGTGAAATCAGGCTAGGCGTACACCGGTTAGTCAAGACAAGACAGTGGCACGTTTAGTCATTAGGAAATGAGTTGCTTATGAAGCAACACACACCGATTAGTCATTGCAACAATGTGTGCTGCTTCATAAGCAACTATGTGAATTACTGTGACTAAACGTCACTAATCTTGTCTTGTCTTATCTTGACTGACGGTGTACGCCTAGCCTAAGACACTCCCCTTCAAACTCAAACCAATAGTGGCAGTGCTGTTCATTTGGAAATGAGAGAATACAAATGCAAATAGTATACTGAGAACTATATAGAAATGAGACTATATAGGCAAATAGTGTTTTCGATTAAACTTGGGAAAATTGACTACTGTATCGATAATTTTATTACATACTATTGAAAAGTATCAAGTCATTCGGGAGCGAATTGATAGTGTTCCAACGTGAAAAAAAATATTTTAATAAGTAGCTTAAGTAAATTTACATTGTTAAGGGTGTTTTTAGATGCGGAGAACTTCAAGTTAGCGATACTGTTTTCTGTATCAGTTCATTCTTGTTTTTCTGGTTTCTGGATGATTTGAAGTAAATTTGCTTGGGAAAATATTCTTTGTTAGTTTAGTTATCATCAATGGACTCAGGCTTCAGGAACGTTTGCAAATTGTTGAAGTGTATTCTGAACATTTGACAAATGATTGAGTTCACAAAATGAAACCTTCAATTGGACCGCCTTTAGATTATTTCCTTTAGTAATATCAAAGTCACTTGCGTATGCTAACAAACTATTAACAATTGAGCACATGTTAGCCAATACTCCACACGTTATTGTGAACATACAGCTTGATTTACTGCAAGAGAATTAAACCTGCATATTACGCCATGTATCTGAGCTCTGTGATTGGTCCGGTGTCATTGACGCATGCGCAGAAAAATTGCCATCGCGTCAATGCCGCCTCGTATAATATGGCCCTAAGCATCGGCCGCGATGAACACATGCCTGATATCAGATTTAAACACAAATTCCATAAAGTTTCCTGTCAAATAAGGCCTATTTCATGGATATTGGTAACATTTTCATGTGGTTTATTTCAACTTGAACTCCTCCGTCAGTGAAAAAACTCCCTATACATTAGTTTCAATTGATGGATGCTTTGGAGAATAATTTAAACGTGTCTCACCTCAAAGAAATCTCTAACAACATCATTCTCCTGTAGAAATTCTTGAGCTGTTGGTTCGTCTCTGCAATAAGCGACATGCTTATCAAAGTCACGCTCCTAAAACAGAAAAATTCCTTCATGAAAACAGAAGAATTCCTTCATGAATAAGAACTAAAAAGATTATAGCAACTTAACTGACCTACCAGTGATGAAGAATCTCAACTTCAAATGTTCAGAACAATACTTCCAGAGTAAATAAATAATTGATTACATCCTAAATTTGATTCAAAACTTCATTTCTCTTTCAAGGAAGAAAACTTCACCAATCAAGTTCTACAACTCTAAACTTGTGGAATTTATAAGTTGAAGAAATTATTAATTTTACTTGAATTCTCAAATTCGGTCTTGCAGAGCAGCATGGATTTTATGATTGCATTCACTGGATGAAGTTATAACTTAGCTGCATCGATGAAGGAAATTGATGAGCCCCAGGCCATGTGTAATCAGCCCAATCATTAAACAAATCAATGAGATGAGCTGTAATAATTACAGAAAACTAGGAAAATTGGTAAACTTTTGCGTTCACCCATGAAAATTTGAAATAAATCTTTCGGATAAGTTTTCTAGAGTATAATAATTTATGAAGAAAGTGTTTTCTTGTCTTTATTAAGCAATAGAATAAAAGCTGCATTTAAATTTTGAAAAAAGTAGAATGATTGATATTCAAGCGTAGTCGATGATCATCGCATCCTATAATAGACTGAGTTATTTGTCATATTTCAGGTATGGTCTGTTTAAACCTAGTTCAATGTGATTTCAGTTTTTGAACTCTGGTCGTCTTAATTGCCTAAATAAGAGGCATTTCTATATTTTTCTGATGGTCTGACATCTTATTCTGAAGTGCCTTTCAAGTAAATTGCCATATTCATTCTGAAGTGTTACCTCTATGGACCATGGTTGCAGTAATGGTACTTGCCCATTCGGTGAAACGTAAGTTCAATTCATAAGTTCATTCATGGTTTGGACTACTGCTCTTTTATTATACTTCTATTAATAAGGTATATCGACTGCAGAGTATCTTATAGACATCTGATTATAATTATAGATTTACTACACCTCTTATCAGTCCCAAACGTTGATGGAAATTCATCATTAGAAAAAGTAATAGAATTTCAATATGAGTACGGTACTTACCAGTCTGATGAATGTTTTCCCTAGCATTCTCGGTTCATTCGCATAATATTTTATGCCTTCAATTAGGACTCTGAAAATAACAAATTTATTTATTAGTACTGTAAATTAAAAAAAAGTTGGAAAGGATAAAGACAGTAAAAACAGAAACTCTAAACATCATACAGTCTAAAAGTATTATCCATTTTTGAAAAATTTGGTGAAGAAGGAGAGCTTAAAATTAGGTGAATTGTAAGTTTAATTAATACATTATTGATTAAAATTGGGCAAACATTCTGTATTATTTATCAGCCCATAACTGGATATTTGTTTCCTACAATAATTTTACTCATTTTTTTGTGATTCGGCATACAGAGGGAGATTGCAACATGTAAGAATACAAATTGATTGGAAATCCATCACAAGTACTCTGTAAAGTACATTTTTGAAAAACAAATAGAGCCTGCAAAACTTGGATTCTTTATCTTTCTTTTGGCGCAAACCGCATCAAAATAGGTCCACTCAATCTTCTCCACGAACTTTCCAAAGTTGGACACAAAATTCTTCTAATATATAAGATGGTGGATGAATTCTTATGGCTGGTTTTCACGATTCCACTAGACGTTCTGGTTACTGGAGGCAGGTTACTGGTTTGTACATAAGTAGATAGGCTTCTGATAACCCGCCTCCAGTAAGTAGAACGTCTACTAGAATTGAGAAACCCAGCCATCACACATAGTAAAAAGCTGTAAATTCATTCTCAATTCAGGTATTGCAGTAAAATTGACCAGCTATAATGATTGTATGTGAAGCCACGAAACCGATATTCTGGACCGTAATCTCAGAAAGAATAGTGCACTAAACAGCAACAAACAGAGTTCCTGTATTTCATCATAGACTTTAGAATGATCTCTCAAAAATCTAAATTGGAACGCATTTCATCATTATCTCTCAAAAATTTACAAATAAATACAACAGAAACACTTACGAGTTGTGAAGTTCAGCGATTTGTCTAAGATTTCCGAAAATCAACTCTTTGTTTTCACGTACTATTGTCGGCACACTTTTGCTATCCAGTGGCTTTAGGTAATGGTCAACAACCTGTTGAATGTCCCGGCCGAACTCCTCTTCTGTTTCAACAAGTTCACTGATAACAGCCCTGCAAGGTAAGCAAAAGCATTCGTTATCTGCTGAATTCCAAATTGACGTTTGCATGAACCATAGAGATTTCTCCCTTTAATATTCACAGAGTTCTGACTTTCAAACTTCCTTATGAATTACAAATAATTCCTTATAAATTAAAAGTGAATACTTGTCCAACATTATCGACAAATGTCAGCATCCATGACAGAAATCAACAATATACATGTTTGGCTGGTGTGCTCTAAAATGTATTTTCTGTGGTAATCAAAGTCACAGAATAAAGTATTTTCAGCATCAACAACACTGAGTTCTTCACATTGGAATACTAGGCTATATATATTTATCTATCATCAAACAATACGATTTAATGCAATAGGCTTTCCAATAATGTATAAAATATGTACTGTGAATACATCTGAATATACCTGAACAAGTTTTCTGTGAATTTAAATAATAATTATTTTAGTTCAATTTTTTTTTTCTATTTTTTTATATGGTTCAGAAAACATAGATCGTCAGCAACAGATAATTTTAAAATAAAAGGAAATTACTATCATTAGAAATAGAAATATCAAATTCTTGACAGGTAGCATTTTAACATTCCATTGAATATCTTCTTTTTCACTTGATCAAAATTAATATTGAAACTAATGTTACAGTACTTGAGAAGTGAAAAAATACTCATATATTTTGTGATTATGGCCATTTCGCATTGTTGTCATCCTTCATCAAAACACATTTTACAGTGAACTGTTGTCATGCTTCTGATGAAACATGACAACAATGCGAAATGGCTATCAGCATAAAATATGTGAGTGCATGACTTTTCACTTTTCAAGTTACATTAATGTCAATATGATCGATGAAATTCACTTCTGACACGTTCGTATTACACCTGATAACTCAATAGTAAATATATTTATCATCACCAGAAAACTTGGAGGGAGCAAACTCAACATTGGCTAGTATAAATGTAGGCTCTACTGAAGTTATCTACTAGTATTCCTATTACCTAGAATATAGATGGTTCTACAAAAGCTATTATTGGAATTGAGAAAATTACTAGTTGCAATTCAGACAAAAACTAGTAAAAGTAGAGTCTATGTTGATCTTCTATTAGCCTACATAGACGACTTGGCAGAAACAAAATTGATAAAATCCATAGTTAACACAGCAAACATAGATGCATGTTTGATGCATTCCAAGGAACAGTACTGAATTTTATTTCTTGCGATGACTGCATAATTATGAATTTTCCACATCTGATAACCACCAGGAGAAGTGAGGAGATTGAAATAAATACTAAATGAAATAAGAAATGGAAATGCCTTCCTTACTCTCGTCTGTAACGTGCTTCTTTTGGATTTTCCGGAGGATCTTCATGCAGTGTCAGCAAAGTAGCAGGCACCCAGCCTTGTCTACTTGGATCGTTTGCTATTTGAACTAACCATCTGCAAACAAAAACCATTTGTTAAATCGAGTTGATTGAACACTTTTAATATTTGTATATTTTACCATCAGATGAAAATAGGTTTGAATGAATATAGGTTTAAAGTATTAGTACCCATGTTAATTTTCCAAGTACTTTGTTCCTAGTGAATAATCCAGCAGATCGAGGAAACTCCTGAAATTATCACGAATTATTCAATTCTCAGATAACAGAGATCGTTATAAATAACTCACAACTAAAAATTGTAATGGAAGTCAAACATTTTTGTAATCACAGAGATCGATGATAAAAAGCCATCACAATTTACATGGAAAGTATACCACTTTGATGTGCAAATCTTAAATGGTGTAATTGAAAAAACATAAATAATGGACACAATATGTGCAAAAACAAATAGCTCCAATGAAAACGGTGTAAGAGTTTACGCATAAATATTATTTACTGTGAAAGTATGAATATTATACATCGTCAACATACGATATCAATATTTTCATTACTTACAAAATATGACCATGAATGAAAATTGTAATTAAGAGTATACTGTATTTTGAATTAATTTTCATTTTTGTAGACATTAATAATGCCATGAAAAGACTCTTCAGAACAATCAAACTTCAAGTGAAACAATACATAATGTACTTTAAAATAGGACATAAAATTCTAAAGTAAAAAAATTTAATCTTTTTATAATTATTATGCGTTACCAGAAAAACCTTGGTTTGAGTGCTGGTGACGAGTAACAAAACAGAAAAACTATAAATATAACATCTTAAATTGGAAAAGAAACCCCATATTTACTAGACAGTACCACAGTACTTATATAAATGAATGAAAAGAGTATTAAGGTAGGCAATTTGAAATTTTTCAAGCTCACGAGAAATCAGTGTTACATTATTTCTTGTACCTACATCAATTGTGTATGTTCACAGCGCATTTCACACAATGTATCAATTTTTAAATTTCCATCACTATTTCATAAGAAGGCCTATCCACATTTCGAGTCTTAAACTAGAGATCAATTTATTTGGATACAATAATAATGTCATGAGACATCCCTTAGTTAATTCTTAACCAACGAACTATAGGTGTAACTTCCATTTCTAAAGCTGAGGCCGCACTGCTGGATGGTTACCTAGTGGGTAGATGGAATATTTATACAACATAGAATATTCATAGTGTTTTGTGAGGATTGAGCGACGCGGTGAATCGAATTTAAAGAGGCTGTAATTCATAGGGAAAATGGAGGACCTGAGGTTGTAATATTTTAAAAATAAAATAAATGATAGAAATACCTTGATTTGTCCAATCACCGTACACTTGAAGATCTTGCAGCATGTGCGCACATGGAACGGGAACTGCCGATGAAGAAGCGTAGCACTTTGGGGTGTTTCACTGATTACGGGTAAAGTAAATTTGATATGATGAAGTATTTTATGTATGAGGTTTTTGAAAGGGGTAATTTGAACTATTTGAGGTTTTGAACAAAAATTAATAATGAGGGTTTAACGAGAGGTTGCGGTTGATGTGCATTCGAGACAGTACACAACACGAGAGAGGCTTGAACGACAAGAAGAACAAAGGGGTAGCTGTTATGAACAGACAATAAACCGCGCATGCGTACTAGCATAGAGTAATCAGAAGAGAAAGTGGTAAAGCAGCTGGGTTTGTGGCGGTAATATTTAAATACTCTGTTGAGCTGAACAGAGAAGAACAATTATTCTTAAAACTAAACTAGAATACGAAACATAGCGGGGGCCTTGAATCCACCTGGATTCAACAAGAATAGTACACAATATAATAACTAATAATAATTAAGTTCACAACTAGTGAATGACAATGAAGTTCATAATACTATTTACAAGAGTGCCAAGAATGGCTGTAGATTATTGCGTGTTTGTGGGTAGTGGAAACACCTTGTGGGATGGACGTATCAGTGTTCCTTGGTGAGTCTTCACTTGCACCACACGGACAATCCCATCTTGTCCGGGAAAGACATCAGTTATGCGTGCTAGAGGCCAGGTGAGTGGTGGGGTTTGTTGATGGATCAAAACAAGATCTCCAACCTTGAGATTGTCAGTAGCCTTATTCCACTTAGTTTTCTGTTGGAGGGTATGGATATATTCCAAGTGCCATCTCTTCCAAATGTGCTGGTGGAATGCTTCAATTAACCTCCAATGTTTGAGGCGGTTGAGGTTGACATTTTCCATGTTGTCTTCAGGAACTGCCACCAACGGAGCTCCAATCAAGAAGTGACCTGGTGTGAGTGCAGAGACATCATTTGGATCATCAGATAGAGGTGTGAGGGGTCTTGAATTCAATATTGCCTCTATTTGAGTGACCAGAGTGGTGAATTCAACAAGTGTTAATGTATGTTCTCCAATGACATGTCGGAGATGGTGCTTGATGCTCTTGATGGCTGCTTCCCAGAGGCCGCCCTGATGAGGAGCTGCAGGTGGATTGAAGTGGAATGTAATGCCCTGTGTAGCAGCAAATTCCGAGAGAAGGAGTTGCTTTGACTTGGAAAGTGCTTGGAAAGTATTTTTAGCACCTACAAAGTTGGTTCCACAGTCAGAGTAGAGGTTTTTGCAAAGGCCACGGCGAGAAGCAAATCTTTTCAATGCAGCAATGAAGGCCTCAGAAGACAAGTCAGTGACCACTTCAATGTGGATTGCTTTGGTGACCATGCATACAAAAGCACATATGTAGGCCTTTGTGAGTGATGTGGATCTGAGATTATGCACCTTGATGTTGAATGGGCCAGCATAATCAATCCCAGTATTGAGGAAAGGCCGAGAGGGTGTCACACGAGCCTGAGGTAGGTGTCCCATGGGTGGAACATTGTGACGAGGTTTATGTCGAAAGCAAACATTGCACTGGAAAATTCGAGAGCGTATTATACTACGTGCAGAGTATCCAAACATGTTGTGCAAGTAGAGATTGTGTTAGTTGAGCTCCAGAATGCAAATATTGTTGGTGGTAGGAGTCAATCAGGAGGTTGACCACGTGATGTCGTTTTGGCAGGATGATAGGATGTTGAACATCTGCAGATATGTGATAATGCTTAAGACGTCCTCCCACTTGAAGGAGACCATCATCATCAAGAAATGGGGAGAGACGGCAAAGTGAGTTGGATACAGTGGAGTTTTATTGATTTTCAGCATGGCAATGTCTTCATGAAATGCTGAGTCTTGAACTTGTTTGAAAATTGTGTGTTTGGCAGTAGTCAATTCCTGGGTGGAGAGATGTCCAGTCTTCTTTTGCGGGTGTTGAGTATTGAAGACAAAGCGGAGGATGTATAACACGCTGAAGTTTACTGAAGTGAGAAAATTTATGGAGGAGATCCCATTCAAGCGGTGCAGTAGCAGCAAGAGTGATGGGCGACAGAGGTTTGCTCTCATCAGTATCAGCAAGTTCCACAGGAGTGAATGCAGATATAGGCCAGAGGTGGGTGGGCATCTGTAACCAGGCTGGGCAGTCCACCACAAGTTGTGAGCAGGAAGGTCAGCTGGCATTATACCACGTGAAGCACAGTCTGCAGGGTTTTGTTCACCAGAAATGTGTCTCCAGCTGTCTGTGGGTACCAATTCCTGAGTTTGAGCAACACGATTTGCTACAAAAGTTTTGAGACGATGTGGAGGAGTCTGTAACCAAGTAAGGGTTACAGTAGAGTCACACCATAATGTGATAGAAGAAAAGTCCAGCCTTCTGTGAAAAGCTGAGATCACATATGAGGTCGATTGAGCAAGCAAGTGCACAGCACACAATTCCAGTCGTGGCAAAGTGAGTTTTTTCAGAGGGGCCACTCTGGTTTTGGAGATGAGTAACTGGACAGTAGCAGAAGTGTCAGTTTGTGGTGTCCTGAGGTATATCACTGCAGCAAATCCACGTTCAGAAGCATCTGCGAAGCCATGGAGTTCAATAAGGCCTGAGTGCAACACTTGTAGAGCTCGTGGTATGGAAATATCCTTGAGTGTGGCTGAGGTGTCAACAAAGTCTTGCCACATTGCAAGCAGTTCAGAAGGCAGAGGTTGGTCCCAATCTAGGCCCTTTGTCCATAGTAGTTGCATGAAACTTTTAGCCCACAGAACCACTGGTGAGAGGAATCCACAGGGATCATAGATCTTGGCTATAACACTCAGTACTTCACGCTTGGTTGTAGCATCATGAGGTAGGTTGAGGTTGTAGGCAAAGCAATCATTTGCTGCTGACCATTGGATACCAAGGATTGTGAAATGAGGTTGTTGATCATCCTGAAGAAATGCGGGTGTCTCTAGGTGACCCTCAGGAAGATTAGAGAAGTGTTTTGGAGTTTGAGGTCCATTTTCGTAATTGAAAGCCACCACATTGTAGTAGAGATTAATTGTTGTTGTAGCCTTGAAGCCTCTTCTTCGGAGTTGGCACCAGCAATGATGTCATCAACAAAGGTTTGAGAGCGTAGAATTTCAGCTGCTTCTGGGTAGGAATTTCCTTCCTCAGTGGCAAGTTGATGAAGAGTTCGAATAGCAAGATATGGAGAACAACTCATGCCATATGTTACAGTGGTCAATCTGAAGACAGAAGCAGGCTGAGTAGCATCAGTACGCCATAAAATCAATTGATAGCACTGGTCATCAGGGTGAATGTTGATTTGCCTATACATTTGACGTATATCACAAGAAAAAACAATCTTGTGCAATCGAAATATCAGCAACAAATCACAAATGTTGGTCTGCATTTTCTTTCCAGTGAGGAGAATCTCGTTCAAGGAAACACCAGTTGAGGTTTTAGCACTAGCATCAAATACAGTGCGTAGACGTGTAGTACTGCTAGATTCTTTGAGGACGCCATGATGAGGTAGAAAATAATGCAGAGTAGATAGATCAATGGCGCTAGTCATTTCCATATGACCTAATGTCAAATATTCTGACATAAAATCAGTGTACAAAGACTGAAATTGAGGTTGAGCCTTGAATTTTCTTTCTATTGAATTCAATCTGTGTTCAGCGTTGGCTTTGGACTGACCCAAAGGGGGGTGGTTGGCCTTGAATGGCAGTCTGACACAAAATCGTCCAGATTCATCACGTGAATAGGTTGAGAGGAAATGTTCATCACACAATTTTTCTTCTTCAGATTTTTTAGACGCCATTGGAGGCTCTTCTTGTTGCCAAAAACGTTGGAGAGAGTTATGTAGTTCCAAATTGTTGATAGCCAAGAGTGTGGTTGATGCTTGCAGAGTGATGGATGAATCAGCTTTAGGCTTGCATGGAGTCTCTCCCATGACCATAAAACCAAGATGAGTCCCAATTAAACTAGGCAAACCAGGACCAAGATGATGGACGATCTGGTTGAGCAGAAGAGGAAAAACAGAACCACCAAGCAGAATGTCAATGCCTCCAGCTAGATGAAATGTAGGGTCAGCCAGAATATATGGTCGCACCTTTTCCAATACCTCAGAAGCAATTTCCATGTGAGGTAGATCAACACAAATTTTATCAATAATCAAGAACTCTTGATTGAGTGAAATCACTTTTCACCCAGAGTTTCAATAGACAAAGTGAGGCCCTTAGAACGGATGGGGGCTTGAGAAAATCCAACAACGCTGTGGTTGCTCTTAGTACGAGGTGCACACAATAATTGTGCAGCATGTTCATTGATGAAACATGACTGACTACCAGAATCAGCGAGTGCGCGGAAAACATAACTGTTTCCATGAGGAGGAGGTAATTTTAACAAGTAGCGTTCCCAATAGCACTGTAGATTTTGATGAACAATGAGAGGGTTGATTATTATCAGTAGTGGTCAATACTACTGAATGAGGTGTCATGTTGACTTGAGGTTGACCCACGGAAGCTGCATGGCTACTGGGTTGAAGAGGTGTCATGTTGACAGTTGAATTGTTATTTTCGAAATGCAACAGACTGTGGTGCCGTTTATGACATGTGAAACAGTTTGATTTCGATTTACACTTTTCAAGAGTATGATTTCCTAAACAAGAAATGCATCTTTTATTTTCTTTGACAATTTGAAAACGTGCTTTGGGTGCTTTGGTTTTGAACACAGGACATGAATAAATCTTATGTTCATTGTTGTGGCAAACAAAACAATCAAAAGGTTTTGTATCATTTTTAGATTCATCATAAGTAGTAATCAATGCTACCTTATTTGTAAGAGTACTCCTATTTATTTTAGGAAAGTATTTATTTTCATTTACTGAAGTAGACATTGTAGCGGTTTTGGAGGTAGAAGTAGAGTGGAGATTTGAATTTTCAATTTCATTGCACTCCTGAGTTAGAAAAGTAATTATTTCTTGTGATTCAGTAAGTACAGATTCGCTAGATTTGTTCAAAGAACGAAAATGTTCAAACTTTTTTCGGAGGTTATTGTCCATTTTACGCATCAACATAGCACACAGTAAAGGGTTATTAGCGGTTATATCAATTTTTAACCCTTTTAAAGCTTGGGTGTTTTCATTGTAAGAGTTCAGAAATTTACGCATTTGAGCCGGTTGATGAGTAATATTGGATAAATCGAGAATTTTATTGAGATGCAATGTTATCAAACGGCGAGGTGAGTTGTAACGTTCATAAAGCAAGTCATACGCAACCTGATAGTTACTCTCAGTTATTGGCAATGATTTAATAAAATCGAGAGGTTCTCCTGAGACAGAGCTCAACAGGTATTGAAGATTAGTTAAACCTGACAAGGTAGAATTTGAATGCATGATTGAATTGTATAAATTAATAAATGAAATCAATCAAGAGGGTTTCAGAAAATTGTTTCAAATCAAGCTTAGGTCAGCGATTTGGCTGTTTATTGTTTACGTGTCACTGCTTCAATTTAATTTCTAGGTTGTGTAACGTTAGATTAATATAATCGATCATTTCATCTGCACTATTTAGTGGTGCATAATTGGGTTGGAAATCTTTGTCTACTTCCAATTGTAATTCATGATACGAATCAAGTGAGTCTGATAAGTCTGATCTTAATTTGTTCAAAGATTTTGAACGAGCAAGTAATTTCTGATAAATATCCTTATCAGAGCTCTTTTTTGACATATCATATAAGATTTGAATTTGTTCAAATGCATTATTTTTCTTAGCGGTGATCACTGCTAAAGATCTAGCCATTATAGAGGTTTAATTATGTACCGTACTGAAAAAAAGGAAAATATTTTGAGAAGGATAAAGTCGCGCCAAGAGGGCTGACGTGGCGTCTTAGGTGATGGAGGCCCCTGAAGAAAATGTAGGGAAAAGGATTAGGGGAATGATTTAGATTCAGCAGGAAATTGAAGTACGAAGAAATAATATTATTTTTTGAATAATGACTCATGAAGTGATATTGAACCGCTAGAAGTTATCTTAACTCTCATTAGAAACAAGCGGGGCATTCATTGGCAGCTTAATCACAACGATATAATAACTAAATAAGTTACTGGATTATAGTATGATATTATCACAAGTATTGAAGTTGACAATATAATAACGTGAGGTACAATATCTAATTGAAAAATGCACTAATAATAGTGATAATAAGCTGATAAAATGACTCGACACACTGTGGTAGTAATTGCGATTACAAATTGAGTGATAATTGGCAAGCATTCACAAATGGAATCGAATAATAAAGCAAAGTAATGCGGTTTTACAATAAGCATGAATATACTGAGAATTCAATTGAATTAAACAGTTATCTGAGTTGAATTCATTCAAGTTACAAATTAAATACAAAGTAAACTTAAACATCCGAGGTATAATACGAATAAATTGAATAATATTTCAATTTTGTAATAAGTAATGTAGTTTTAAACAATTGAATACAATTATCAATTGAGTTCACAAAATAACATTGAGTATTTATTTCAATTGAGTTCATAGAATAACAATGAGTATTTATTTCAATTAGAAATACGCCACAAACCATCAGCAGTTATTTTATTTTGATTTGAAAGCATAACCTAGTGAACGTTTTTCAAGTTCAATGTAAACAAAGTTGACCGTGACGAAATACACAGCTGTAATGTCAACCTGAGCACTACGAATACCGTTATAATCACGACACAACAGAACAATGAGTTGTTTATGCCAAGCGAGCACAATACAATCTACAACTTGCATAGCATTGATAAGGAAATCGTTAGAACGATGTGCTTTATAAGTTTTAAAAATTGAATAGAATTGAAATTGAACAAAAATTGATAGCTTTTATTATTGAGCAGTGAATATGTATTTCCATAAGGTGAAAAAATAATTAATTGATTCAAAAATCCGGTCTCGGACGGCCAAATGTTTTGTGAGGATTGAGCGACGCGGTGAATCGAATTTAAAGAGGCTGTAATTCATAGGGAAAATGGAGGACCTGAGGTTGTAATATTTTAAAAATAAAATAAATGATAGAAATACCTTGATTTGTCCAATCACCGTACACTTGAAGATCTTGCAGCATGTGCGCACATGGAACGGGAACTGCCGATGAAGAAGCGTAGCACTTTGGGGTGTTTCACTGATTACGGGTAAAGTAAATTTGATATGATGAAGTATTTTATGTATGAGGTTTTAAAAGAGGTAAATTGAACTAGTTGAGGTTTTGCACAAAAATTAATATTGAGTGATTTACAAGAGATTGCGGTCAAGGTGCTTTCAAGACAGTCCGTAACATGAGAGAGGCTTGAACAAGAACAAAGGGGTAACTGCCATGAACAGACTATAAACCGCGCATGCGTACTAGCATAAAGTGATCAGAATAGAAAGGGTAAAGCAGCTGGGTTTGTGGCGGTAATATTTAAATACTCTGTTGAGCTGAGACAAGTAGTAGGCCTAACAATTATTCTTAAAACTAAACTAGAATACAAAACACATAGTAATAGAACAGTGTTTATAGAACATAGAATATTCATAGTAATAGAATGTGTTCATATGTATTCACACATACTATGAATATTTATGGAAACTATATCCTATGTTCTATAGATATTCCATCTACCCACTTGGTAATCATCCAGCAGTGAGGTCTCAACTTAAGAGCTCTTAAGGTAGATTGTTCTCACCTCATGTCGGCGAATGTTTCTTTGTGGCGAGAATCGGCGTGCTTTCGGCGAGGTCGAATCGACATTTTGTGTTTGGCGGCTGCGTTATCCAGAAGTGCCACGTCATCATTTCCTAAATCCAAGTCAGGATCGAGTTTCGGCTTTCTGTGAACAAAAAATACGAGGAGTAATTAGAAAAATTCAATTTCAACGAGTTTGTCCTTTCTATTCGGCACAAGAAAATGTTTGAATAGCTTCATCTGTTGAATTTTGAGCCAAAAATACGAGGAGTAATTAGAAAACTTCATTTTCAACGAGTTTGTCCTTCCTATTCAACACAAGAAGCAGTTTTGAAAAGCTTCATTTGTTGAATTTATGCGCCAAAAAAACGGGGAGTAATTAGAAAACTTCAATTTCAACGAGTTTGTCCTTTCTATTCGACACAAAAGAAAATGTTTGAAAAGCTTCTTTTGTTGAATTTATGAGCAACATTTTATCAATATAGGAGAAATTGAGAAGGCGTAAACTGTGAAATTTGAAGATTTTCCATTATTCCACCTGAAAAGCGTTCTTCTGATTGTCGGGTTGCAGCAACCGGGATAAATTATTCTGATTCAGCTGATACAATTTAATCACAATTGTACTGATCTTGGATCAAAACAAAAAATGACCTTGCTTGGTGCAACCCAGGCTTAGTACCTTATCTTTTCGTATCCTAGCATGTTTTCGTTGAAGATTTTCTACACAATTTTCTAGTTAGGCTACTATTGTATCCCATATCCAGGCATTGTATACCCATCCATGAGTCATCTCATGTTGGCATTATCGGTAGCAAAAAAAAGAATTGGGTACCTACAAGTTACAATTTGAATTCACTAGTGTTTGTCATGGGTCTTATTAGACCTCACAACTGGAGATATAATCTAAATTTCAAATAATCTGTTATTCTCTGTTATCAACCTAAATACGTATTTGAACCATAATTTAAGAAACTAGATCCAGAAATTGAAGACGTTCTGAACGATTGCCTGATTCTCTTCCTAAAACATAGTATTTATTCGAATGATTCAATAAAGATAATACAGTATCTACATCTACAATGACTACAGATTAATCTATAAATTAGGAAATTAATTTTCAAACTCAAGATTTAATAATCTGTAACATAAACTCACTTCCAAATTCGTGAGCCTGAATCTGTATGAACCTACTGAATAGAACCTACTTGAATGAATTCATGGAATGTTATAAACTGACAGATAACAATTGAAATCAACTTCTAGTTTGATGGCATGATAAAGAGCTCAAGTAGAATAATCATTTAAAAATAATAAATAAGTAGTATTAGTGGAGGTTTTAAAAATATATTTCAACTAAAGTGGCAACTTCCCACGTTATCGATGCGTCAAAGAGTAGATTTAGCCACTCTCAAAATAAACTTTAAATGAAAATAAAATTTCAAAGAGGATGAATAAGTAAGTATAAAGTGCAATCGAATGTTTTAAATTGTTACCTCAAGTAACAACTTCCCACGCATTCTGATGCCACAATGAATGAGCTAGAGCCACTCTCAGAACACTTTTTATGAGCGAGATGGCTAATTTCAGCAATCGCTTATTACACTGAATTAACCTCGTCTTCGACCGATTTTTAATACTAGGTCTCTGGCTGTTTATTTGCACAATTACTGTTTAATGGTGCATGTGATCAACACACTGCAATAGACGAAGTGCCAAGGGTGAAGTTTCAAATCACTTTCTAAAAATACGGGCTCAAAACTTTCTCCAGTCCTTGATTCAATCTCAATCAGGGCTGGTTGAAAAAATCACATTGGATGGTAAAATTATTCAAGTCTCAACAGTATTTTGATGAGAATGTTGTATCCAAAATTAATTTGTAACAAATATTTCTGTCTACACTTCTTTATATTATTAGTTATTAGGGTATTTCATAGATTGTCACAAATATTAATAATTACTGTAATTCGAATCCTCTGATATGCTATAACTGATCAAGGTTAATGTATAGTAACCTTGATAACTGATTGGTCAGACAACAGACCTTATAGCCGGCGAAAATTTGATGAATGTAACCATCCAAGAGTTTTCAGAGGATAAGAATTGAATTATTCATATCGTATTATTGTTGAGCTGGTGATACTATTCTTTATTTTAAAATCTTCAACTTGTCACAATTGTATTGATATTGTAGATTGAATTCCTTCTCTAAACTTTTAGATTACATTCAATCAAATTACAATTCTATTGGAATGTTTTACTGAATGCACTAACAATGTAACAAAAAAACGTAATGAGCATTACCTATACATCTCATTCTAATTTCCAACACTTTTACAAAATTGAATTTGTTCAGCAAAAATTATTTCGACTGCTACTTTCATTATGCCTATTCTCTTTTTAGTTTTTTTTTATTATTATTACTATTTTCATTTATTCTATTCTCCTTATTAGTTTATTTTCCTAAAATGCATTGGAATACGTTAATGTTACATTACACATTGTTGTTTAACATTACATTCTATTAAACTCAGAAGAAGAAACTCACCAAAACAACATTCAAATGAGGTCATTTATGCTGTACGGTAATGAATTGAGTTTTTTGGAATCAATATAAGACATTCAGAAAAATATTTTCACTAAAATAAATTATTATTCTCTCATTATTGTTTCTCGTTCTTGTACTAACGGTACCTGTAGGCCTATATAGAACTAGTACCTACAAATCAGTATTTAAGAAGATGTGCTTATTATTGACTTCAACATAGGCTTAAAAGCTAAACCAACTCTCGTCTTTGTAGAATATTAGGCCTATATATTTTTGTACCATATTATGATGATTTGTGTGTTTCAAATGAATGATTGGATTGAGTATGATTATTTTTCTCAAATTGATTCAACTAGATAGATGTCAATCTCACCTGAATATGACAAATAGACCTATAACTTCTAGTTTCATAACTTTGCTTACATTTTTTGTTTCAGGGGGTCGAGGAACTGAGACCCATTTTCAGCGTCCAGTTGATGTACCTTGAAACGCGTCATATACTGTAGGTGCCGGCATTAAATAACTGCCGTAAAAGCGATGCTTCTTTGCACATTACTCATATTACACAAAAGTTCTCCAAGAGTAGATTTTAGAAGAAATTGACAAATAGAAAGAATTATTTGAACAACAGAAGAATTGAAATATCAAGCTTTCTATTACAGCCTAAAATACGTCCAAGTCAACGTAGCCCGTTTAAGAGAAGGGGTTGATTGCACGAAAACCAATTAAATTTAACTGCCTCAAGATGTCCATTTGAGGATCTTAAGGCTAGGCGTACACCGGTTAGTCAAGACAAGACAAGACGAGATTAGTCACAGTAATTCACATAGATGCTTATGTAGCAGCACACACCGTTGCAATGATTAATCGGTGTGTGTTGCTTCATAAGCAACTATGTGTCTTGTCTTGTCTTGACTAACCAGTGTGCGCCTAGCCTAATAGATATTTTGTTACATTGCATCTGTCAGATGACGTCATATTACGGCAGTTAAATTCAATTCGATTTTCGATAAATGGCAAAAAGGCTTACATGAAATAAATTGTAGCCTATTCATCTGATACATTCATTACCCACGATTAATTTTGTGTTATCCACTTTTAATAAAAACATTATTCCAAACCTTTCCAGCTAGTCATGAACAACAAGGAAGAGACATTAATCAAAACTTTTTCAACACAAAGCAGACACCAATGCACAGCTGTTGTAGATCTAAGGACGTACGGTACACACTGGAGTGTGATAACACACAGTTTGACACACTCCTGCTCTACATTCTGATGTTGAACAGAAGAGTGCACTGAGAGAAAAATGATTAATCTGAACTCGAGTATAACTCGAAAAAATATCAGCCCAACAGAACAGCATGGGCGGATTGTACACTGTCAAGATACCCTTCCCGACACAAAAATAGAATAAGCTTATTTATTCTACTAAATTAAATTTAGTGGATTCTAACGACTTAGCAACTGACGTAAACAGAAGGTCTCCATCAAGATTGCGCTATAAATTACATTGATTCAAAGCCGCTAGTTTGTTACTGTAGTCCCCATTAAAAGTTTGATAACAGAACAGGGAATCGGGTAGTAAAGAAAAAGCGAAGCAGAAAGCAATCATGTTGGAAAATCTTATAAGCAGTGCACAACATTATCTAGATTCATTGATTATCTCTAAAATCCATAGTGAGGTCTCATGAGGCAACCACATCATTCTATTATAATATTGTTCTAAAATATAGAAATGGGTCTAAAATAAATTCACTTGAAGAAATAAAATTAGTATTTATAAATTTCTATGTATTTGAGGCAGGATGGCAACATGAAATAGCAACGTTTTACAATTTTCAAATTGTATAAGAATCTAATCACTATACAATCATCAAGGCTGTGCATCAGCATAAAAAAAAGCTTTTTTATGGTGACCTTTTTTAAAGTTTCTTGATTTGGATACTATCAAGCTATAAAAATGGAATACATTTCAGAGGAAACATTTTTTTTTTTGTCATTAGTTTGGAAAAAAGTATTTTCGAAAATAATTTCTTCAAAAAATAACTCAATTTTCAATTCAAATGGAGAATCCGTTATTTTTCTCAAAAGTTGATATTTTGAGAAACTAATTATATCATGTGATAGACAATACCTTCAAGCATGCATGCTCAAAAATTTCATGATTGTATTTGCAACCAATTTTGAGATGACCTCTTCCAAAATTTCAACTTTAGGCGCCCATATCTCAGAAACTAATGACAAAAAAAAACATTTTCCTCTGAAATGTATTTCATTTTGATAGCTTGATAGCATCCAAATCATAATTTTTTTTAAATCACCATAGAAAGTTTTTTTAAGCTGATGCACAGCCTTTTAACATGACTGCATTGTAGTGGTTCCCATAGGCTCATAGCCTACACTTTGATCATTGTAAAAAACTGTAAAGTAATTCCATTGTGCCTCAAAATTGATTTGTTACTACTGTATTTGAATTTTGTTATGAAATGTTATGAATTTTGTTACTAGCAAAATTAACCAGCTACACAATCAGTCCTAAAAGAATATTCCCGCTGTCTGACAATATTTATTTATTGCTTTTGAGAAAAATACCAACTCCTATTTACAAAATCTTATCAATCTTATCCAGCGCCTTATCAAGAACCAGAAATTTAGTAAGTGGTTCAATACTGTTCTTCTCAACATTTCCAATTATGTTAAGAAAATTTTCGTTTTTTAAATTATTTTCCAATTATATAAGATGAATACTTTTGGACTTTGAATTATTATTCTCAATCATTTTCCCAATAACGAAAATTGACAAGCACAATCAGCTCAGGAACTGGAAGTACAGTAAGCCGCCGTGCACCAATTAGCCTATATTCTTTTGAAAAAGGCGCCCATTTTCTATTTATCAACAAACCAACTGCAGAACTAATTCAGTGTATATATTTTGGTCGCATCGGTCAACGAAGAGACACAAAAATGGTGGAATTCTCAACTTTGGAAGTGGGTCCGTGTAAATGTCGTAGCCTTGGACTGGTGCCATTAATTCAGTCACTTAGGCTAACTATATCCTCGTTTGGCCAACTTATTTACGGTATCCATCTAAATATATAAGCAGCATTTCTTTTATTTTCAAGAACACTATTCTTGTTGGTAGCTCCTTTTATAGAGTGCTTTCAGTCTCAACACCTCACAGTAATTTGAAGGTGAGGGCCGATGAACTAACTAGCTTCCTCCATTCATCTCTTGAATCAGTATTTTGCACTATAAAGGCGCAAATGCACTATGCATAATATGCAACGTGTATTCGCACCATGAGGCTACTAAACTATAACTGAATAATTTTGCACCTGGACTGGAAATATTGATTACATAATTACAGCTTTCTACAATGTTTAAAATGTGTGAGAATTCATCCACTACAATGCTATTAAAATTTTATAGTGAATGAATTTTTTACACTTCGAACACTGTAAAAAGTCGTGATGAATATTGTAATGAATCAATTAATTTTCAATCCAGGTGCCTCTTTTAAAATAAACCACCTAACCCAAATCAATATTTAATTTATTGATTTTAATCTATGCATCATGTTAAAGCTAACTATATTGGAGACTGATTTTTATTCAAATGACAGGTCCCAAAATACTCATAGCATTTGACAATACAATTTTGTCAATAAAAAATTGACAATTGACAATCAATAAAAAAAATTTATCATTGCTAAGTAAGAACTGGGATTTAAGAATAATAATATAATCATAGATTTTGCTCATCAATGAACATGGTACATGATCTCCTACTTTCTTTTCTGATTACAATAGTGACATGTAATCTGAAGGTTAGCCTATCTATGTCTTTCTTGTTTGTTACTGTATTGAGTGACTAGGTTTACTTGTAAAGTCATAAACAATAATACGACAGAACAATTTATTTGTGAATTTCACTTTCAAGCCTCAGTAAACCGTACCGAGGTTTTAAGCTACCAATAATAAATTGTAAGTGACAAACAATCGCAATAATCATGAATCAATCTCTCGGAGATTTTTAATATTTCCAGCATCAATGAAACTATCAACCTCCGTAGAAATACTATCTGTACCATCATTAATTACCACATACTGTTACCAAATCATTAATTAATTGAATGCTGAATAACTAGTACAATAATATATTATTTGTTTACTCAGTGGAGAAGCATGTCTTGTGCAATAACAATAAGAGCCGGCACATGTTTTAAATGTCAAATTAAATAGTAGAAATAGTAGTTCAAAGCAGAAGAGCTGGTTCACTAAATAAATGTAGTAATGTCCAGCTACAGCTACTTGGCAAGAAAGTTCGAGCAATTAAATGCTTTCAATTACCTCAAACAATAACTCATTTTATTACACACCGGTTTACTAAGTTATTAGAATGGCGCATAATATTTCAAGCTGAACAACTTGGAAGATTCCAAGTCGATATATCTTCCTGCTAAGCGTGATTTGGGAAAATTCTTTGAGAAATTCTTCAATTTTTGCAGTCTTCATTCAGTGTAAATCATTCTATTCAAATGGGTTGTGGGTGTATTCTTCTAGATACCCTGACTCCTTTTCTATAATAATTTGGAATACATTACATTTTATCTAGTTATCTACTACTATAGCTTTTTTTAATTAGTGGCTAAGCACCAACACATATATCATGGTCAACTTAATAACTCATGCGTGTTTTTTCAATTCTTAAAAAGGTTTTGAATCTTCCTGGATAACAGCGCTTCTTTCTTGAAATTTTAATATTAACCGTCATTTGTAGAAGGCATCAATGCATTTATAAAGGTTTATTAGTAGAGATGATATTTGAGTCTCAACTCTGTCTAGTACATTGGATACATAAAAAGAATGTTAGTAAAAGGATAATTTTATTTAATTTCTTCCAAAGATATTAGGGTTTGATATTTCCATGAAGAAGTTGAGTTTCATCTTTATGAATACTATAACTAAAATAACTATGAATGTCGTTTTGTTAGATTTTTCAAGAGTTTGCTTTCTCAGAAAATCAGCTCTTGCAATTAATTTGTAAATCGAATCAATCAGTGAAACAGAAATATCTTACTTGAAAAATAATAATAATTAAAGACAAGACTAATATATTGATCCAATGGATTGGAAAATAGTAGTATAGAACAATAAATTGCCTTTTTATTCTTCTTGCATAGTCTGGAATGAGTTCTATTGGAATCGTTTTCTTTTTCAATAAACCAATATTTTTTACTTTCAAGGAGGAAGTATGTTCAAGATTTGAATATTACTGAGCATATCCTCCTCCTTTAATCGGCCTGTATCGGCTGAATCCTTGTTAAATTTTAAAAAAATCATAAGTTCTAATATTGTTTCTGTTGACCAAAGCATAGAAAACTGAGAAGCTTGCATCCTTTCTATACAACCAAAGTAAACGTGTGCCACTTTCTCACTTTTGACAGCATCAGGGGAAGGAGCCCCCGTTTTTAAAACTGACAATCAATAGTTAAAATTTATTAATTGCTCAGAAATGGATCAATAATCGAGCACGCCTCATCTCATTCTTAATAACTACAAATACTACAATAGCAACTTACAAAGCAACTACAGTTCAAATAAAATACAATTGATAATCAAATCACCTCACCTTCACCCATGCCGCTACTCTACGAGTGAAATGACACATTACAGATGATCTGATGAATTGAAGAAAATGATGAACGATCTCTAGACTACTGAGGAGACTTATCCAAACGTAAACACGTATTGCCAAAAATCACTCTCTTAGTGCAATCTAAATTCTAGTTCGTACGTAGAATGATGCATTACTTTAAGAGCAGAGAAAGAATCTGGATTGCACTGGAAGAGGGTTTCAACACAAGTGTTTCCGCATAGACAAGTCTTTAGATATGATGAGACACTACCACCTAGAGTGGTAAACACCAGTTACTCAGGTGGTAGTGGATGAGAGCGATGGTCTGAAACGATCTAAAAGTATTTAAGAATATGGTGGGTTGATGAGTTCTCACCATATCTTTCAATTTCAAAATTAAATGTTTTTGTTGAATAGCATCACAATTTCAAAATTTGATGTTTTTGTTGAATAGCATCACAACTTCATTCACCCACTCCACACGAGAGAGTAGAGTAGTATTATAATAGTAGTTATACAGTAGGAATAAACTGTATGGAAAAAATGTTCTTATAAGAACACGATTGAACCATTGAAATTACATTTTTAAAATAGTACCTATAGATATTGTGAAGAAGTACTCAACAAATGACAACTTCTTCATTATTAAAACTAATGAGTTCAATTCGTCGCAAAATTCAAGTGAATATCTAGAATTTTTAAAGCTTTATATTTGTTTTGTGAATTTGTATTCGGCATCTTAATCTTCAAAAGTCAAAATTTTTGTGTTTTGTAGTTTTTGGATCAATATTATCAGTGGAAAAAGACTCATAATATGAACATAAGTACATAACCTCTAGAACGTGTAATCCAAATTTGGGATTGAAGTAGTTTTGGGCTATGTTGTTATTTCTTCCCACATATTGTGCAGTATATAATTGTCAACAAATTAAATAAACACATTTTAACAATAATTGTTATTCAACAATTTCATTCAACAAAATAACGATTGCATAGTTCTTTCTACTAATTGTATCACTATTAGGCTAGGCGAACACCGGTTAGTCAAGACAAGACAAGACGAGATTAGTCACGTTTAGTCACAGTAATTCACATAGTTGCTTATGAAGCAGCACACACTGATGCAATGACTAATCGGTGTGTGTTGCTTCATAAGCAACTATGTGAAGTATTGCGACTAAACGTGACTAATCTCGTCTTGCCTTGCCTTGACTAACCGGTGTACGCCTATCCTTACTCTGTGACTAACAATATGAACATAAAATGAACAAAAACAATACGCCTTATGCGTACTTGGATCAACTACTAGAGAAGAGTATTTTTTAAGAAGTACAGTACTACAGACATTATGAAAAAGCATTCCACAGATAAAAATTTTGTTTCAACTATACATGTTTCAACTACTATAACCACTACTTAGGGTCTGACTACATGGTGTCCTGTATAAACGCAGATCATTAACATATTTCATTGATAAATTGACGTTACTACTCATGGATTCATCAATGAAATACATAAACATTCATCTGCCGTTCAACGGTTCTCCCATGTAGTCAAACCCTTGTTAACACCACTTTGCCCAATATTTAATGCAAATGAATTATTAAAATTTGAATGATAATGTAGGCTTCAACTATTTCTAGTGTTCGAATGATAATAATGTGTGATGGCTACCATGCTTATCCAAGAAGCATGTTCAACAATGATGAAGTCTGAAATTACTATGAAAATCTACTATTGAAAGTTTACTACATGACTAATGAATGTTAATAATGATGATAATGAAGATGGGTGATTCAAAAACGCATAAAGTCGATAACAACGTTTTTATTAAGTAAGATTATTAAAAACAAAGCATAACAAGCAGTCACATCTCAAAAATGTACAGGAAAATAATCGTTTCTAAAAATTAATGACAAGTATTCACCGGGCTGAAAGACAATAGGGAATTGTTACAAAATATTTCTTAAATGAAAAGTAATGAACACATGGGAAGAAACAAAAACTGAAATATTAATTTCGTTTATAAAGACTTATTAGTTGATGGTACACTCCCGGGGAGAACTAAACTGTTCAAGTAATATCACTTGGATGGTGACTTCTATAACCATTCATAAATAAATTACAAATTCTTATATACTACCTCAATTTTTCAACTCCCTTCTTTACTCTTTATTTTCAAGAAGAAACATTCTTTATATTGAAGAAGAGACATTATTTCTTTCAAAAACAAGTTACCACATCCCAAACTTTAAAATTTTCCAATACGGTGCCTAAATTCATATCAAATCCCCCAGTTTCCTAACACTATAATTTCTAAACTTTTTCATTTTTGGTTTTAATACATTTTTTCTGGCTTCTTCAAATTCTCATTCAAGTAGACTATTTATCATTTTCACTGAAATCGTCTTATTGAAATCCTTTTCCATCTCTTCTTTCATTTCATTTCTCGTTCTTTTACATTTTCCAATCTTTCCTTCCTCCTCTGCCCTTCCAATTCATCTTCGTCTGATTTTTTGGTCTCACTTTCCTACTTTACTTTCAATATTCTTTCCATATATTTGTCTGTGATTTCCATGAATAATTCATCTCTTCTTTTCATTTAACGCCACCTTCCCTCTCTTCCTATCCTCCTTTTCTAGATGTCATCTTTCCTACCAACCTTCTACTAAATTTCCCCTTTTTCTACATTCCTTGATCAGTTTGTCCTAAAACAACCCTTCCAGCAACGATCAGTATTTCTATAATCAACCCATCCTATCTCAGCCCACCCCAACACTCATCTCTTGTTTCCTCATCAATAAAAAAATAGAGCTAAGATGAAGTTCGTGTTTTGGCATTATCTTCCTAGATCACTTAACATCACAATAAATCGGTCTCCATTGAATGTGGTCGACTAATCCTCGATTCGGAAGACCATTAACTGCAACAAAAATGCACGATGACTGCTAGTTTCTAGAATTAATTAAGCCTAATAAGCTGGAAGCTGTTGGGTAACTGGAGACTGTGAAGAGATTATGGGCTGGTTACAAGAAAGCTGGAAATATTTAACCGCCATAAACTAACGTCATTTATAGAAACTGATAGGGAAATAATTGCTTTCGCTCAGTTAGATCATAGAAGTTATATTATGACAGTTAAAAGTTTTCGGCTTTCATGCAACTGGCCCAAAGAAAGAAATAGATGGAGTATATCACCCCTAGAAGAAAATATGAAACAAATGGGATAGAGTATTGAAATCTATCCTCATGATGATGATGATGATCATGTGATGATGATGATATTGGTGATGTTTGTAATGAGAGTGAACCAAACCATGATAATCAGCTACAAGCAGGTATCAAACTAAGAGAAATGTAAGCATAAAATTCAATAATAATCCTATAAGCAAGTGAAACTAGAATAGCTGTAAAGCATGTAAGTTATAAGCAAGTAGAGCTGTATGCAGATTGTAGAGCTAAGAAAAGCTAAAAGAAGCAAGAAGAAGCATGCACAATCACCTAGTGATAAATACAATATATAGCCTAATAATATGTAGAGAAAATAGTAAGCTGAGAAAGGAAAGCTGGAAAAGAAGCAAGAGAAAAAATACCACTAACTGGTGATGAATAGAAAAATGCTCAACATTCATGCTATTGCTTTCAAAATGTTGAAAAATGAATGATTCCAAAATGTTAAGTTCAAATATTTGAACTAACAATAAAAATGATGAACCAGTATTTTTTTACTTTGATTATGAACAACATTGTTCTATTAAAAAATTATATCCGTTTCAAGTCCATATTAATTTTATTATGGACATGTTATTAAATAGGTAACAGTAACAAACTTATTCTGTTTGAATATGTTTGTCGTCAAATTTACAATATAATGTAGGCTACAGGCAAATACTAATTTCAAATTTGAGAGAAAAATTGATTTAGCCCCTACTGTATTTCTCGAAGTGAACAATAACCAGAATGATGAATGTACTGCTTTCATGAATGCTGGAGAACATTTTTCTATTCATATCACTTTATATGTACATCCCAGGTGCTATATATAAATAAAACCAACAGAGACAATGTTAACTAGCTCAATACAAACCACCCAACACTCATTTTAAAAATAAGTTTCTCTACTATAGTATACAAACGAATATTATAGAATAGTACATCTTAGAATTACAAAAAGCGGTTGGCTTGTAACTCAGCAAGGACGAATAAAACTTTATTGTTGATCTCTTTTGTTACAGAAATTCTCACAGAATGTCATCAAAGCGACCCACTCTTGAGCTCATTGATACGGTTGAGGGAGTTTTCAAATATTTTCAAGGGTTGTAAGATCCCACCCAGCCTCAAATTGTCACAGAATAATAGAATCTAGTCACAATAGACAAATTACAAACCTTGACAACAAAACCTATTTCAAATAATCATAAATGAAAGTCATCACAAACAAATTGCAAACTTTAGTTAAACCTTGACAACTATTCAAACTAGAAAACAAAATTCAAAATAACCACTCAAGCCTAAAAACTTATTTACAACCCTCTTTACCCCCACTGAAATGTTAACGACTGTTTGGCAATTTGAAGTGCATGTGGCAGCCTAAATATATGAGAGCAATTATCTATGTCAAATAATGTCTATTTAAATGTTCGTCTTTTATTTATATCGTTACTATCCGGAAAATTAACCCTGGCAATTTCCCACCGAAATAACGGTTACAGAAAATGATCAGTGATATAATTGGGCCAACTCCCACACGAGAATGAGAGAGAGAGAAAAAACTAAGAATGAGGAAGAGAGCAAGAGGGAATGAGGAGGAAGAGAAAAAGGATGAGGGAGAGAATTAACGAATCAAGTTCGCTGTCACGTCAAGAGGTTTGCCTAAAAGTGATTTGTTTTTGTGTTTAATTTCTTTTTAAACGGCCGACTGAGAAAAGGCAAAACAGGTCAAGAACAAAACAAGAGAGATCGTTCAAAGTGGTAATTGCGAAATTTGGCTCGAGCCCTGGCAAGTAAACATCGGAGGCAATGAATATTATGAGAGCCAAAATATGAATAAAATGTAATTAATGTGAATATTGAATGAGTTGACTCAAATTTGATCAAGAGTTGTGAGATGTTGCATAAGATCAAAGCAGTTACACGAAAATCCAATTGAATTTAACCACCATAAAATGACGTCAGATTCGTTTATTGGTTCTCGTTAAATTGGTTCCGTTAGATGACATCATTTTACAGCGGTTAAATTTAATTATATTTTCGTGTAACTGGCCGCTAGAAAATTGCAAAAGGAGTTGCAAAATTTTTAGCATTTGATGAAACATGTTGAACACTATTTACTCAATCTGCCCCCAAATAAGAGACATAGCTGAATGCAAAAGGAATTCCAAGTACATTTTTTATAAAGCTTGCATTTATTTTATAGGAGAATTGAATCCAGTGAGAAATGCTGATAAAAGAGTGTTGTTCGACGGAGAGAGCGCATTTTTTGGGAATATTCTGTAAAATTATTGGTAGAATTAGTGAGATGTTCTCTAACGATAGTGAACCTGATGTTCTGATTGAATGTATTCATCGGTTTTGTTTTCAGCTACTACTAACACCAAAAATGCATAACTGACTTTTTCAGATTCTGAAACGGATTAAGATTTTTCATGATAGGAGCTAGGATATTTTTTGCTGATGATGGGCAAATCATGAATCTGTGACTTGGGTTGTAAATAGATGAAAGAAATAGACATAGACATTGTCAAACCACAGTTGTCAAAGTTGTCAAAACTGTGGTTTGACAATATCTATGTCTACTTCTTTCATTATGAAGCAATACCACAGCATCACATCACACACAACAAATATTCAGTAAATAGATGTTAGGCAAAATAGGAATCGGACCCATGGAATCAGTAGAAGTTTGAACAATAGGTTACAATAAACGTAATTTTGTGGCAAATTTTGAAAGGACTTTCATAGGAAAATATTATAGGATGAACAAAAAACAATAATTTTCGGGATGAGGACTCAGCCCATACTTGTTTCTGTTGAAAAAGATGATAAAATCCCATTCCTTTCAACGTTTTCCACCAAATAACGCAGGGGAAACAAAAACTAGCCATAATTCAAGGACGCTAAAAAAACTGGCAAATAAAACAACTGAGGAAATTGCGAAACTTCGCACATTTCTTAATATAGGTATGTTTGATTGAAGGACAATCAATGAAGTAAATTAATTGGCTAACTTTCAAGCTGAGAATAGCTTTAGAATTGGCAATGGCAGTACTGTAGTATGTCTTATTGCTTGGCTAAATGAATGGCATGTTAGTAACCTGAACTCAAAAAAGGAGTGAATATCAAATTTCCATCTTGTTTTGCTGGTTATTGGATTAATTAATTAGTACTGTGTAAAGTGAACTAATTATTATAACTTGATAATAGAAACTGTTGAATCCTACCAGACGAGAAAGCTAAGAATAATTTGAGAAGACTTGGATATTGTAGGCTAAAGAACTTGGATATTGCAGGCAAAAGACAATTTAAAAGCAATGATGAAAAAGGATAGTAGGAGAATGTATATTTCTTGAATGAAGGTTGAACCCCGAAAAAATATAAGTGTTTATCAATATTATTGACTACTATTACTAAAAAAGAATCAATGATTGTAGTTCATAATAGAAAACTGAATTGAGTTGAAAATTTACTTCATCTTCTGGCATTTTTTGAATAATTCAGGAGAGGATTTGTCTAGATTTTTCATTATTGACCACATAAGAGATTCGCCAACTTTTCATTCACTTGATTTTTCCACGTTGCTATATTTCAATGTTCTTTTATAAAAAACTATAATTTTCTCTGAGTAAGAAATGCATTTCCATTTAAAATATAGTTGACTAACCTAATTCAAAACTGTTTTTCCCATTTCCCTCAAGTCTAGAAACTAGTAATTTACGAATTTGATATTTTATTGTACACTAATAATGTATTTAAACCTGTATGGGCCTCAAGTTCATTATTATTTTCTGACACTGGCTTTTGTTTGGATAATATTCACATTTTGGCATGCAAGCAAGAGAAGTGTAATGACGTCACGACTATGACGTAGCAAGGTGACTTACTTGGAGTCTGATCGTTCAGTTTTCAAGACGAGCACCTTGTCTCCTTTGCGTAGATTGATGCCATCCTGTTCATCAGGCACAAAGTCATGTTTGGCCACGAATATGTCTTTCGAACTGATTATTTCGCCACCGTATTCCTGCAACCACGTAGGCTTATATTAGGAAAATTACTAAACAAGCAACATATTATCACGTAACAACGATTAAACATATTATGATGAATTGAAACTGTACAGTGAAGTATATAAAACTGAATGTTCGTAATATAAAACTGGCATAACATTTATAACAAGTATGATGAAAATCATGAGGACAAAACATTTGATGAAACAAATTACTTTTTCTTTTAATTAAAACTAATAAACATTTACTTCAATGGCAATGAAAAATGTTTAGAATGCTACTGGGTGTTTTATAAGAAAATTGACCCAACTTCAATATGCAAAGTATACGTACGAGAGGTTTCAATTTTTAGTAGCAGACTGTATTTAGGTTTGTAAAAACTACTAATACTGTATAAATTATTGTATTTTTTCAGTTCTCAACAAGTTTTCAATTTATTTTATATCAGCTATTGAGCTGTGCTCAAGAATTCATTGTTAATGGATAACCATAAATGACAAAGGTTTTCAGCTCCACACTCCAGTTTTCTTGTAACAATAACAATTTCTGTAAATTGTGAGAGTCAAATGAACGTAGGCTAATTAAAAACCTACATATATTATTCAAATTCCGATATCAAGCGCCATAAATTATATTCTAGTAATATTCTTAAAAAGAAAAAATAATTTTTGAGGGTTCAGCAAAACTGAAATAGCCTCCTCTAATACAGAGGAGGCTATGATACTGCAATAGGCCGCAATCGTTAGTCTGAGAAGATGCATTGCTCTACAAAATTGTTCTACTGCGACTAGGGACTTAGCTTGAACAAGCTATGCATCAGTCATGGGGCAGATGATACGAGTAGGCATTCTGCCAGAAGATTATTGGGATCATCAAATATTTGCTAGTGACAACATACGTAATACATGTAGCTCTGAGATCGATGGACCCTTTCTATCATTCAGTAAGAATTTAAAAAAATTCAAAAAGTTATTCTAGTTAGTTCGAATTGGAAGAAAAAATCATTAAGAGTTTGATGAAAATAGTACTGTACACTCTCAACACATAATCAGTGTTATTACAGCAAATTCTAGAACTTCTCTTCAAATTCTGAGTAACCTCACCCTTGTTATATAATATTCTTTTCATTTAAATAAATCTAGAATATCATTTCTAGTCTTTCTTACGATTTTCACACAATTTGCTTGTGCGACGGTAATGAAAAGATTTTTCATAAGAGTGGAACCAAAAACCCAAGAAGTTGTGAATTATTCAAGTTCTAATAACACTATACTAACGGAAAACTTTCAAGTTATGCATCATTTTCAAATAAGTTGGAATCTTCAACAGGGGTTTCCACATCAGTTTTCAATGCATTTCACACGAAATTGAGTTTGAATTTGATGAGAAACACAAAACTTATTAAACAGAATATACCACTGCATTATTAATAATTAATTTACATGCTTGAAAAAAATATCAGCAGTCAACATTACAAAGCTTGAAATTGAATTGAGTTAACATAATGATAATGGGAAAAATCGTTTGGATATCATTTTCATATTATCTCATTAGTAAGTTCCTCCCAATTCTAGATGTTAATCGCAACTAAATAGTAATTCGAATTCAGAAGTGCAAGACTTTATAATACTAATTAGGCATGAAAAATGGAAGCCAAGGCGGAAATGTTGAAATCAGTGTTGTTTAAAGTGGAGCAAACATTCAAAGGTAAACGTGTTGGCTTCCAATAGAAAACCTAATAAAATGTAAAAATAGGCTGTTGGCAGTTTTTAAACGGGTCGCCTCTACCTTTACAAAACTGCCAAGTCAATGACTTAATGACAGTACACACTTTTCTGCTTTACTCATTTCCCCCCACCCTCAAAATGTCCAATATTCAAGATTTTCCTACCAACAAAAACTACAAATCAAATACAAATTGTAATACCGGTAAAGGAATAAGAAAGCTTACAGGCTACTATTGTATGAGTTAGTTTTAGCACAGAGAACAGACTTAGTAATGAGAGTATGATAAGTAATGAGAGTACTACAGAGTATTGCTTCTCTATGGTTTCAGCACAGATAACGTAAATACAGATTTACGTTATCTGTGGTTTTAGTTAGTCAACACACAGCGCTTGCAGTTCTATTCAATATCCAGTGTTTATGATCTGCCCAATATACACTCTTATTAAGTGGATATTAACAAACTTGGAAGAGTTTTCTGAGAAATTTCCAAACAGAAGTGATATGTTACAAAGCATGATGAGAAAATTATTGAGTAGGTAGGTATAATGAATTGATAGATCGTGAATTCAACATCAACATGAAAAGACATGACTAAACGACAGCCAGAAATGTGTACATTGTGTACTTCAAAAGATCACATAACCAAGTCCAATAATTTCAGAAAATAAGCTGAGCCTTAATTTTTATAAATAATTAATAAAGATGAACTATATTACCACACTAATTGCAATATTATAAACACAACTGCTTAATTCTAATTACGCCAACAACAGGATGTCACATGCCGAACCTCACAACTTCTAACCTCAAAAATAAACACAACTCTTCTTTCATCTGTTAAAATGTACAGGGTTACAAACATAATAACTATGATTAGGTTTGTTGACTACTTGTAAAACTAGACCATTTATGTTGGTACCAAAGTTCCCCGCTATTTTAGAAATTATTACGGGACTATGAGTAGATATCTCAGAGCGTGTTATTCTCCAAACTTTCATCTAACAAATAGGTAGAAATTATTTTACCCGAGGTCAGACAAATAAAAAAATAGCAAACCAAAGAAAAATACAATTAATTCAATATTGAATAAAAATTAGTTCACTGTATCATACTTAATGGTTTGAATTGTCAGGGTCAGAGAGCAACATTCGGTTTGAGCAGTTTAAAATACAATACTACCGATAGTATTTTGAATAGTTTTGAAGAATCAATTGAGTAACAATTTTTCAATAGTTTAAAAGGTCCTAAAATACGAATGGAAAGTATAAAAAACGATAAATAATAATTAAATGTGTTGAATAGTTGAGGGTGAATAATGAGATAGCCTGAACAAAAATAGAACACCATAAAGCCCAACCGATTTTTCCACAAATTTAGAAATCCAACAAAACCTGTCTAATCTCCAGAACAGATGCGAGTTGTAACAATAAACATTCAGAAGATTCGTGTTTGATTCAGTTAGCTTAAAATCCTTCTCATCTCTGCAACCTTACTTTTTCAACCGGAGTTTTAACACTTTTGCATCAATTTTCAGCTGCATTATAAGACGCTCAACCCACTTATAACCTCACTTGAATCATTGATTCGATGCAATAACTCTCTCTATAAGACTACAGTGAATGTCAGATAAATAAAATAATTATAATAGCTGTCAGTCAATAACATCAAAAGTGAAGTAACCAAAAAAATTACAGCACACATCATTTAATAATTGAGTTAATATGACACACACCAATCACATCACACTAAACTGAATACACTGTTAAATAAAAACATAAGTTTACATCTCTTACGGTTTTGTTGTGGTACCTTCTTTGGGAGTTGTGGCTTGTCTGGAATGGGATTAGGCTGATGTGCATTTATAATAGCTTTTACTTCATCTGAATTCTCGACCTTGTTGTCATCATTGTCAATCTTGCAGGCATACATGGAAAATATGTGCTTGACTGGCTTGGGCAGTCTGAGAGCAGTGAACACATGGAGTGGATCAAAATGATGAATGCCCTTCTCATCAAGCACACTGTAGGGCACTTGGCCGGTGAGGACAGCGCGTGATGCCTCTCGTGGAACAACCGCTTGCAATCCATCCTTGATGATGAGCAGAATGCCTCTCTGGCGACTGCGCATCAGGTAGTCTTCCATGGCAAGGCCATTTGCTTGCAGGAATATGTCCAGTGGAATGTCAGCTGATGACTCTAGTGGAGGAGCTTCTTCAGGAACCACCATCAGGGCTGCACTTTCCCGAACCAGTTCCCTCAACAGTGCATCAGTACGTGCCAACTCAGGATCACTTTCCAGCTTGTGAAGAGCCTTAGTGAATGTGGGCCTGTTCTCAGCCAACTGCTTCATAACTGTGAGCCGCCTCAAAATATCCCATGTCATCTTATCAGCAGACAGAGCCTCTGTGCTCTTGGGATCAGACAGAACTTGCAGCAAATCCCCAGCCACCTCATCAAGCCCCAGTGCTCTGGCAAATCCAACAGCCTTCAAAATCATACTCTTGAAATCAGCTCCCTTCCTATCATTTATTAGATTCAGCACACTTGTTTCACTTGTCTCCTTCACTACACTGATTATAGCTGAATGAAGTGTGTCACATGCTTCATTTTCAGTATCCACTCTTGTTGTGGATTCATATATAGTTCTAACTACAGCTTCTATTAATTCTGGTCGACTTTCACTGATATGTCTGAAGGCTATACTGAACATTTCTCCACCATTACTTAGCACTTGGTTCAATTTTTCTGTTGCTTTGGGATGTTGTTTTCTAATTTCTTTAATAATATTGAGCACACTAGGCTTCCTCAAATTTTGTAATTCATCAGAAATTGTAATGAACTCATGTAACTGATCAAGCACCTCTATTTTGTTAGGAGCATCCTTCAGTTTCTTCTCTAATAGAGATGATAATGTTTCAAACATTTCTGTCTCAAATTCAGACTCTACAACTGCTTCAACCATTTTCTCCAATAATTGCATTTGTTCTCCAGTGCATGTAAGTGTTCTCATGATATTAGGATCACAGTTGAATTGAATAATTGTTGACAATATCTGGCTGAGTTTTATTGTAGATAGAGCATCAAGGCCTAAACGTTGTGAAAGTTCACATGCAGCACTCATTGCAGGTATTGTTTTAACATCTACTGTAGGCACCTCAGCTGGCACTTGCCTTCCAATGGCCATTCCAGCTTGTGATAGCTGTCTGAGCATTTTTGAATTAATAGCAGTTTCACCTGAGAAAGGTGTAATTGAACCAGTCTGAAGTTTTAACAAATTCAGCTCTTCAGGTGTGACTTGGAAACTTTGAACTGAAAACTCACAATCCTCTTCTCCTTCTCCTTCTTCAAGATCAGGGGCAACATATTTCAATCCTTCACTTGTTTCAACAACCTGACCAGGAATGAATATTACCTGGTTTCTTGTTTCAATAACTCTACCAGGAACAAAATGTGGTCCTTCAGCTGTGTCAACTACTTGTCCAGGCACAAAACGAGATCCAGCCTCTTCAGTGAAGATGATCTGGCCAGGAATAAAAGTAGGACCAGCTTTGGTGTCAACTATTTGTCCAGGAACAAACTTTGGCCCATCTACTGTTTCAACTGTCTGTCCAGGTACAAATTTGGGACCTGAACTGGAATTGATGATTTGGCCAGGAACAAACTTGGGACCATTGACAGTCTCCACCACTTGACCAGGAATGAATTGTTCTCCCTTATCAGTGATAACTAGTTGTCCAGGAATAAAGTCATCTTCAAGCATGATGCCTGGAACAAATGTGACATCTTCCTTTTCACCTCTGATCAATTTTCCAGGAATGACTTTGCCTGCTGGGAGACCTGTTGCATTACCAGGGAAGAATTCTACACCCTGTTCTGTTTGTACCATGTGTCCATACAAACCATTTGTCTTCATCTCTGCATAAATACTATACTCATTTGAGAATATTCCAAGAGAGATTTTATTATGGAAAATTACTTCCTCAATCTTATGTGCTGGTGCAAATTCAAGTTTGCCACTTTCTGATATTGATGACTTTCCAGGTAGAAACTTGAAATCTCCTTCCTTATTTTTTACTATTTGTCCTTCAACAAACTTTTCACCTTCAGGTGTGCTCATGCTTGCACCAGGTAGAAATTTGATATCTTCAGGGTCTTTCATGACAAAGGTTCCTGGTATGAAATCAACCTTACCATCTTCACCAGTTAGATATTGACCTGAAACAAATGTAAGACCATCTTCTGTTTTTATATCTTTTCCTGGTAGGAACTTTGTGCCTCCACCAATAGTACAGACACTCTTGCCTGGCACAAACACCCAACCATTTGCCCCACATACACTTTGACCAGGAATAAATTCCACTTCTCCACCTGATGAAATTAATGTCTGGCCTGGAACAAATTTAGTTCCATACTGAGATGTTTCAGTTTGGCCAGGAATGAAGCGACTGTCTTCTGGAGTATCTCCAAGCACTGTTTGCCCAGCAACAAAGTGAGGAACATCACCAACTATTACAGTTTGTCCAGGAACAAACTTCACTCCATCACTTGTTTGCAGTGTCTGGCCTTGAACAAATTTCTCTCCATCTCGAGTCATTGCAACCTGGCCTGCTACAAAAACTTCAACATCAACATTTCTTTCATTCTTCATTTTGATTGGTAATCCTGGCAGTATGCTAACTTCATTACTGGATGTTTTAACTGAGATTCCAGGGACAAATGCATCCCCAGTGGGCAGTTTAACAGTTTGACCTGGAATGAATACTTGCCCAGACTGAGTCTCAACAGTCTGTCCCACAACAAATCTCTTTCCGCCATCAATTTCCACTCTCATTCCATGCACTTCATTCACAAAGTTTCTTGTCAGAGCATGCTCTTGGACTGCTCTATGCCCATTCTTCAATTGAGATATTACTTCTGGTATTTCTTCAACCCTTGGAAGAAGGCAGAAAGATTCAGTTGTGCTATTAAATACTTTTTCAATTTCTGACGTTTTAAACAATTCCTCATGAGAAAGTGTTTTAACTGTTTCCAAGACATTACTATCTGGCTCTGCCAAAAAGGGAGTTATTGGTTTAGCAGCAAGAATTGGATCAAAGCCAACAAACTTCTCAGTGAACAAGGGCTGCTGAACAAGGCCAGGCAAAGACTGACTGAGATTCACTTTTTCAGACACAACAGAAATTCCTTCAACAAACTGCTCTTCTACAATAGTGTTCATAGTAACAGTTGATACAAATTTCATATCTCCATAGTTTCTTATATCAGGCATTCCAGGCAAAAACTGAGTGCTACCATCATTTCTTACAACATAATGACCTGATTGGTGAGAGAATTCTCCTTTTGTTTTCATATTCTGACCAGGCAAAAATTTTGAACCTCCTTCTTCAGTAAGAACTGTTTTCCCAGGAACAAATACCCAGCCACTTGAACTATTGACACTCTGACCTGGGACAAACCCAACTCCACCACTGAGCACTGTAAGCATTTGACCAGGTACAAATTTTTCTCCTTGATGTGATGTTTCAGTTAATCCTGGAATGAACCTACTATCTTCTAATTTCAGTTTAGGCAGGATTTGCCCAGGAACAAAGTGTGGTACATTGTTAACCATCACAGTTTGTCCAGCAACAAACTTGGCTCCTTCATTTGTATCAATAATCTGACCCTGGATAAATTTGTCTGTATCATTGATTGTTACATATTGACCTGCTACAAAATAGTCAACCTCATCTCCAATATTATCCTTCACTTTTATTGGTAGCCCAGGCAGAAAACTAGCTTGATTGTCCAGGGTTTTAATAATTAAGCCAGGAACAAAGGTATCTCCTTTTGCAGTCTTCATTGTTTGACCAGGAATGAATGCTGGTCCACAAGGTAAGTCAACTGTCAGGCCAACTACAAACTTCTGACCTGATTCTGTTTCAATTCTCAAGCCATGCACTTCATTCACAAAGTTTCGAGTCACTAAATGTTCTTGAACAGATTTTTGACCACATTTCAAGTTAGCTATAACTTCTGGTATTTCTTTGATTGTTGGCACCAGCTCAAACGACTTTGTGGAGCTGTTGATAACTTTATCAACCTCTGCTGTTTTGAACAATTCCTCATGATGTAGATTTTTTAATGCATTTGGAATGTTTTTGTCTGGCTCATTCATAATAGGAGTGATAGGCTTGGGTATAAATGCTGTTTCAAGGCCAGCAAAGTTTCCAGTTATTGAGGGTTGATTGATTGATCCAGGAATACATTGACACAAATTCACATTCTCAGGTATTATACTTTTGTCTTCTTTTTTCAAAGAGTTCAAAGCATCAGTGGGCACAAACTGCATATCACCATAGCTTTTAATCACAGACAATCCAAGAACAAATTGAACACTTCCATCATCTGCCATGACATAGTGGCCTGGTTGAAAAGTGATTCCATCTTCTGTTCTTGTTTCCTTCCCTGGTAGAAATCTTGCTACACCTTCAGCAGTTTGTACAGTTTTTCCTGGTACAAATACCCAGCCATTGTCACTATGTATGCTTTGACCAGGAACAAACTCAGATTCGCCATTTGACAAGGCCATAATTTGACCTGGAATGAAATTAGTTCCATGGTGTGTTGTCTCAGTAAGTCCAGGAACAAAACGGCTATCTTCTATTCCTTTTTTCATCAAACACTGACCAGGCACAAAATGTGGGACATTATCAACAATCAAAGTCTGTCCAGCAACAAATTTGACACCTTCACTTGTGAGGAGTATTTGACCCTGAACAAATTTCTCTCCTTCACGTGTCATAACATTTTGACCAGCAACAAAATTCTCAATTTCAACACCCTTTTCATTTCTTGTTTTGATTGGCAGCCCAGGCAAGAGAGAAACACGGTTGTCAGTGGTTTGAACAATAATGCCAGGCACAAAAGTATCTCCATTTGGTGTACTTACAGTTTGTCCTGGAACAAAAGTTGGTCCAGATGGAGTATCAACCATGTGACCTATGACAAATTTCTCACCTGACTTTGTTTTCACTTTCAATCCATGTACTTCATTCACAAAGTTTCTAGTTACAACCTCATCCTGTATTCCTTTTTGGCCATACTTCATATTTTCCATTATTTCTGTGATATCTGCTATTTTTGGAAGTAGCTCAAATGATTTTGTGGATAAATTAAATACTTTATCAATATCAGCAGTTTTGAATAGTTCATCATGGTGTAATGTTTTTATTGAGTTGAGGACATTGGGGTCTGGTTCATTCATATTGGGAGTTATATGGGCAGCATGAAAAACTGTTTCAAATCCAACTGTATTTTCCATGAAGTTTGGTTGTTCAATTATTCCTGGAACAGACTTATCAAGATTGACAGCTTCTGGAACAATTGATATTCTTTTAACAAATTGTTCACCTCTTGGTGTACTAATATTTGAATCAAGGATGAACTGTAAATCTTCCATATCACTTATCAAAGAAGTTCCTGGAATAAATTGGTTTTCACCATCTTCTCCAGCAGCATACTGACCTGGTACAAACACACATGAGTCCTGGGATCTGACTTCTCTGCCTGGGAGAAATTTCAAACCACCTTCAGCACGACAAACACTTTTACCTGGCACAAAATCCCATCCATCTTTCTCTTCAACACTTTGTCCTGCAATAAACTGAGTAGATCCATTTGGCAATAGCACTGTTTGCCCTGGTATAAACTTTGCTTCATGCTGAGTTGATTCTGTTTGTCCTGGAATGAACCTATAATTTTCCAACTTTTCTCCAGGCATAATTTGTCCAGGAATGAAGCGGGGAGCATTGCCAGTGAACACGGTTTGTCCAGGAACAAATTTCATACCATTGTGAGTCATAATAGTCTGACCTTGAACAAATTTTTCTCCATCTCTAGTGACCACATTCTGACCAGCAACAAAAATTTCAGTTTCAACATTCTTCTCATCCTTAATTTTAACTGGCAATCCTGGCAATAGACAGGCCTGTTTGTCAGGTGTTTGCACTGTTATTCCAGGAACAAAGGTGTCACCAATTGGGAAATTTACAGTTTGTCCTGGAACAAAAACAGGGCCCTTTGGAGAATCAATAGTCAGTCCTATCACAAACCTCTGACCTGCCTCAATTTCAACTTTCAGTCCATGCACTTCATTCACAAAATTACGAGTGACAATCTGTTCTTGAACAGCTTTCTCTCCATCTTTCAAATGAGCCATCACCTCAGGAATTTCAGTAATTGTTGGCAGTAATTCAAATGAACTTGTTGTACTATTGAAAACTTTATCTACCTCAGCTGTCTTGAATAATTCTTCATGTTTCACTGTTTTAATTAAATTCAAAACTTCTTTATCTGGGCCAGACAATAGAGGACTGACAGGTGAAACAGCCACAATAGGTTCAAATCCAACAAAATTTTCAGTAATAAAAGGTTGTTGAATTATACCTGGTGTTGAAAGTCCAAGATCCACATTATCAGATTCGATATTCAGTGGAGTAGGGAGAGAGGAGATAAGTAATTGTGGTTGATCAATATCCTTATCCAATTGCTCCCAATCTTTTCCAGCAAGCACTACTTTCAAGATTTTTTCAACATTGGAGTCAACAATAGAGGAAACAGTTTCTTCCTTAAAATTGTTCCATGCCTGTTTATCTATTTTGGCTTGTTTATTTTTCACCACCTTCTCACTCTTCACACGTGGTCGCTTCTTCTCTGTCTCTTCTAACAAGACTTCACCAGCACGCTCCTTATCTTCAAATATTTTTCGTACCACATCAGTGCTACCAGTTCGTTTTCGTTTCATTCTATTTCTTATAACTTCTTCGCTGGGTCCGTCACCTTCCCACAACACCAATCCACTCACATCGATATCGTCAATGTCCAGTGACACATTGATGCCATGCTTCAATTTCAAAAGAACAGTATCCAAGTCTTTGGCGAGCATAATTTCGCGCACATCACCGTCTCTAACACACGCTTCAAGTTTGGCTGGGAAAACAAGATTGCAACGACTTTCATCGACAGTGTAAACAAACTTGTCATTGCATTCGACGTTCTTTGAAGTCAGCAGTTGGTTCAACTCTTTGGCGTCCTTGAATGACGGCGCAACATAGCGGAAATCGGAAAGTATAATGTGTCGTTTGCCGTGAGGTAAACATTGTCCTTCAATTCTTTGTGAAGGAACACTGTGGGATTTCGACTTTCGTTTCGGACGACTCACAAGCACGGGGATGAAGTGATGAGTCGGTAATCCGTACGCTTTGCCTGTAATGCGACAAAATCGTTTTGCATCAGCCGGCGAAATCGGCGGAAGCAGGGGAAAGTAATTGGGTTTCGGCAGGCCGCGACTTCTGCCCGTTATCCTACAGAACGTGGACATATTCCTTCACTATTTTCAATCACATACGAATCAACAATAAAAAACACACACTTTATGCTGCTTGACTGGCTGTCACAAACAACTGATAACAGAATACGTGAAGTGAAGATGTCAGTCATGTGATTTGCTCCTGGATGCAATCCAATAAGGCTGGCACAATGCGTTGAAACATCACTTAATATTATTGGATGCGCTGTCTGTGATTGGATAGATAGGCAGAAATTCTCTAGCTGACTCTAGAAGCTGCTGGCCGGCAAAAAAATTGTTGGCAACCGACTGCAAACAGGGCCGAACCTTGGTGTAAATTTGAACGTTCACTGTCAAGTGGTTTCTCCTAACACAATGCGAGATAAATAAAAAGTTAAAAAAAAACAACTCCAAAACGAGTCACGAAATGTTTTTTCTCAGTATAAAAATCGTTTAAAAACTGAACTAATCTTATTTCGTTGATTATTCACAAAATTATTAAAAATATATGTTTGCTGTGTGATAAGGTGATCGCCGAAAGCTGATAAATACAGAGGATATAGAAGCAGCAAAGGAGAGCTTCACACTGGAATGTAAAACGCGAGCCGGCCTGAACGGCACGATAGTAGAACGCAGACTAAAAGACTAGCCACGCAGCGGACGTGAAAGGGAGCTAGAGACTCCCCTCCACCCTTACTTCTCCATCTGATGGCCGTGATGGTCTTATCACGTTATCGCCGCCACCACCGACCGCCGCGGGCTTGCCAACGTGACACCACTCCACTCGAGTTAGTGGCACCGACTCTATTTGCGGACCACCGGCTCACTCATCGACTGAGGCCAACGAAAAAAGAACGACTCGAAAAAAATAGTCTCTCGCAAGTTGTAACTGAGTGTCCTAGCTGCTCGCCTTGTCTTGCATTGCACGCATCCATGTCGTATTTAAGACAAGTGAACGCAATACCAACATGTGTGCTAGGCCTATCAGCATTTCAAACAGATTTACACTGTCACAGGATTTCTGTATTGTTCAGTTTAGCTCTCTATGAGTATTCCAGACGGAAAATATGTTCAAATTCAAGAGATTTCTAATAAATATATTGTCACAAGTTATCTGTATTGTTCAATCTCTACGAGAATTCGAGAAAGGACAGATATTCAGATTCAGATAACTCTACTACATGAATAGAAAACAAATTGCACCAGCTATTCAGCAAGCAGTATCTTATTTGGTTTGATTTCTAACTAATAAATTCCAAACTAATAAATTTCTAACTAATTAACAAAAACTTTATCAGTATTGTTCAGTCTCTATGAAAATTCGAGAGCCGTTTCCATAATTTTCACCAACCCTGTATAGTGTGCTGAGACTATAAATTTTCAAGTTGAGTTATAGTTTCACCTTTGAAGTTCTATTATTAATTTATCAATCGTATTTTCAATCTCCATTCACTTTATCGTTTCTATTATGCATTATGCCAATACAGACATTCTTGTTTTTGTTATTATTTGTCAAACGTTTTGTCGGACGAAACACTACTCCTTCAGGTATCCTGCCTAATCCCAAAACTACCTTAGACATTGCTGTCGGACGAATCCCTACTCGGACGAAACGCTACCGGACCATTCAAGTTGACTAAGTCAATCATAAGCATTTGTGCATATCCACAAATACCCAAGAACCAACACTATAATACTTGGCTAATATAGATTAACTATTAAATTATATAGTTCAAACCAGCAGTATACACATTGTTTGTATTCCATAGACTACTTTATAAACTAAAACAACTAAAAAAATATTGGAAATTTAGTTGAATTGAAATTAGTATGAAATTCATGACTTGTAAAATATTAGATTGGCACAGCAGGCGGGGAGCAACGAGATCCAGTTTTAAAACTCAAATCGAAAGTCTGTCATGGAATAAGATATAATAGTGAGCGTTTGTCAATGTCTGGTTTTGCAAAAATTAACTGCAATTTCAACTAGGGCAATGGCCAGTCGAGTCGTGACTAGCCACAGAAAAATAACTTCAGCACTAGAATGACAGGACGGTGCCACAATAATACATCATTTTCACCCAAACTTCACGAGTCTTGTTGAGCTTTGATAATTGCTATTATTTGCACATACAAACTTATACAGTACTATTCTGAACTCTGTAGTATAATATATTACTTTTCATATTACTCTGTATTCAATGAAATGAATATTCATACTCATTTATTTTATCAAAAAACGCAATAACAGGAAAAGAAAAATCGGGCGTTAGCCCAAAACTTCATCGATTCCAAAATCTCTTTGAAAATTTTTTAAAGTAGTCAGGTTATATCCAAGATCTTATGTCCATATGGAAAGAATATGATACTAAAAACATGGTAATTGATCTAAATACTGTAGGGCTATCAAATACTCTGAAGTGGTGAAGACTACTTCACTCTAATAGCAAATATTGACAACATAATAAATAGCTGGATGAAAATTGATGAACGCAAATCTAAGTTCTGTATCATTATTAAATTACTCATCAAAACAGTCAAATTAGACTGTTCATCAATAGATAGATAGATAGAGAGATATTATTTCTTTGCCATCGTACTCTACGGTCATCAGCAACGTCAAGAAATGATATCTGTCTATCTATTTATGTATCTAATGCCAAGCGTCAAATTAAATTAATGTCACTGTACTTAATAGTTCTGTACAAAAAGCATCAAATCAACAAGACAGTCTGAAATGTTTAAATGAATTTTGAATCAATTAAAATGTGTTGAAGGAGTTTAAAAGATGCAATAAACAAAAATTGCACGTCTCTCTAATGTAAATAGGAAAAATCGAGGTGGATGAAAATAATTTGTATGAATTTCAGCTGGAAATTTACAAGAATCTTCGTACCCTGTAAACTCTGGACAAAGTTGCACCATATAGTGTCAAGCAACAGGGAACTTAATAGCCCAAGACTGCAGTTGAATGCTTTTCTTTGGCAGCCTGATGGCCTATTTATTGACCGTTACTCTCTTTCAATGTAAACAGTGTAGTAAATTTGTCCCCTACACTGAAGCTTAAGGCTGTTCTACTAACGCAATACAGAATCCTCCCAAACAAATTATTGCAACCCTACACTGTATTTGAATTTCTCTAATTACTTCTACCACAGAGGAGGATTTACCTCCTCTGTGGTATACCTCCTCTGCTTATACTAAAAAAGAAATTATATACAAAATAATACTTTCAATACTTAACTTGCTCCAATATTGGAAGATGAAAAGTTTTCTTTGAAAATCATGTTTCTATTTCGGTCAAATTAAAGGTCTACCAAAATTAGTTGAGTTGAAAAAAGTTGTCCTCGATTGTCATATACAACATTCTTTATTTCTAAATTTTATTGAATTTCAATGAATTTTTCAATACAATTTGTCAACTCATCGGGGCAATTGAATGAGGAGAGATGTCTGAATATACCATAGTTTGGTGTATTATTTTACTGAATAACTGGATTCATATTTTAAGCATTCAAATTACAACATTTTTCACTAATAACAGCTTGTCTAATAATCAATTAATTTTTAAGTGATCAATTTTAGTAAAATAATATTTGAAAAATTACAATATTAATTGTTAAACTTGACTGATATTCATCTATTTGAATGAATGTATTTCTAATAATTGTTTTGAAGAAGTGCGGTTATCCTACACATTACAGTACATAATTCACACAATTATTTCAATTAGAAAGTTATCTCATTCAATTGTTTGAATTTTTTTCACATTTCGTGTGATGAATTTGATTCATTTCTACAAGTGGAAAATATTTTTGAATCTTTCAACCCTCAAATCTCCAAGCATGAATTTGCACACTGTTTCATTTCTTCTCTCAAACTGGGAAAAATTCTACAATGTAAGTGCCCTGCAATGATTCAAGAAACTAATAACTTCAAATAAATGTATTGAATTCATAAGAAAGGTCAACAAGATTATAACAAAATTTAAATTATAACAAAACAAAGGTCAAGCTACACCTAACAAATTATATTTAGGTAAATTAAAAAATAAATATATGTAATTAAATATAGAGTATTATATTTTGTATTTTGATAACATTCCAACTTCTATTCAAATAAATAGAATTAGAAAACAGCTTCAACTTTGCATCAATTTATCTCGCTTCCAGTGGTTTGTGGGTTGGTTCCTTTTTGCATAGCTACGTCCATTTATGCATCTTTAGGTATATTTTACAAGACTTCAATATTTTACAAGATCCATAAACTTTATTAATATGTTCATTATTATCTATACAATATTTTAATTGAAAAATTGAAATATTCAGGACAATTTTTAGAACACTATTAACCAACATGGCTGTTTCCGCACTGTCAGCCTGTTGTTTCCAAATCCCCAAATCAAGCACCCTGCAAAGAGGTAACTGAAATAACTTGACTCGTTTGCAAGAAGCGCTGGTTAAGTTCGACTTGCAGGTTAAAAATAAGAGCGCATTCGTCATTTTCAAAACAACGCCAAGATACCAGCAGCAAGCAACCGCACCTAGCCTCCTTTCTTTCTACAGTACAGACCCGACCCCATGTCAACTTATAATGTTGCGTTGAATTACGTACTTGGACCTCGAAGCAGTGTTGAAAGGTCACAGAACGTGCAACTGACAATAAATCATGCTTGTGAAAAGCGATGACAATAATATTAATGTATTTGATATTTAGATACACAACAACATAAGAGAATATTGAGTATTTTTCATATTTTTGTATGTTTATTGAGCGTTTTTATTAAAAATCTTATTAACAAGCTACTCAGTTATAGCTGACCTCTGACTTATTTTTCAATATTTTTTGTATAGCCTAACTATCAAACAAAACTATTATTTAAATTTTGGCAAGTTTTTAATCGGTAACCAATTGTATTGATATCTTTCACAAATAGTTTCACAGAATGACAACCATTAAAAAGGAATACACAGTGAAATAAATGGTTTAAAATTTTTGTTAACTTTTCAAGCGACGAAAAGTTTCATCCACTGAATTCTCCAGTCATGTATAAGACAGCTCCTTCTCAATGAATAAGAAGCCTAGATGATATCACAGCCATATTAACTGAAACTAGAGACTAATGCCCAGTTTTTCAGTCGTTCAATAAACTTATTGAATCAATAACTTTTTTTGCATTTGAAAACACATGGTTATTGATTCAATAGTGCTATTGGATCCATAAACTGTCTATTGAGCGACTGAAAAACCGGGCATAATTCCGGTTATTACACCATTATTAATCTCAGCTCAGACAAAATTCATCGTTTTAGTAAATTTGGTTATGACAACACCTAGTTTTCCTATTAAATTAATAGTATTTCATTTCATAATTATTAGGACCAGTTGCACGGAAATCCAATTGAATTTAACCGCCGTGATATGATGTCAACTAACAGAACCAATGAACGGGTTTGAGGTGAATGCAATGATTCAATTTTCTGTTGATTAAATTCAATCGGATTTTCAAGCAACTGGCAGCTAGTCCTATCATTAATGGATATCTACTAAAACACCACAAAACCCAATAAAGGAACTAATATTGAAGATTATTATTTTTTTATCAATTACGAACTGCGATGTATAGGTACAATGTTATTAGACAAATTTAGTTTTTACAATTAAAATAACATGACTGCATGTCGGTAGTGAAGTGAAACCAACAGTGAACTAATATTATTGAAAAAACTGACTAAAAAATCGGACATATTGAAAACGTCGATTGTGGACTGATAAACGTTCAAGTGTTAGCAAAAAAAAACTGCATTCCAGCAAACAATGTAGCAGTTTAACGGCTCATGCTTCACACACAAATTATAACACCACATGCAAATCGGCATGAAGAATGGAGGCAATAGATTCATCAAGTTTTATTTATGCGAATGTAAAACCAGCCTCCACATTAGTAGTGGCTGAGTACTCAATACCCACACTCACTCTGGCCGCCCGAACTTTTTCTCTGTTTTATAGTTTTCTCTTCATCTTCCATCACTTTCTATCCCTCATCTCATAAAAGTTGGAAGGAAGAGAGAGAAAGAGATGAACCACCGATACAACAACTGTGTATTATGAGTGCGATGAACCCTCGGTCTGTTTTTAGTGGCCAGTTCATTTGTCATATCCCATAGAGTTATTTTACAAAGCAGTCAATTTTGCCGCAAATGCGTGTGACATGACATAACCTATTACATCAATTTCACAAATATCTATGTGAGAAGTGCAAGATAATGACAAGATATAGTAGAAGGATCATAAAAGAAGGGCAGTAAACGACCCTGTAATAAAACTATTCAAATCATCGATTTCTCACTTGATGAAAAGTTCATTATAATAATGAAATACGGTAGAACTACTCAATTACAAGAGAAGGGTGATTGATTGATAGGCTGCTTTTATTTCCTGGGAGGGCGAAGTTAGGGCACAGCCGGCCCTCTCTTACACTTAACCCTTAATGGGTGGTTACTCTCCTTGTAAAAAACTGTACATTTATTGTGATGGCTTTTTATCCATTTTTTAACCCTTACGGGTAGCTTCCACCTTGCCTTTTTTGTGTCGGTCACCCATCAAAGTGTATTTTTTATATTAAAAAAATATACAAAAATACACCAAACCTAGTTTGATGTATTTCTCTTCATCAACGCTCTTATTAATCCATTCAACTCTATACCAGTTATTAACAATCAGCTTGACACTACACTCACTAGTACATAAAATACAAAGAAAAGTATTCAAGATTTTATACAATAAGCCATTGAATTCTATATAAATGCTTGTTTCAAACTTTCTGATTTTTAAATTGAAAACTGTCTTCAATACTTGAAAAAGCTGAGTAGATATAAATGTATTATTTACTAGACTATTATCCAAGATCTCATCACCTAATAAGCGATTTAATTTTAGTAATATTAATTGTAGATGTTTAGCACGTTTCCGTATAGAAAATGTTGGCATTGGAGGACACTTTTTCATTCTATTAAAATAGCAAACTCTAGTACACAAACAAATTGAGAAGAGAAGACGAGAGTTAAAGGGAGACCAGTGACTAGCTTATTAATTGCCACGATTTATCAACATCATATACAAATTCGTATGGCGTTACATTTAATTTACGCTTTACACGCCCAAAATGTCACGAAATTCTACTGAATTTTCTACACGTTTGGTTATAGTAGATTTTAATTAATTTTTGATTAAACCCCTTGATAAAGAAATTATTAAAATTTATTTATAAATTATAGATTTTTATTACAGTACAAATTTTCCTTGCAGTGGTGTTGTTGAGATTGTACTTATGGGGACCAAAACTGAAGTGGAATTGGCTATTTAGGTGCCCTGAGTGGCAAAAAAATAATTTTGGTGAGTGTGCCTGTTTATTCATGATGTCTAAATAGGACAACAACATCATTTTTATTATTTAAACAAGATTTACTATTAGTATTCAATTATTCATGAAGTATCATCTATATCTATACAATCCATCTATTATTCAGTTCTCAAGAGGGTAATCCATGATTGGATTGAATTTAAATCATTTATTAGTGCATTCATGTTTGGATTATTGAAATAAATATTATTTTCTTCTCACTTCATTTTTCAACTTAGTTCGTCGATTCTTTCTACTCATTACAAATAAATAGTTTGGTCATCAAAAGGGGCTTGATTCTTGCTGTGGTGATGCCCACATAAGCTCTTTGCTTGTGCATAAGTAATGGGAAGGATGATGATGGACTGATGGATGATGGGAATGGACGACATGAATGGACTTAGATCTTTATGTGACTTCCGAACCACCTGCAAACGAATTTTGCTTCTCATCAATCACATTTAGCGGAGAAGATCTCAAGCGGTCCCTCTTACAACAGGTGTAGAAGGGGCATACATGTATCTTATCTAAATATGAGCAATTGACCAAACTATATGTGATTATTAATTTGCCTTGTTAATGTATGTATGATTTTATTGATCCTCGGGTTTGAACCAAACACCATCAATGACAATGATTACAATATTGTTTCTTTTTTCTCACAGTGGCGCTCAAAGTATCATTTGGTGAAAATATACAGTGACTAATAGTAACATAGTGACACAGTAACTAAGGCTAGGCGTACACCGGTTAGTCAAGACAAGACGAAATTAGTCACGTTTAGTCACAGTAATTCGCATAGCTGCTTATGAAGCAGCACACACCGATGCAATGACTAATCGGTGTGTGTTGCTTCATAAGCAACTATGTGAAGTACTGTGACTAAACGTGACTAATCTCGTCTTGTCTTGTCTTGACTAACCGGTGTACGCCTAGCCTTATAGTGCATAGTCTCGGCCCCTATATTGTATTCACCAAGCATAAAACCTATGAGAATGCAAATTCGTATTCACCGACGAACTGCTCACTTGGTTCAGAATTAATCCATCCATTTACGATATTATACAATAGCCTACATTACTATTCTATTTCTATTGCAATGTGGGAAGAAACAAACAACAGGCATCCGCCCAAAACTGTATTCATCCCAAATTTAGATCAAACAGTCCAGAGAGGTTATATAAATATTCATTGTTTCAATGATGCAACACTTGCATGTCATCCGAATTGACTTGCCACCGAAAACCACTCACCGCACTTGTGAAATAACATCTAGAATCTTCCGTTTCCAACGTTTATTTACAACTAGTGATTCATTCATGTTTGGCCGGAACTTATTTATGTGTGACTTCAAGGAGGTGGCTGTTGACCGCAACTCAACTGGAACTGATGAGTGGTTTTAAGAGCGTGGGAAAATAGAAGGTTAGAATTTCTTGGGTAGCATACAAATTTTGAAAAGTTTATGTATTTACGACAAAAGAATCGCGTGGAAATGAGCCAGAACCTATGAGGAAGCTCTCAGGAAATATTGCACAGCAAGATAAAGTTGTGACAGAAGAGATCTCTTAGCTATCAAATCAAAAATAACAATGTTCGAATTTATTGAGTTACAATATTCTTAATTTACTGATGATTAGAGTATAAAATGGAATGGGAACGATAAATATTCATTTTTATAAATTATTTACGTATTTAATTTCAGTTTCTTATCCAATATGGCTTACATTTTATCATCATACTTTTTTACCATACCATTGATGAAAAAGTATGATTTCTTCTGAAGTCGTCATCCTAGTTGAAATTTTGATTAAACAGAGCAAGATTTGGGTGAAACAAACTTTCACTTCTACAATAACAGTACTCACAGTTTAGCTTTTTCAACACGTTTCAAGGCGTTTCCAATAAGCTAGACCTCATTCAAGATGAGCCCCCCATCGTCAGTGTACAATGAGTAACTATCTACTCTAGATAGTGGAGTATCTAATTAGTCCTTGTACGCTGAAGATGGGGCTCACAGCCTCGAAACGCGTCCAACACGCTAAACCGTGAGTACTGTTGTAAATTTGAAATTCTATTTCACCCAAATCTTGCTATATTAAAAGTATGAGTTCAAAATTCATTTGTAATTAATTTTTTTGATGTTTTGGTATTTTTCCATAATAAATTAAAAGATCTTGAAGACTCTTCCCTCAAAACCTACCACTATTTTTTCCATATTAATCAAACTCAAATCTTCAATGTCCGGCCATCTTTATCACGGTAACAAAGCAACCCCGGATCCCTTTTTTAGAATACCATTATTTTGATAACTACTTCAAGCCCTAAGTCTGTAACTATTTGCGAAAAACTGTTCATTGCAGCCTACAGTGAAATGACTATCACTCTGTTGATAATCATTCAATTTTCGAGTAGGTACTAACATTTTTATAACAAGTCATGGGGCCGCTTGAACAAACGTTGATTACAGTTACAACAGTTCATTTTAGTTACTTCAGTTAGTTACTTCGGTTGATTACAGTTACTTACTAAAGTTAAACTTCGATTACTCAGGAGAAATAGCAATTTGGAGATTAGACCTCTGTACAAGTGGGACTTGCAGTTACTTCGGCCAGTGACTGAACTGATTTACAAGCCGCTGACACAAACAGTTCATCATCTAGTGGCAAGTTCGTTAGTCTATTCCAGTCGCAGAAAACAAAACGCAAACTGTGTCGGAAAATCTATTTTTGCCAAAAGTTTTTTGGCAGCAGAATTTCATTTTCGCACAGTGGTCACAGGTGACGGCGGCCCTTCACGCTGACAATATTTCAACAGAAATTATTATTGCTCACCTGCATTAGCTAAATCAAAAATAATGTTCTTCTTTCACCGACCTGAGACCTTCACTTTGGCTTTAATATTTCCCACGTGTTGTATTGAATCGTAATACAGTATTATCATTTCTCAGGAAATCCTCAATTCATGTCTCTATCAAAACATCAACTATAATACCTTTGATACCTCTTGTACACTTTGATACCTGTACGAGATACTCGAGTGAGAAACAAACACCTCACACAAGTCAAAAGTTGAAACAAAATCTTGCTTATTGACTTTAATATTTCCTACGTGTAGTATTGAATCATACTACAGTATCATTATATCTCAGGCAAGTCTCAATTCATGTATCTATCTGTATTCATGAATGAAATCAGCTGATTTTTCATTCATGAAACGCTTTTCAAGGCGCCCTTTCAGAAAGGAACCCTCAAGGAACGTTCATAAATACGGCCCTATAGGTACGTTCACAAATGGATACCTGTATAAGATACTTGTGTGAAATAAACATCTTTCACAAGTCAAATTTTGAAACAGTATTTTTGTTCAAATGAAAATTTATAAGGAATTGTTGAAGCTCACACAAATTCTATTAGTTTTTGTGTGAACAAATGTATCTGGACTTATCAAACTCACACACATGTGAGTCAAGTACACATGCATGTATCCTAATGTAAACGTACCTTCAACACGAAATAAAAAGGAAACTGAATCTAACTGTGATTTTGGCTTTATGTGGCTGTACACTACCTCTATAAAACTGCGTCGATAACACAGATTGTTTTGATGTATTCATAAATTTCTATGAATAAATTCAATTCACTCATAGCATTATTGAACAGACCGATTCTTGCTCTATAGATAACAATATCTCCTATCATTGGGTCTGCTTTGCTCGGCTGCTCGAGCGCAACTGGAACACTCATAGCATTATGAAATTTATGCGTTATGTTTGTACCGTACACAAAAATTGAATAAAATGTTTGTGTAATGGAGAAAAAGCTTCAGTTGATGGTCTGTCATTTTCATACGATTAGTTAGTTGCAACGCACGATTGAGTCAAGTTATAGGTTCGCACATTAGTTTGATGTTAGATTACAAGTACGGACTCAGTAACCGAGATAAAGACGGTGCTTCAGATCAGAGCTTGGCTTTTTAACGCGTGATAACGCGGTTTATTTTGGCTCAAGCTGTACGCCACTATATGTTGTGAATTTGTATTAATGTAGCAAATAAATAAATAATATTGTAAGAAAATAATCACTAATGATACAGTATTTCTTCTCCCACTTGATACTTCAAGAGGTCACCCAAGCATCAATAAAATCACAGCCATGTACACATCTAATTCTCTTCAAGGGTCGTCATTTCAGATATCCATTATCATAATTCATCTATTTGCCGTGAACCTGTTTATAAATCAACTACAGTATATGTTTGATTTTGCTAGATAGAGGTTTATAGGGGAGATTTCATGGAGAAAGGAGGAATTATCCGGAAATTCAAGTCCAGTAAAATTGAATCAAATAATATAAAAGTATAAAGTGACACAGAGTGATTAGTCCCATTCTATTTTTGAACGATGAACCTTATTAAAGTAACTTTCAACCATTTGATTCAATAATATCTATCTGCCTTGGAAGTGACCGCGAGCGTTCAAAAATACCCTCTCGTAAACAACTGGTGCTGCCACCTCTCGACAACTTTTGGAACTAACTGAAAGTCAATCGAGCGGCAAATTTTGAAAGTTCGCTCAGTCTTTGCCAGACAGCGCGCAGGTCATTCGGCAACTATATAGTCACAGTGTGGACATTGCATGTCAAACTTTTGATTGGTTAGCTCCGACAAAACCGCCATACTTTTGCCAATTCCCATAAGATTTGCATTGGAATGAGAATCAAATCATAAGTGATTTATTTCTAACCTTCATTTTGTCTTTGCCAGTGTTATTTTTCATCATTTATGCTTTTAAAGCAATACCAAGAGTAGAGAGACTATTTTTAACGTTAGAAAAGTTATTTTTTATGTTGTTTCTCTTAAAATAAGTTTGACAAATGATTGAATTGGTTCATGTTTGCCTGTAATCCCATATCAAAATTCAAAAATTTGGCAAAAGTATGGCGGCGGCGGGAAAAATATTGATCTCCACATACTGTTATGGAGTGCTTCATACAAATGGCCACACTGTTACCATACACTCTCTGTATCGGCAACGCTTCTGAAGTGAGTTTTGGTATGTTTATGAGATTGGCTTACCTCGCTCACGACCATTTGAGAGGATTCCTCCGTTGACTCAGCATAAGTTTCAGAAATTCCGCGTTTCCCGAGCACAGCGTTTAGTTCAGCTTTGAATGCTGCAAAAATTCACAATTGGATTAGTTGATTTAATAATAGACTCACTTAAGTACATTGGAGAACATGAAAAAGAATTTATTAAAAGGTCACAATTCTAGTGCTTCATTATTATGATTCTATTCATGGGAAATAATGAAACTACTCTAGGCATGTGTTATTGTTATATAGAATAAATCTTCAGAAATTCAAGGGATTAATTTATTCTTTTATAGAACATTTTACAAGAAGATCTCATTCTCGCATTTATATGCATTGATGAAAATCAACGTTTTTCCTTAAACAGTACTGTCTGATATAAATGATTACTGAAACAATTGTTTAAATAATTCCTTAAGGCCCCTTAATACCTTTGACTGAATTTATAAAATCGAGATGATTTTTGCGTGCGCGGGTGAAGGGAGGTCAAAACGAGTTTACTCCTTCGGACGCTATTTACCAACCGATAAGTATGAAAATGGTACCAAATTGTTCAGAAAGATCTGTAGAATGTGTGTATAACCTTGAAAATTCGATTTTTTATCTTTAAAATGGCAGTATGAGTCGATGTATATGAAGTAAATTTCACTCATTTAGACATCAATTAAAAAAATTTGATAAGTGATAATAAAATTATAAGGTACAGCAACCATCCTAGCAATGTTTATCTATTACAGACCATCCACACATTTCTATCTTTAAAAATAGCGACCTAAGGAGTAAACTACGAAGTGCCTGTTTTCATGCTTTTTCCAAAGGTATTAAGGGCCCTTAAACAGTCTGGTATAGCCTAGCTTTCATTTATTCATCAATAAAACATAATTACAGGAAAACTGTGTTACAGTACATGAATAATCTCCCTGATTAGTCCGTGAAAGGGAGCAGGAAGAAAACAAACACACAACTCCACCAACAAACAGACATCCTCTTTTATAAGTATAGACTTTTATTAATATAGTAGATATTAAATCTTATGAACTTTCTCATCCAGACAATCTAGAGCTATTTGATAAGAAATGAAACGCTTGACAACGTTGTGTTCTGCTATGATAAGATGGTCAGAAATTTCTGTTTACATGGAAGCAAATAAGATGAACGTGGTCAAGATGATAATAGTATGCTCAACTATAGTTCGAATAAAACTAGTTGTCCCTTGGCCTGGTGCTCAAGAACCACTCACTAGAAACGTTTTTGTCAGAAAGCCCGATGTCTGAACAGCTGACCATTTGATTCAATGTTAGCTTCATTGAATCAAATGGTCAGGTGTTCGGACATCGGACTTTCTGACAAAAATGTTTCTAGTGAGTAGTTTTTGAGCACCAGGCCAAGGGACAACTAGTTTTATTCGAACTATATGTAGGCTACACAAAGTTGCAGTGACCGCATCGCGACTACGATTAGCATTTGTCAGAACACACTGGAGCAGTTGCAGGGTCGGCAGCATTTCAATTAGTAAAGTCCTAGAGCGGCATGGCAACTGCACCACGAACACAAAACCGCCTCCGACTGCACGTGTGTAATGACTAACTTGTGTCTTCACTGCGGTAGCAATCGCGATGCGGTTGCTTCAAATGTACTGTAGCTTTTGGGTGTATCTTGCATCAGTTAGGAATATTTCTCACAGATTGAAACACTTTGTCCACCCCATAGCACGGGTAATCCGGCAGTATCATAAATATTTATTATGGTACAATATTTCAATCAACCCCATTTATAGCAGGATGCATTTAATTTGGCGGTTAGCAGCTGATTTGGCGATCAGTAAACAGCTGATGTTATGCAGCTTTGACACAATAATCCAAAGACTTTTAAAAGTCTTTAAAAGACCTTTCAAAGAATACCTTTTTAAAAGACCTTTTCAAAGTCATTGCAATAATCTGCGAGATTCAGCATTTGTAGGTTAAGTATTGTGTCAAAGCATAGCCCCTCTAACTACTCAATAAGGCTCTAAATTATTATAAAAAAATATTATTTCTTTTAAAAATGTTGTATAATCTTAAACACCCACCTTCTTTTTTAGTAGACGATGTGACTGTTCTACTGTAGGACGACATGCCCTGATACTACCAACACCTGAAAAAGAAATTGATTCTTTATTAATGGTGTAATAAAAGTAGGCTACCTGTAAAGCATCATACATTTACACATGAAGAAATATATTTGAAAAATAAGAGTAGGTCGAACGGCAATGCGCATACATTAACTTGTGCGACATTGAAGGTATGAGGGTTTAATTCAATGCAATATTACAATGTAATTATTGAAACAGTATACTTATTGATCGTTTAAATGGTACTTGAAAACATGTATAATTCATTATATTATATGATTATAAGCAAAAAGAATAAGTTTAGGCTATTTTCTGTTTGATTTAAGCAAGTTATGTATTACAAAAATCATAAGCGCGCGTAGGCCTATTCAAAGAGGTTGAGCCAAGAATATCTTTAAGATAGAGTAATAAGTTTCTGTTTGATGCTACAGGCCTAACTTTGGAGAAATATGTAGATATATTCATACATTAATTCCCAAGTTAATACATTTTAATATGTAGAGCTATTACGATTAGGAAATTTTGACGGCCATAGTTGAGGTTTAGATTGTGTTAAACTATAAAGAATTGAAGGTGAAAGTTGAGAAGTACCTTTTAGATGAAAACTCAGATAAAATAAAAAGACGAGTACTTTTAAAGAATATCATATTCCATAAGCTTACAATAATCTTCTAAAAATAAATCGAACACAATTCAACTTATAACCTTCAAAAATGTTGTGAAATGCCAATACGCTATGAAAAGAGTTAGAATTTTTACCAATGAATTATTCCTTGTTCTAAAGCAATTGATATATTGAATTATACAGTATTATTTAATCTGAGGCAGTTCAACATCTATAACTTAAACTATATTCCAAACTTTAAACTTCACAAGACCCAACAGGACAGGAACATCTTCAACCACAGACGACAGACCAGTCACCACATGTCACGCAGAGCAGATGTTTTGTTCACCCAACATTGTGGACAAAGCATTATTTTCAAGCAGAAAAGTGGAGGAAAATTATTAATAAACAGAGTTTGCTCAGTAATTCAGTCAATTAAAATATAACTTGAATTGAGAATATGAGGGCTTATGAGTTTCAAACATTTTTGCCTTTCTATTTCAACAACACAAATAATGATAGAGGCACTGATGGCGGCAGTATTTTGAATGTACGCTAGAATTTAAAGGAAGCGGAATGAATATGATAAATTATTGTTTAGTATTCTTTGTTCCTTTGTATTTAAGAATCATAGAATAATATATAAAATTGATAAATTAAATAAGCCTATTTTATTAAGAACAAGTCATTCATGAAAGGTATTTAAAAAGTTTACTTGCTTTTGCTGACAGAGGACAAAACTCAAGGAATGATAAGATGATAATTACTGTACAATGATAACTATTAAACTCATTAAAATAGGCATATTATGAGGAATTTTAATCTCTTGGCAAAGTTTGCATTTGAGATAATCTACTAGTACTTCTGTTTTCTAATTTGGATTGCTTCAAACATGAAGTTGTAATGATATAGCTGGTTCATAATAAATACTGTAGTCAGAGATAACAGTTGCTAGCTTAAATAAAGCTCACAGTTCAACAGTCATTTAATTTCATCCAAGCTGTTTTTGAATCCATCCATCCATCTGCAATACCTTCCTTCGTCTGATACAAATATGAATTTTAGACTCTAAAAAAATTCTCCAGGTAATAAATTCACTGTTCATGACTGATAGAGACAAGTATAGTAGCTTTTGCTATTGTTAGTAGAACACAGCTCAGACCCAAATATAGCCTACTGAAGGAAATTATCAGTTAATTTATATCTTCTTAGAAATTGCCTTGGAGATTGAGATGAAGAATGGCTCGTGAACGTTTTCAACAGCACGGCAAATATGTTCATGCGTATTCTTGAAGATTAATAATGAGTATTGTAAGTTCTTGAAAATGCAATCAGAATAGTATGAATTCATGTTGGAAGACCACATTTGCGTAATATACCCTACTCTTGGTGGATCCTTTCTTCTATTAATATCAATGAATCAAAATGAAATTCCGCGGAAAATGATTTACATCATTCGAACTGCTAAGAATTCTGGTGAATTGTAGAAAGTTATTCGAGGGCGATAAATTTCTGTGCAAATTAAAACATTACCCACAGTTCATATTTGTCTGATTTGCGTGTCTAGATTAATCTCTTCATTTGTATTGTGAGTAATCAACTTTTAAACGGAGTGAGAAACATACAAACATGAGAATATTTTCACAGTTGAAATAACAGCTTTGAAATTATAATTATTTCTTTGTTTTCCTTTTACAAATTCCTTTTATTTTTGTCGCTAAGTCAAGGACTGCACTATCTTATGCTGTGTAGCCGTGAAACTTTTAATTTACGATCAAAGGTTAATAGTTCATAACGAAATAATGAGTTGGGTCACATCCAACCTTTTAATTGTTTATTTTCAACCAAAAGATGTAGTCGCAAAATAACTAACTGCAGCACACTTTATGCTTTCTTCAAAGTTTTAAATGAGTATCATAATTTAAACATTAAAAATTCTAATTTTTATTACACAATAGTATAGTGTAATATACGTTGATTCTAGCTTATATTCCAAGAATTCTTCTCTAACAATATAGATTAAACAGTATTCAGGGATAATTTTATTTGCGATAAACAGATAATTCAGTATTAGTTCATAAGAAGAAGAAGAAGAAGAAGGATCTCGTCGTCATCATCATTATCTTCATACCTGTTCCTACTTTGGATCGCTTCAAAATTTGTACTGTCATGTAATTCAATTTCATTGTAATCAGTTCTAGAGTGAAATATGTAGCGAAATAATCTATTCTCAGCAAGCGATAGATGCGCATTAATTCTGTTGGACAAATTCACGCATGCCGCCTTTCAAGAAGAAATGTACGGATTAACAGATAGGTTTACATGTTGTGTGTGTGTGAGGAAAAAATCGACTTTAAACGATTTACGGGTCTCTTCTTTTTTGTCTGAAGGAATGATGTTGGATTAAGGATTAGCAGTGGAGGGAATGAAAGGTTGATGCAAACAGTGGAGGGGGAAGTAGGAGGAGGAGATGGAGAAGGAAGAGGAGGGGGAGAAGAAGAAAAGGAAAGGGATTAGAAGGAAAATAGCGAGAGTAACCTAGCCGTAATTTGGCAAATTGCCATATAGTGTGAACAGGGAGCGAATTGAGGAGGGAAAGGGGAATAAGCAGAAGTCGAAGAAGGAGAAAAAGAAAAAGAGAAAGCAGAACAAGAAGAAGAAGGAGGAGGAGGAAGGAGGAGAAGAAGAAGAAGAAGAAGAAGAAGAAGAAGAAGAAGAAGAAGAAGAAGAAGAAGAAGGAGGAGGAGGAGGAGGAGGAGGAGAGAGAAGAGGAGGAGGAGGAGGTGGAGGAGAAAGTGGAGGAGAAAGAAAGGCAAATAAGAAGAACAGCAAGAAGAGGAAGAAGAGGAGGAGGAGGAGAGGAAGGAAGAAAGGGGAAGAAGAAGAAGAAGAAGAAGAAGAAGAAGAAGAAGAAGAAGAAGAAGAAGAAGAGAAGAAGAAGAAGAAGAAGAAGAAGTAGAAGAACAGTGAACGCCGCCGACCCGGGGGAGACAGATTTAGAACTCACACAACGTGAGAAGAGTAATGCGCATGCGTAGATCAGAATTAGTTAAAGAAGAGAATAAAATGTACGTAGTAGGCAAGGATGCAGATGGACAGCCAGAGAAAAAAATGCGTGCAAAATAAAGTACTGTACTAAAGGTCTCTGGGCATCAGAGACTGTTGTATAGTAGCGCACTCAACGGAAACAGAAACATCGATTTTTCCCATTGTAAGACTAATAGCCGGTTACATTAAAGTGAATTGAGGCTAATATTTGATTACTCATTGGAATTGATGATTGAGCTTAATGACCTTCATGCAACTATTGGGACTTGAAGAAATTTTCAGAGAAAGAAATGCATCCTAGAAAAAAAATTATGAATAATTTAATAAAAGATCATAATAAATCCAATCAATTATTCAATTTTTCCTTGCATTTCTTTTTCATATTTCCTTACAATTCCATATTTTTAAGAACTCACTTGGTATTTAATGATTGTTCAATTACAAGGAACTGTTTCATAAAATTTATATGTCCGAATAATACAGAAAAAAGCGTACTTTTACTGATCGTTTGGATTTATTTCATAGTAAAATTGAAAAGTTTTCAGGAAACGAGATGCATTTATAGAAATTCTGCCTTTTATAATGTTTGTATGTGTTTTTCAAAATGTACACCGTTTAGAAACAATAGCATTGATTTTTCCTAATGTGAAACTAACATTGAAAGATTTCTTGAGAAAGAAAAGCGTTTTAGAAATCCAGCTAATTATCGAATAATTTCTTAAATTTTAAAGCAAAAATATGTTATTGAGAATTATTATATGAGAATTATATGTAATATAATTATTATTGAGATATGTTATTGAGAACTTGAAACATGCGTACGCCTTTTTTTTATTAGAAGACGTTTTTAAAAGAAGGCGTTTTTATTAGGCCTGTTTATGAAACAGGCGTCTCAATTAAACAGTCAATCAAGACGACCTTCCTTTTCAAGACGTTCCTCCTTTCATTTTGCTCAGGCATTACATGAATTATTATATAATAAACATTTAAATTATAATATAATGATAATATCAATTATTATATAAGCCTAGGCTAATTTGAATTATGTGGACACTGGTTGAAAACTTACTTGTCATTGGCAAAAACATATCTCATTTTGCAACAATAAGAGTGCAAAATATTGATGAAACAAGTGCATTTAAGAAATGCATTGATTTCTCTCAAATATTTTCAACTAATTTCATACTATTCTCTTGAAACTTGTTTGATGTTAATTGATAGTTTTATTCAGATCCCATCAAGTTTCCGGAACATAAACTTGGATTTTCCAATTTTGTAAGACTAAAATTGATTAAGTCTGTTATTGATGAAAAGACACTACCTACTTTAAAAAATTTTATTCGAATATTTTCATCCATTTTTCAACAAAGAATGCGTGGGAGCATTTTTATGAAACTGTTGAAAAGTGCTGTCAGATTTGTGAGAAATCAATCTGCAAGCTTTTTTCCCTAGCCGACATGTGTTCCGGATTATTTCAAAATATTGGACGCCTGTCATGTCGGAAAAAATAAACAAGAAAAACGTCCATTATCATCACAAAATGTTTACTGCACACCCTATAGATAGAACCTAGAAACACCAACAATGCGGAAGTTAAGAACAGCTTATAATGATAAGGATAGTAAGATTAGACAGCTATATAACACTTTAATATTACTATGTAGACCCCGATTTATTTGAGAATTACAGAAGCCAGTTCAATGAGTAGTAGTATTTTCAAGTTTTCTATCTCTAGTAACAAGTATTCATGTGAAAATTCCGTTCTTTGGGAGCGAGAATTATTTATGGAAAGCAAAGTTCAGAAACACAGTCGATGTCTTTGTTTTTATTTATTTACAAGAGCAGTCTTAATAGCCTAGTTGTTTTACTCAGAGAACTTGAAATTCTTGAGAAAGTTTTACTCTCTGGAATGGAGCCAGGACGCACACAAGGTAGTTTCTGTATTCTATAATTATGTTTCTATAACTTCTATTTTTTGCAAATTCGTTATTGAAAGAACACCCACATCAATAAAATGACGCTTCTATACAGAAATATCTCAAGTCATGTGAAATCCACTCTATCCCTATTACAACTATTCTTCTCGCCTTTTATTCACTAACTAGCAGGTCACCCGTGCTTCACTACGGGGTCTCAGAAATCCTGTAGAGGTAAAGGATATTTGTGTAAAATATCTAATCACTGCGTAACTTACACGTTGAGGGAAATTTAAAAGATACATAAACTCAAACCAGCTATATTCATTTTGCATGTTAACTTTGGCATAGAACCCAAAAAATTTACTAAACCATTCGATAGATGGACATTTTTGTCCAATGAGGTTATACTGATAGAAAATTTGGGATACATTGTTGATGGATTGTGGTGTCTCAATGTTTTCATCATCCTAGATCATACTGTACTTTCAACATACGATATTACTATCACAAAGCCCCTAATAAATTTGAAAAAATAATTTGATTGTGATCTCAACATTACCTTATCAATGCTTAGAGCTGAATTTCTAATCCTTTAAAACCATCCTTGAAATATATGAATAGGCCTATGACACTCCTTAGTACCTGGTATACAGACAATCTTTGTGCGGAATTTGAGGTTCATCAGTCAAGTATTCTAGGTGTGATGGACCTACAGACAGACAGACACCATCTCATTTTTATAATAGTTGTAGATAGATTAGGATACCTACATGTATATAGTTACTTATCATCCCACTTTTAATCTAATAGTGATCTATAATCAAATTAATGAGCTTCAAAACATTGGCCTACCAATCAATAACAATAATATTACTAATTCATCCATAATTATATTTAGGTACTTTTTAATCACTTGTCATGAATGTATCATTCAATTTTTTGTCATAGATTCTTGTATTTGAACCTCCTGGCTGAATAAATTGATTTGATTAGGTAATCAACAATAAAAAAGAAGCAAGGTGAATAATAAGACAATTATTCTCTATTTCACAATTATTTATTGAAAAAACTCAAGTTTCAACGCTCATGGCATCATGGCAGTATCATAGTGGAATAGACAAAATTTTTGTCTGATTCATTGACTCATTCTTTTTACTATGGTTACCACAACATTTTTGAATCAAGTGTTAATTTAACAAAAACATTTTTAATTAAAACAAACAAATAATCCTCTTTAACCAAATTAACAGGTGGTATAATGTATTTGGAGATGTATAACGCGGTACCTAATAAGGAAAATAAGATAGTGATATATTTGAGCTACTCCTTGAGCCATACAACGACTTAAGAAACAAAATAGCCCTGTTTTACTCTTTACTTTCTATGAAAGTTCCAACTATAACTTGAATCGTTTTTTTATTACAATCAAGATAGGCAGCCAATCTGAAACTCTAACTCCATTAATCTCTCAGTATCGCCACTCCCATTACCCACGCACAGGTTCAGCTCTCATACACAAAATCCTTCATCCTCAGCAAAAAATACAATTATTTGTCCTCATCTACAAATAAAACCGTATTCTATAATCAAATTAATGGACTTCAGGAGAGGGCGTGTGTGCGATGTCTGTAGTTGGACAAATGAGTCCAATGATGTTTTAAATTCACGATAGCTGACAAAACTTGACTATCGACCAAGGAGTGTGGCTGGTCTAGCCTCCTATTTGGCTCTGCCTGCCCTGTAGGACGAAATGTGCCAGCACCACCACAATCATCATCATCATCATCATCAGAAGCAGCAACAGCAGCAGCAGAAGAGCGAACAAGCAATTTCACGTCTCAAATGACATTCCATTTACAGTTTACAACAAAATAATCACTATTAGTGTAGTATGTCTTGAACCCATAAACCACGAGCTGTTTGTTCCTTCCCATTTGTTTTATATACCGGTACTAAATAACCACGTTCCCATCTTTTGAGTAAGTTAGTAGGTATAGGTGAGAGTCATGCACTTACGTTGCCTCACCACACCTTTCAAATGAGTTTACCTAACACTCTGTTCCTCATTGTTTCATTTCTGTTTCTCATTTTTCTTAGAGTGTATGTACACTTTGTGGGGAATTATGCTTAAAAAAATTGATAATTCAGTTATGGATAATTTTGTCTAATAAACACCATAAAATGTTCTCGAAAATCTGGCATTCCATTAGCAAAGAATCACTAGTAGGCTAGGCCTATATAGCATATTGTGTAGTTTATTAGAAACATGATTATTAAAACTGAGGATTAAAACTACTTACATAGTTCTCCATGGAAATTCAATTTCATAGGGAGTTTAGACCATATTTTTAATATTAATTTTATAAGTGCAAGGTCCAAGCAAAATTACAAACAGTTCACCAAGGATGAAAACTCAATGAATAGGCTATTCTTTCATTTATATAAATATTTCAAAAATAAATATACTTTTTATTACGTCCTCATACCTTTCCTACTTTGAAACTTTCATACTTATTTGTACCTACCTATGTTCTTAATTTTGTAAATTGTACATTGTCTTAAATTTATTCAAAGGATATTGAATATTGCAGTACATGAAAATAATTCAGAATGAAGTTTAGATAACACTATAAGAGTTGGAGTTGAACAGAGCTGTGTGCTTGAATTTCTTAATAAACCGTTTCAAATAAGGCTTTGAAACATTCTTGTTCCACCGTTTTTGACATACTTTGGTGTTGTCTGAGGAAATAAATTGGCACCAAGTAGCACTAGAATTTCAGTTAACAAGGCGCCAATGAGAATTCTATCCAAACCAATATATTTACAAGTCACTTTTGTATGCAAATTACAATATGATAAAAGCATCCGAAGCCAAAAAGTCAGAAGCCAAGTTGTTTCAATTAGAAAGACTCAATTTGATTTTAAAAGTGGGTGTTGACTTTTTGGTAGGAATGCTTGCAGGGCGCTTTGAAGAAACAAAATAAAAACTTTGAACTGGTTTTTTTTAAGACTTAACAGTCTAAATTTCATAACTAACAATTAACAAATATGTATCATAAGCGGAGAGCGCTGATTTTAACTGGCTGAAATCCGAAAGCGCTCCACTCAAGTAAAGTGATAAATATTTGTTACTTTTAACAGTTAGACTGCTAAGTCGTATGAGAAACCAGTTCGAAGTGATTCATTAAAATGCAGTTCGTCATGGAAAACAAAATATTGAAGAAGAGAAATAAAAACTATGTGAGAGATTATATCAATCAATAAATTGATCATGAAGATTACAGATTCATGTGATAATTCATTAATACAGAGCTTTCAATATTACAAAGAACACGAATTTTCAAAAAGTTCTCGTCAGCTTTATTCTTTATAGATTCTTGTAAATTTCAATAATACAGAGCTCATCACGATGACAAAGTACATGCATTTTCAATACGTTTTCATCAGCTCTATTCTTTTAGTCGACGCATCGCGATGGCCTATATAAAAAAGTTTCTATAAGTAAATAATAGGTTTCCTATAAGTACAGTTTCTTGGTGAAATACACTGGGTGTTTTACATAGTTTCAATGTTAGAAATTCACCAATTCAACATATAATCAGATTACTTCTAGGGCTTGAAAATAAAAATGTTCCTGAAATAATAAATCCAGAAATGCTTTGTTGAGCAGATAAAAATGGCCGAAAATTCAACCTTTTCTTTTGAATTACATTTTTATAATTATCTGGTGTCCTGATTATAGAGTTTTGTAAATGCCTTTTTCTGATGTAGGCATGAATACGGTATCTGATATCTGCTGTTATCTGAGAAATCCAACATGAAACTAGTCAGAAGTCAGAACTTTACTGATTGAGATGTTTGAGGAAATAATTTTGCTTGAAAACGTACTTTTCAAATTCGTTTATGTTTAACAATAGACCAGTTCTATTCTAACAATAAACTAGTATTTTTGTAATATAAACTTATGAGGATGATTTTAGTTTTAAAATGAAATGTGCAGCCAATTTTAGAACTTCAATGTATGAGAATTGAGAAGACAACATGAGGATCAATAATATATATATCAATTAGATAGGTGGAACAGGTTGTCGATCTCCACCAATTATTTCAATTTAAAAAATGATATATTTTAATAAGTTATTAACCCTTGCATACTAGGTTAATGTTTAGGCTACTCATTTCTAAATCTCAGTTTCAATTCTTTTCAAGTTTAATTCTACATTTCAATATGCTATTTGTATCATTTTAATTTAGACGTTTCATATAGATATGAAGAAGTGAGGGCGATGCTAGTGGGAAGGAGAATACCGGTAATAAATAGAAGCTTATAAAATAGAAGCAGCAAGGAACATTGAATATAAAATCAATGAAGAATGAATTATAGAAATATCGGGAGTAGAGTAGAGTAGATGAGACAGGAAAGTCAGAAGGTGATTGAGGAATGAAAAATGTGATACAGAAAATGATAAATGAAAAGCTGGAAACATGTAAGGAGGAAGCTAAGGTAGAAGAAAGGTGATGGAGAAAATTATAGAGGAATCAAAGAATAATTTTTCAAAAGAAAAAAGAAGAAGATGTTCTTATAACAAAGTTTCACTTCCCTACATATACATTGGAATGATAGTAATGGCACAGACTAGGTGAACTACCTTTTTATTTTTATAGGTAGGCCTATACTTTTATCTCTAGTTTGAGCTGGTAGAGGGGGAAACTACAGAGGAAAATAAGGTAAATTGGAAGAGAAAAAAGAAAAAGATGTTCTTATAACAAAGCTTCCAATTACCGGGCCAGCTCTCGTTTGAGCAATATCACCAATTTATTGGTCTGCTTGATAAATTATTGGTTGGTGGAGGCGGCGATTCTAAAAGTGAGCCGCGCATTTTGAACGGTTGCCCACTGAAACGATTAACTTTAGGTAAACAAATTCGAGTCCGACTTGGAAAGATATGCAATTTTTTCTTTCTCTCTCTTTGCGACGACAGGTAGCCGCTCTAAATTTGGCATCAAGCTCAAGGTCAGCCCCCGATTTGTGTGAGTGGGAGTGAGAGAAAAAGAGGATCCAACATGTTTGCAAACGCCTTGACCCACAGACACGCACACAGAATAAAACAAATACCACCAAACAGTGGCGTCATTTCACCAAAACCTTGAGGGGGGCAAACACCGGGGAGGGTGTGGTGTGAGGGGGGTATGGAACCCTCCACCAAGAGGGGTCCAGGTGTCTCCTCCCGGAGAATTGAGCACTTTGAAACCAAAAGAGGGTTTAAGCTTTTTAAATAACAAATGCACTTTGAATTATAACAAAATTATGAGTAAAATTTCGCTTAAATATACGCAGAAAATTAATGCAAAACGACAATTATTATTGACAACAGACAGAATCATAGTAATATTCTGGTCATGTTTGAAGAGGTTAATAGTAGTTAAACAGTGTGATAAATTAATTTTTTTTAATTACAAGAATACAAAGATTTTTTATTCTGTTATAATGTTAAGTTTTTAACATTTTACCGGATTAAATGCTTATTTGTACATTAGCTAGTACAGAATATTTTCTGTAACCCAGGAATCAGGGGGGGGCAGATGCCCCTGCCCTCCCAAATGACGCCCTGCCACCAAATGACATATTTTCACATTTTCACACTTCTTCCGATCAAAAATGAATAACCACTTTGAATAATTTCTTATATGAGAATATGTACTCATTTCATTCAATGTTGGAATATATGTACCTCATATGTACTTATATTTCAGTATGTACTAGTATGTATGAATCATTAGCAATCAAATCAAAATAATTTATGGTAAAAAACATACAATACTCCACCCAAGTATAACACCCACCTATTGATACAATTACCTGTAATATCAATAATTATAGATAGGCCTATAAAATAAGACTGTATTCAATTTCTATAAAAATAAATCTAATAATGAGAAATCGTCTACCTCTTGAGGGCCAGATTGCATAATACATAATGAGACTGGAGATGATTTTACTTTAATCTTCAATTTGATTTCTTTATGGTGGCTATTACATGAAACATGAAAATATAATAAAATGGGAAAATGTAATAAGCTGTAATATAATGAGAAATGTAAAAGCAAAAGGGGTTTATTGTAATAAGCAGGTTTTTGAAATTGAAAAGCAAAGATGTCGCACTAAATAAACACAAAGGGGATAAGGGGATGAGATTTTGCTGCGTAATCCTCAAGATACGTCGAAATAGACTATGCAAACAAAACTTCTCGAAATAACTGAGGACATGCTAACAAAAACTAAGTTTGCAAAAAACGAGAAGTCATAGAGACAAAAAAGATTGAAAGAATATGGTCGTTAGTTTCCTATTGGGCTGTTGAAAACTATGAACAATACTTAATAATAATAATTATTAATTAATTTTAATCATTCATTTAAATTAATTAATAATTCATCAAAATTAATAAAATTCACATATGAGCATTACTTTATCAATCAAGGAGTTCTTCAATGAACATGGATCTTGCATCCAGCCCTAAATGTTAACGTTAATCTTCATTAGATTTCTAATTCACTATGTAGACAAGTAAGTAGTCAGGGAGATCACTGATCCAATTTCCAATTCCTATTAACATTGCAAATAACTGTATTAAATCTTCTTGAAAGTGAACTTATGTTTTATTTCTTCATTATTGTGAAACAATAGCTATAGGATGTATTCAAGAAAATGTTAAAATTTCAGTTGTTTGATATAGGAATAAAAGATTGTGTCTCCATCCATAAAGAGATGTAGCCTATTCACTTATAATGTAAAAGGGATCCATACATTGACAATAATCATTTTAGCTGTCATGATAACATTGTTATCAGTAAAAGGTTATCATCTATTCTTTAATTTAATCAAATATTGAAAAATAACTATTTTAAAAATTACTCAGAAAATTAATACAGATGGTAACTTATGTTAATAATAATTGTTCATCAATAAAGTTAAGAGAATACCGTACGATAAGAAAGTTAATTTTTATTAATATTTTTACTGCCGCATACCATAATATCAGAAAATCATAAAATAATAGTTTTTCATGATTGAATTATTTATATTTATGAGATATCGTTAATTGAGTGTCAGAATTCATTGTAATCAATTCTTTTCTGCCACTGCTTGCTAGAGTAGTACAATAAAATATTACTAATAATACTATAATTAAATTATATGTGTTATCAAATACTACTCTTAATACTATATAGCTATAGAATAGTATTATCATATACTACTCTAGCTACTTGAACAACTTCATGTCAGTACCGGTACTTCATAGCTCTATAGTAAAATAATTACTGTATTATTCTTTATTTTCAAATTCAATTTGATAGAAGCCCTGTACTACATTATCGAATCAACTCAAATAAAATTATTGTTGCAGCTAATTTCAATAATGATAATGATTTTACAAATACCTAACATTGCATCAAAGATGTTTACCACTGATGAACTTGAAAGAATTTATAGTGTTCAAGATTGAGAAGCTTGTGTTCAGGAAGGAGAAAGGAAGCGCACCGTAAAGATCACCGGTAAAAATCTGTTTAAGGCTATTTTCTTGCCGCATCTCATTTTCTCTAGCCTTTTATTTTTAGTTCAATGAGAAGAAGCACATCGCATTTAGTACGGTAGGCCGCCGTAGTGAGAGCCACATGTTTCTCCTATCTCCTGTAGCCTATCAATGTGTGTTGGCTATGAGACGCTCTTCTTCATACAGTTGTTGCTTTAAATACTTCAAATACTCGTTACTACTCATTCAATGGAAGGTGATTCACAACTATTACAAGGTGCTTCATGCTTTCAAAACACATTTCAACGATTTTCGCATGTGAGTCATTCAAAAATGATGTGGATACCGTACATCGTTCTAAATCATACAATGAATAAAAATACTTCACTTAATAAATACATTTACTTAAATTGATAAATAAATTCAATATTAATAACTACCACAGTATCACCTTCACAACTACAAAAAAATGTCAATGTGCTTTTCTTAATATGTGGAACCAGCATCTTTCCTCAAACAGTCTCTTGACGTGGATAGACTACATCCTTTCCAAAAACATTCAATAATAAACTAGGTACTTGAATGTGTGTTTCGATGCGGATCCATTTCTTACTTATCAATGGTTCTTATTACAGAGACTGTAATAATTATCATATTATAACTCTGTGTAGTTCTTATTAATATAAGTAGGCCTAAGTAGATCAGAGTTTTTCATAGTGGTTGAAAATTCAGCTTCAACTATAGAGTAAGTTCTTGTACAGTCACCTTGCGCCATTATCACTCACATTACTGTTTATTCTAAGATAAGTAACATTGTAGATGTTACAAGAAAAGACTACGGTAATATTTACCAATTGCAAGCAACTGCAGTTTGAGTTTATGTTTCTAGTATCAGAAACAAGGGAGTCTTCCTACGAGAATTTCTAAATTGATACATCTCTTTTACTGGATATTATTTGTATCAAATAAAAATAGTCTATTGCAAAAGATCATTGCTTTTAACCAAAGACGATATGAAACTATTATTCTAATTGTTTCGATAAGTAGTAACTAGTCTAGTAACTAGACGATAAGTATTCTAATTGTCTTTGGTTTAAACCAACCCCTTTCAACTTATTACGGTACTTGAATGAGTAACTGCTAACACTGATTTACCAGTCAAGCTGATGGTGTAGCCTGAATGGCTATGAAACCATGGTCCTTGTACCACAAATAAATAGTAGAATTGACAAAATCGTTGTATTTTTATTTTAATTATTATATGGAAGAGTTCTACAATCTCAATAGTAACTCTTTAGAATTTTTAATTTTTGGATGTAAGTTGTCGAAAAGAAGCAAGCCTCATAGTTTAATATTTCTTATTCTCAAATAATCATTAAAATGTAAGAAATTGGTCTAAAATAACATATAAATATATGTGATATATTGATAATGGCCATCCCAAGAACAGTTGAATAATACAGCAGTAGAAATAAACAGTATAGCATTGTGAATAATATTAGTTCTACCCTAAGATTTTATTCCAAATTAAATACATTTTTTCTAGTTCCTATACATAGGAACCCCATCTAAAGTAATGTAAATGAAACTACGAAGCTATAATAAGAACGATGACATTAAAAGATGTCACGTGCTCACAGTGATGTGAGTTTACTTCACAGTTGTGATAATTTACATAAGATTTTGAAGCAGTGAATGAGATCCAATTCAAGAGATTCAGCTGCGAGTTGAATTTTTTTTTTCGAAATTGGACAATAAACCAGACTTTATGAGCAAACGAAAACAACAATGACCCTATTATTCATATGTAAAGAACAATATCAGATAATATTGTTCTGCGGAAATGGTGATGCTTGTAGGGCTACATTATTTTTGCTCCCAATTTGCGTAGGAAATGAAAAATCAATAAAATTAACAGGTGTTTCAGATTAGCTGAGGTGTCCTGGATGGTCAATTGAGGAGGAGCTTTCCTTTCCTAATGAGAATGCCATATGATGGCAGCAACTTTTTGGAAAAATACAGTACTGTACAATATTTTTTTAATTTACACATTACATGACTGTGTAATTTAACAATAATATATTAATATGTTGCATAAATATTTTTGTACATGTTATGTTGCAAATGCCATAAATCTGTTTCCACAGAAACGGAAAGTGAAGTAGATAAGGATTTCCTAAGAATGGTTGAGAAAGTGTCATTGATTGCTCTTCATTTAATTGTTGAACTAATAGGGAAAGCTATAATAATTTTGTTGAATATTTCTCATAAAGTTTGTATAATTGACTATGCGCGGCATGAATTTCTCATACAATGTTTTTTAAAAGAACCCCAAATTTGTTTGAATGAGATAGTTTTTTATGTCTTTATGTGTTTGAAATCTGTTCTAGTTATGTAGTGAAATCGAAAGTGGAATTCTACTGTAAAAGACCCCTACAATGTAATCCTTCTCCTATAAGGTGCTTTCACGTGCTATCATTATAATAATTCACTGATTCAGACTACCTACATAAAATTTGGCATCATACGTTGGTATATTTTTAAAGCTTAAAAAATGATCAAACAAAATCCACAGAATGCAATAATCGATTTTCACACTGCTTCCCTCTTTATAGGCAACCTATCTTTGTTCACCTCTGTGATGACTAGAGGTATGTAAATACCGGTAGCTGTTTGTAATTGTTTTTCTCATAAATGATTCAAAAAACAGTTCATGTGCCCCTCAAATATGAACTTTATTATGGGATCGAACTCCATCCAGCAGCAGACTAGTCCGGACTACCTACTGTTTTATATTTAATTGAAAAAATAAGAAACAAGTCTGGGGTCTTTCAATGAATACCCCCACATTTTTTATTTCACTAGATAACCTAGAACAGATTTCAAATACTGTACATAAGACTGTATCTCACTAGAAATAAACTGTAATATCAGCGCTGTTGTTTTTCAAATAGACTACACTTGTCATCTGAATAAGCAAAAACGTTTTCATTCAAACAAATTTTTGGAGCTCTCCTAAGAAGACCGGAAAGTCTTGCACATGGCTTGTCAACTCACACCACAAAAGATAGTTACGGTAATACTGTATAGTGGCAATATACGGTAATATAGTGGTAATATAATACAGTAGAATAATGAATAGTGGCATCCCGACACATATTTTATACAGTGGATGCTACAAAATTTAATCACACAATTCAAATTTAGATATAACAATTTATATTCAAATTTGCTGAATGATGTTGACGAACTTCTTGAATGAACTCTTCTGGTAATGTTGTACCCACGACCAGAGAAATCATTATTATAATAATTAATAGAACAGAATTCCTAATTAATAATGCTATAAAATACTCTTAAGAGTATAATAAATTGAATAATTTCGCTATACTACCTGCTACAGCATATAGCAATTGAATATTTCAATATCCCATTTCCTTCTATCTCATTATTATTACATCAATCATCATTGGATATAGGTAATAATACATTTATTGGATTCGATGATTGTGTATGCCACAAAACATAGAAACGTGGCGGGTTACAGGTGGAAAAAGTTGAGCAGAGGTGATGAGACTCACGTTGTTTGACGATTGTTTGCACTGTAGCCTACTGCTGGGTTGGCTACAGTATCAGAGCGAGTCGTCCGAATAAAATAGCTGTGCACTGAACTAGATAAGAGAAACGGACGATGTTTGAGGATCGCGACGACGACGGCGGCTTACTGCGGCTTAGCGACGCGACGGCTGCGGCCAGCCCAAGACTGAATTAAAATCAGCCAGCGTCTCGCTCCCAGCCAACGCTGGATCAGGGGGGTCCTGCCACCGGTGGGAGGGGGGGGGATGTGAGGAAGGCCTACACGCATTTATAGCGCGCGCCAACACAAACACACACACGCGAGGGGGCATACAAGCCAGTACTAACAGCAATCGGGTGCGTTTTTTTATTTCATTAGGACACGATCGAGGCCTATTTTGAATCAATCGACAATTCAATTTATTGGGCAACAGATACCCTAATACAGATATGAAAAGGTCTTCATTTTCTTTGTTACAATGTTTAGAAAAATGTTCCAAGTCGATATACGGACTACTGAATGGAGTGGCAATAAAATGTTTACTCCTTAAGGAAGTAAGGAGTTGTCAATTACATATCACATGTAATTGAGAATGGTGAATTGTAAATGAGAAATCGTCACATGTAAATGAGAAGTTAAAAACGTGAAAAAGGAGTAAACATTCATAATTCATGGCATAAGAAGTAATTACTGTATTGAAGTGAATAAATCTTAGTTCGTAATGGCTCAATAAATTATCGAAATTATTTTTTGTGAAAACAAAACCATTTCAAGATTTAGAAACTGGTAGATTCAACAAATCCTCTGGTAAATTTTGAATATTATTCAATTAAGAAAAAATAAATTGTTCATGAGAGAATGAAGAAGAATGAGGAAATACAATGTTTCTAACTCTTTAAAGAACTCAGAAAGTTATAATAGAACTCATATTTTGTGTTTATAGAGCTATAAAAATCTAAAATTCAAGGAAAAATACCTTACTGTTAGATATTTGTATTTTGTACCTCATTTTGGATGGTTTGCCGAATTGTCAACCACGTTGAATTTTGTAACATCCGGTGTGCTGAATGCTGCTAGAGATCAGTGTTTGTGTTTTTAGTTAGCTCAGAGTTTTCCTTTTAATCTTTGTATATTTTAAAGAACTCCGCTCCAGTGCACAAGCTTGTGCGCTGGAATATACAGATCTATAGAAAAATATTTATTTTTTGCAATGAATGTGAATTAGTATAATTTCTTAATCACTTTGCACACCTATCTGAAAATTTTTATGTGATATGAAGTGCATAATTTGTTTTGTCTGTAAAAATATAGTGATGATGATTATGATAATGTTACACTTGATGGAAAATAGCTTTTTTCCATAACTTGTCACTCAATGGAAAGTACCTCTTTCAATCTTTACAAGATTGGAAAAATCAGCTGAAGGGCAGGAAGTACCTATCATGAGGTACCGGTACTCAGTAAGGGTCGTGTAGTGTAATATCAGGGGGCTGTCATAGACGGAGTGGAAATATTGTATCTTCCCCATGTTAAAAAGGGGTGTAGGCTGAGTCTCTAGTTTCCGGCTGAGTCTCTAGTTTCCGGACGGAGTTTTGGCGCTGTATTTGAATTCAGAGCTTTTAGGTTAAGTTTCATTTTCATAAAGACTTTTATAAGTTTATGGTATATTTTGCGGTATAAATCAAAACTGTCAAGGGAATATGATTGATATTTACGGCAAAATATAAAATTTTTGTTAGATTCTTTGTTTTTTAGGTTGGTTTGAGTAGAAGTAGGTGTGATTCTCTACTACAGGTTAGAATGGTTATTCACTAATTCACTAATAATGGTTAACTTCTAATATCGTTACGCGTGTATCAAACTTTCTGATTATTCTTCAATATCATTGATCTAATATCGTTATGCGTGAATCAAGCTTTTGAACCATCCGCTATTCAATCAGAATCAGTTGTAATTATTATCAATTTACGATGTTTTCAAATATACCGCTAAAAGTCCGTCCGGAAACTAAAGTCATCCTACACCCCTTATTTCTCTTACTTCCAGTCCCTGAGATGTCAGGTCCCTGTGTAATATAGTCTCTACGAACGTCTTATAATGCAATCATTACCGTTTCATAATTGAAATCGAAACAGTTGCTTTTTCGAAATGGAATTTGAAACTTGTATCATAATGACTTTATGAAACGGATGCTATATTATGAAACGGTCCTAGTTCAATCTGTTCCAGTTTTAAAACACTGGAACGGAACAAAACACAATCGCAGCTGATAAAAGCACTGTAGTTGCTCATGCGTGTGCTTTTAGCTGCTTCCTAGCCTATAAGATAAACATTGAAATAGAACAATGGTCGTTTGAATGAATCACGGTTAGTTGATAATTAGATATAATCACGATTGATAATGTAGATATTGTTTTTGTTGGTCGTAGATGAAATGGTTGTATTTTAGCCTTTAAACGACTCTTGAGATACCTTAGAATAACTCGCAGCCGTTGGGCTCGTATTTTAACCTATGTATCTCACTCGTCGTTTAAAAGCTCTCATAATACAGCCATTGCATAAACTACTATTAATATGAAGTGGAAAATAGTTTATTACATACAATACTCAAGTCTCATGTCCGAACAGCTGACCATTTGATTCAGTGTTAGCATTTCGGTCGTTTTCTGACAAAAACAGTTCTAGTAAGTGGTTCTTGAGCACCAGGCCAAGGGACAACTAGTTTTATTCGAACTACAAATACTTCTTGATCAGTGACATTGTTTGATAACACGGATACTGGAATATACGGTAGATGCAGATCCCATCAGTTTCTGGGTTCAGGGTGACGTCATGCCTCTCAGCAGACATGTGCAGGATTTTTCCAATTCAACGCCTGGGAATAAATGTTATTCAAAGTTTCCATGGTAACTAGCAGTAATTCGACTGTGCATCCGACTCATGAACCTACTCGCGTATTCCAGCACCCGTGGTTCATATATCTGCTGATCTTCAAATTCCTGAGCTGTTTGAGGTAAGCAAAAATTTGCATGACAATATCTGCCAGATTCAACTAGTTTATACTAAAATTACTTTCACAAAAAATATGTATTGGTTCTAAGAGCGGCAAATTTCAGTAAATAATGCACAGAATTATGAAACTCGAAAGTTTATTAAAAATATTTTTTGCCACAAAATATTTATTCTAGATATAAAAGTGGTAATACAAAATGACCGAAAATCAAACAAATAGCTATTATTCCATAGCTTGAAGAAAAATTGAAAAATTGACAATTTTCCACATTAAACAAACGTGATTCTACTTGAAAAATAAAAAATAAATCTCTTCAATATGAAGAATTCTTGCCCTCAATCTACTTGCCCAATAAGTCGTCAATCTAACAATGTTTGGTAACCATCAAATCTTAATTACATTCAAGAAGTAATTATCCTAATCAAAAAAATTCAAGGTCTATTGAGGTATACAGACAAATTTAAATTATTAGAAATAATAATCCTATTGCATTAGGGGATAATAGACACTTCTCAGCAAATAATCATTAAAGCTAGGCGTACACCGGTTAGTCAAGACAAGATTAGTCACGTTTAGTCACAGTAATTCACACAGTTGCTTATGAAGCAGCACACACTGATGCAATGACTAATCGGTGTGTGTTGCTTCATAAGCAACTATGTGAAGTACTGTGACTAAACGTGACTAATCTCGTCTTGTCTTGACTAACCGGTGTACGCCTAGCCTTACTTAAAAATCAAAACCAATAAGATAAACTGAACATGGGGAAAAAGTGGTACTGAAAATTATTGAGCTGTAAAGTTAAGTACATACAACTTAGGGCCAATTCACACAGAAGAGACGTGAGGCGAAGACGTGGACATGGATCATGTGATCGCATACTCCATACAATCAAACAGTACAATGGACACCTGAAGCAGCTGTTGTTTAGGTGTGCATTGGACTATTCGATTGTATAAAGTAGACGATCATATTATGATCCACATCCGCGCCACGTCTCTTCTGTGTGAATTGGGCGTTATAGGGCGAATCATATTACGTAAAATAGTGTCACAAAATAATACAATAGAATTACGATCTATGGATGGGCCAAGAAAGATTGAAAGCTTGCAATTCATTTTCTTCATCTATCCATAAAAATATTTCTTTCTCTCTCTCTCTCTCTCTGCCTCCCTCCCCTTTCTTCTTTCCATCATAATCCTGATATTATACTTTTAAATCGTTCTACATTCCTCATCAAATCTTTTCTTCAGAATATTCTCACCATCAATCTTCACTTAACTTCTCTTAAATAATACAAATTCAATCAACGAATAAGAAAATAAGAAATAAGCATGAAAAGATAAATGGCATATGATAAATACCAACTAATAATACGACAACGAGTAAATTAAAAATCCACCATCATATTCGACACAAGTCATACAGGAATGTTCGCTACCTACAACATTGATATTCAAATCCAAACAAAAAGAGGTAGGGTAATGACGAGCTAAGAATCACTTAAATAAGGCACATGTTACACATTACAAGTTAACCATTTCTCATGTTCTCATTGTTCGGATCACATATTTATCAAGTTGTCGACAGTAAATTATACGTTCCTAGCACTTCACGTATAGCCTACTGTTTATTTAAGGCTGTAGTTATATTGGATGCGAGTCATCGAATAGCAGTAATTCTAATAATTACTCGTGTTTTTTGTTCACTTTTGTGACAAAAATAAGGCGAGAGCCCAGTAGCGTCATTTCACCAAAACCTTGGGGGGGGGGGGCAAACACCGTGGAAGGGGGTGTTTGCCGGATAAAATGCTCATTTGTACATTAGCTAGTACAGAATATTTTCTGTAACCCAGGAATCAGGGGGGAGGGCAAATGCCCCCCCTGCCCTCCCCAAATGACGCCCCTGCGAGAGCCTCAAGGGTATCCCCACCGATAAAAAACTATACGAACATTTAAAAATATTGCATAAGTGTTATTTAATGATTTTGTTCATTTTATTGTTCCAAAGATAAATTCATACTTTATTGTTGGCTATCCTTAATAGATTGGAGAATCCAATGTCAACTCACCCAATGAGTAAGCCTACAGTTTGAATAAAACTAGTTGTCACTTGGCCTGGTGCTCAAGAACCACTCACCAGAACTGGTTTTGTCAGAAAGTCTCATGTCCGAACAGCTGACCATTTGATTCAGTGTTAGCATTTCAGATGATCGGTCGTTTTCTAACAAAAAACAGTTCTAGTAAGTGGTTCTTGAGCACCAGGACCAACAGTGACAACTAGTTTTATTCAAACTATAAGTCGTCCACTGGAACCGTTTTTGTCTGAAAGCGTCCGATTTGATTCAATGCTAGCATTTCGGATGATCGGTTTTATGACAAAAACGGTTCCAGTGGACGACCAGACTAAAGCCCGGTCTAGACACAACGATAAGTTTGACAAACTTTTTGTTCAAACTTTTCAGGATTATTTTAAAAAGTCATAAAACAGCTGATTTAACGTCAGTAAACAAGCTTACAACAATAAGCTGTTTTCTAACAATTTAAAATAATCCTGCTATTTAGCAGGATCCATTTAACTTGTCAGAAAACAGCTGATTGATGTACGCTTATTTGCTAACGTTAAATCAGCTGTTTTATGACTTTTTAAAATAATCTTGAAAAGTTTGAACAAAAAGTTTGACAAACTTATCGTTGCGTCTAGACCGGGCTTTACAATCAGCTGAATGGTGTGTGCTTTAGCATTAGCAGCATGCTGTGCAGCACCAGAATCGTGGAAAATGGAAAATTGCATTTTGTTGCAGATTCAAGCATGCTGCATATGCTTGGGCATTGGCTGCATGTTGAGCAGCAGAGGGAATTGCTATGACTCGCATCTAATATGGCCTTGTTGGAATGTATGAGGTGGTGTTGATGAGGATGGCAGTCGTTTACAAAAAGTAGAGCAGATCGCTGAGCTCCTCGTTGGGCACGCCGTGCAGGTTCTGGCTGCAGAGGAAGGCGAGCTTGTGCGCGTACTGGCAGGGCGCCGGCACTCGCACCGTGCCCGACCAGTTGAAGTAGAGGTGGCACAGCTTGTAGGTGATGCGCTGCATGTGGTCGGCCGACAGCGACGACTTGTCGTAGATCACGTTGAAGCCGGCCGGGCTCACCGTGCCCTGGCGCACCGACTGCGGAATCAGGAAAAAGTCGTATCTGCAACACACCACAACGCACACCAATCACAACCCAATGCAACACATTGTCACATAAATAAAAACAGTTTCAAGTTTAAAATTTAAATTTAAAATTCATCAAGTTTGAATTTCAATTCAAATAACATGAACTAGGATTACCGCCACACGTAGTATAATTATAAGGCAGCTCGTACACCGGAGCAATAAGCTATAGGCAATAAGCAACATTTGGATCATATGATCGTCTACTCTATAGAAACAAATAGTCCAATGCACACCTAAAGCAGCTGTTTCAGTGTGCATTGAACTATTGGTTTGTATAGAGTAGACAATCATATGATCCATATGTTGCTATAGCAGGATCCAATTCAACTTGTCAGAAATCAGCTGTTTCAAAGAGCAATATCACAATACTTAACCTACAAATGCTGAATCTCGCAGATTATTGAAAAGGTATTTTAAAAAGTTATTCTTTGAATGGTCTTTAAGACTTTTAAGCCTTTTGATTATTGTGTCGAAGTCACTGTTTAATTATTACCAAAACAGCTGATTTATGTCAAGTTAAATGGATCGTGCTATAGTACAATAATTATAATGTTTACAATTTTGAGGATGGCGAATTATAATCAATAAACAACTGATGTTATGCCCAGCTCTGTCAGGATAGTCTGATAGCAATCTACGAGACCGTGTCGATCCAGCTGAATAGTGTTTTTTTTTTCAACATATCAGCTGTCTATGAGCTACTCCTCAATAATATAACATGACCACCCTCCCATTTAAAAAAATTATGTCGGATCCAAGATGGCGGATCAGATTTCTGAAGTCACAACAAAGTCAGAATAAACAGCTGTTTGAGTTCCTGCATCGCCTCTTTCAACTTTCATTTACGTGACATACTTTTTTTTCAATTAATTTTTGAACATTATGAAACGCTCTGTATTTTGTTTGATGATCAGAATAAACGAATTTGAAATATTGATAAAACATCTGACATTATTTTCAGTTTTATAAAACATTCATCAATTTTTTCTTCAATGAATAAGATTTTTTCATTTTATTTCATTGGATGAAAATTGGATCGTGTATATAATACTGTATGTACAATATGATATCATCAACATCCGGCAATGAAAGTAAACCCAAGCAGAAATAAATTATGTTCAATAGATAGAGATGAAAAATGTACTCACTTTTCGGGGCATGTGATGACATCATCAACCACAGTGCCTGCAGGTGGGTTGTCGTTGCCGAGGAAGAATCTCGAGTTCAGTCTCTTCGTGACTATTATAAACGCCAACTTCGGTGCCTGGTCTCCGTAGGTGGTTTGCAACGCTTTCTGCAAGTCAAACAAAAATAATTTAATATTATCGCTCATTTTCTTGATATTTAATAAGAATTTTTCAATCTCATGATAATGACAATAAGTGAATTGTAAATTTCGATTATTGCTCTCTACGGTAATTATAATCATTTTTCTACGGCGAAACATGAAACAAAAGTATGCATGGGCATAAGCCATACATATAACAATAATCCTTTTTGAGCCTTTGTAGGAAATGGAAAAAAGGAGAAAGAACGTTCGTCTACTCTTTTCATGCTAGTACTATAGATTAGTATCATATAGTATAGTATAGTATACTATAGTATACATATAGATATAGTATCATATACTATAGTATCATATAGTACTATGCTAGTACTATAGATTTCCACCGGCTCAGATGTAGCAAAATTATTCATTGTTACCTAGAAATTACTATGTTTCAAAACTGTTCCCCTAAAACACTTCAGAGCATTGCACATCGTGCTTGGCATGAGCCATTTTTATGTTGGCTTTTTAATATTAATAGAATGGCATGGTGTGCTATATAGATATGCACTCACCACTACGTCCTCGACCTCTCTGCTGTAGACTATGTTGATCTGGCCCTCGCCGACACCGTCGCGGTAGATGAGCAGGCGAGTGGGCAGCTGGTTGTTGTTGTGCTCCTGGTACTTGCTGATGGCCTTGATGATGTTGATGGGCAGGTCCTTGAATATCTCCTCGCCGTGCTGGTGGTGGGTGACGCTGCTGTAGTAGCGCGACCAGGAGGCGTTGAGCGAGGCGACCAGTGCGCCGTACGACTTGGTCTTCTGCTTGGCGTCGTGGCACACGTCGTAGCCCACCACCATCGTGCCCTTGATCGGAATGTCCACCGACCACGGCGAGCCGCCGATCTTGCACGACATCTGAATCGCCACTTTGGTGGCAATCGACATCAGGCCCTTCTTGCGCAGTGTCTTCATGCACACCACCTGGCTTGGCACTGCAAACAACACATTTGCATTGTCAACTCGACACACTACTCCAACCCTCTATCCATTTACACTGTCTCTAAGGCAGCTCGTACACCGGAGCAATAAGCAACAAGCAATCAGCAACATTTGGATCATATGATCGTCTACCCTATAGAAACAAATAGTCCAATGCACACCTAAAGCAGCTGTTTCAGTGTGCATTGAACTATTGGTTTGTATAGAGTAGACAATCATATGATCCATATGTTGCTAGTTGCCTATTGCTTATTGCTCCGGTGTACGACCGGGGTAATACTCGTTCAAAGTTGTGGCGTTGAAGATTCATTAATGCTGAGTTGCACCAAACGAGATCTATCTCAATTTAATCCAGAATCGGTACATGCTAAATAGTTAAAATCTCAGTTGATTCACATGGAAACTGTAAATGGATGCAGAAGGGGGGCAAGAATCAGTTCCTTGACTGTCACAAGTTCCGATAATCAAGATAGTTTATGTCACATGGTGAATGTGGAAATTCATGGCTCTGAAATTATAGAAAAATTGCAAATTCAATCGTTATTTTAAATCTTAAAATTGGAATTATATTTTTTTCCAGTATTAAATTCAAATGAACATGAATTCGATATCTGATTGAACAGTGAACCTTGCTCATTCAAACATTGCTATCGAGCAACAGTTACATTTCATTTTCAATGTTGAGCAATTATTAAATCAACACTTACCAAACTTATGAAGAGCAGAGGTCAAGCCTGGTCGCCCACTACAACAGTTTTTGTCAGAAAACGACCGATCATCCGAAATGCCAACATTGAATCAAATGGCCAGCTGTTCGGACATCGGACGCTTTCCGGCAAAAACAATTCCAGTGAAAACATTAGGCCAACGACTAAGCTAAAACATTAATTTTATTTTTCAAATTTTAGTTGAAACGCTTTTCCAAATGCAAAAGTATTAGTTTGTCTTGACAAACCTGCTCTGTCGATGTAGGTTTTGCGTTTGATGGCACTGTATCGGTCAGCACGATTGTTGGAGACTGGGAACAGAATGATCTGCGGCAAGTCTCGCGACAGCACTCTGTCCAGCACTCCCACGCACGAATTCACTCGGTCGTCATCAATATTCACCCTGAAAAATATCATCTCATTACACAGTGCGTGTGCAACTTATTCAGCTGCAAAGTAATACCACCTCAACACAATGCCATTAGACTATTGGATGCATCAATCAATTCATCTGGTATAAGTATACTCGAAAGAAAAGAAGGAAAACAACATACTTCCTCCTTCTTCACAACATTCAATGTGAATTGCCATTTTTGAAGCTGATTGAACTTGTTTTAGAACAAATATCAACATACATTTATCAATATTATATTATAATCAATATACGAGCTCCTAATAATTCAGAACAGTAATTTTCAAATTTTGCAGTCCACGAGTTGAAAGAAGGAAAGTTTGGCCGCCATTGTAAATATCTCGTAAATCGATTTTACAATCAACTTTAAAAACGTGTTCAGCGCTCAAAAAAAAAAACATGAGAAAAGCCTAGTTGAATCTATTTTCCTGCAATCACATATGTATTGGTCTAGTCCCGCAAGCACGATTAAATCGCGCTTCGGCAAATTAACGGATAAATCATGACTTGTATACTTCATCGGAAACAGACTTTCATTCACAAAAATGTAAATTTATTAGGCAGAAATTTAATTGCTAATAATTTCAGATGAAACTGGGTACGGTAGAATTGAAAAAATGTAGGGAATAACGTCTTGATAAGAATAACATCAAATTTGGTTCAACATCTTCATCGAGAGCTGAGATATACCCGATTTCCGAAACTTTGGTACTTTGTGGTTTTACATGTATGTACCAACATCCTATAAAAATTCAGCTTTCCCCAATTTACAGTGACTCATTAAAGCTTGACAATATATCAAAAATGAATAAGAAGCACTTACACGTTAGGGTGTTCGATGCGCAAACCCATTCCATGGGCCGACTTCTGCAACATGCCAACAAACTCCTGAATTTCGCGTTGGCCGTCTCTCAGGCAAACCACCACCCAATTAGAAATGGAGGATGTGGCCAACAGACTGCTGTCGCGGAAGCTGTTGGTCCAGTCCGGACCGCGCTCTAGATTCACAGCTTTCTGGTTTCCAAACAGTATTCTCTCCGGCGGCAAAATTCTTGCCTGCATGTTCACCAAATTCTTAGACAGGCTCAGGTTCCAATTTTTCAATTCCTCCACGTTCTGCAAAAAAATATTTTCAAATATATATTGATGTACACTATGTATACCTTTTGGAGGCTTTTACATAATTGATGTAAAAGATTACATTTGGAATTACTCTGTAAAGATTACAGAGTAGTTATAAATAATTAATGTAATGGATTAATCAAATCCAGTCTACTGACAATGCCTTTCGAAAAAAATATATTCCAGGATCTCAATATTCAAAATAATAAGTGACCTGGTCATAGAGTTAACCCACTCGTCTATGGCCACTATAACGCAAATAAAGAATTTGGATATTCTTCAAGTTGAAAAAAACATAAAAAAATAGTCATTTTAATATCGGATCAAAAACCTACCTTGGGAGCATTTGTGAATCGTTGTTGGAAAACCAACAGCCTATCCTGGCGGGTCTTTGAGTCCATTCGTGTGCGATCGGCCATAGCTCTCATCAAGTTCATATTGTTTCTGTAAAATTCAGCATTTTTCAATAATATTTTTAAAAACTGATAGGAAGGGACTATTTCTAGCATTAAGTCAACATAATATTGGTAGTATGTATCTATTCTCTGGAGAAAACGAAGTTGGTCATTCAATTTTCCTAGTCTAGACTACAAAGATTCTTCAGACTTCCTTTCAATAAGAAATACTTCCTCAAAATTCATTTTCAAACCTATCTTTTATTTATAGACTGAAGCTTTTTTCAAGATCCATAAAAGGGATTTGGCTCAGAAAAGATCGGTTCCCTTTCTATGCGAGTAAATTTTCACACTAGAATTAATCAAGTACTACAGACTGAATAATCAGAGAGCAATTGGTGAGAAAAACATTTTTTCCCAGTCACAACCAAACTTTTGCCAATACTGTATTTTTAATTCTGATGGGTTTTCAGGCAAACGTGAACACATTCATTCAATTGATAAACTTACTTTGAGAGGAACATTAATATAGTCATTGTGATTTTGGTACTGCTTTGAAAGCTTGAAATTATAAATAAAAAACTAATCTAAATCTCTGGAAATAACAAACACGACATAAAAGATTCACATATTCATTGAAAATCTTGGGGACGTTGGCAAAAGTAGGATGGACCAAAATCCTGTGGCGGATTTGACCGAGTTAACCAATCAAAAGTGTAACATCTAATGGCCACACTGTGATTACACAGTCGCTGTAGTTAGTACTGTGTTACCAGCATTATAAATGGCTGCTGTGAACTCGTAATGAGGGCATTCCAGTTTCGGTTATGTAACTTTACATGTAAATTCAACACAAAACACTCAAGACATGAAACAGACCCCTGAGGAGGTCCGCCACCAGTAGAAAAGACAGTTCAGATTGACTTGCCTCATTTCGTCGGTGATGCCAGTCATGCGACAGAGTTCGGGCACCAGATAGATGGGCGTGTCGCGGCCACCTCGCTCGTCCCTCGCCTTCGGTCTCGATATCAACATCGGCTGTCTGCTGTCCTTGATTTTCACGCCGTATTTCTAATAACAAAAACCCACAATAATATACACAACAATTCACAATAATACAGAGTACACAGTATGCTCTTCACTGTACTCATATCACAACACCAGCTTTACTAAAATTTTCTCTAATGAGGCTGCTTAGGCTAGTTGAGTTTTTGAAATGGAATTTATCAGTGACCTACTAGGCTACTAGAGCGGTAACGAAATATTTTCCATCTTGAAATGAAAAAAGAAGAGTGGCATTGGCCCTACTTACCGTTTCATAGTATTCGCGATAGGAAGTCTTCTTTCCTTTCATGTCGAAAGTGGAGTCTGGGCTAGAGTCGAAATCAACATCGTCCACCTTGTAGGTAGCCGTATTACCATAGCTGGTCAGCACAACTTGCCCAATCAACTCGTTTCTGAATATATCCTGCAAAGCAAACATTAAATTTCTATAAATAACTGATTAAAATAGAAGTTTCAACGTGAATTAAAGCAATTCAAAGTAGAAGTTCGGTCAACGGCCTTGGGGCTTCACTCTTGTTGAGAGTACAGTATCAGTGTAATTTCGGAGAAATACTCCTGAAACTCTTAGCGGACACTTTTCTAGTTTCAGAAAGAACTCTAACGCTCGGTTGCTCAGTCGCAGTTTGAACTTAGTTCTAATTAGAACCTCGTTCAAACGTAGAACATAGTTCAGAATCAGCTGTTTCCTAAGAAAAGGATTGATATTATAGGTTATATTGACACAATCAATGATATAAAGTTTAATAATTTATGATATGCCAATATACATATTGATAAATGTTTGTTCTCTGCTGGAATGTTGTTACGAATGCTACTATATAGATGGCGTTGTAGGTTTTTGCTAGGTTATTTCAAACAGCTCCTATTACAAAGCCTTATTTTGGCGTTTCTGTTTGCTTTCAATAATGGTTGTTTCTTTGGTTGTTTAAAAATGAATCTCAATATAATTAGAGTTGATATAATAAAGTTCTATCCTCTTGACATCTTTCCTCCGAGCAAATTCGTAATATTGATAGACCTCTAACCTAAATTTCATTTTCTGCAATAGAACTAAGTTCAAAGTTTCAACTAGGTTTCAACTGCTACTGAGCAACCGAGCGTAAAAGTTTGCAGAAATAGTTACCTTAAAATTTCTAGAGTCCCTCTGCTGAGCGTATCTGAGAAGGTCGTAGGCAGTATCTTGACGCAGAACCTTGTGGATGATTTCCACGCAAAGCAGAAAGTTGTGCTCGTGCTGGCGCATTGACGTCAAGTAGCCAGGCCACAGCTCCAGTTTGTGCTCATTAATAGTGATCTGAAAAACATACAAATGACCATTAACTATTTCATAGAGCTTGACTATCATAAGAGTATTGAAAAACAATTGACTCAAGACCAAGGGCCGTATTAGTCACGTTTAGTCACAGTACTTCACATGGCTGCTTATGAAGCAACACACACCGATGCAATGACTAATCGGAATCAAACACCACCAATGATAATGATTACAATATTGTTTCTTTTTTCTCACAGTGGCGCTCAAAGTATCATTTAGTGAAAATATACAGTGACTAATAGCAACATAGTGACACAGTAACTAAGGCTAGGCGTACACCGGTTAGTCAAGACAAGACAAGACACGTTAGTCACGGTAATTCGCATAGCTGCTTATGAAGCAGCACACACTGATGCAATGACTAATAGGTGTGTGCTGCTTCATAAGCAACTATGTGGATTACTGTGCCTAACGTGACTAATCTCGTCTTGTCTTGACTAACCGGTGTACGCCTAGCCTAAGTGTGTAAACTTGAAATACACTGTATTATCAGCTGTTACGTTTTTCATATAAACTGGATAAGCAAAAACTATTTTATTCCATCAAGTTCAGCTTGTAATGAAATCGTTACAAGTTCCTGGCTTTCTTTTCATAGGCTGACTGATTTAGACAATCCTATAATTATGAAAGTAGAAACGATACTCCGGTGAGGGCACAACAGACATTGACCCGATTTATGAAGACTTGGTTATAAACAATGTTTCTGAGTAAATGAGAGAAGAAATGCATCTACTCACTCTAGCTTTCCGATCGTAGTAGTTGCGACCCAACAGTTCCAATTCCAAATTGGCAATACATTTTCTGATAACTATGTTCAAAACCTGCAGATAGGTTTGATCTCCATACTTGATGGCGTCCTTGCCCACCATCCGAACTGTCATTACGATCTTTTGACCATCATGCTTCCTCTGCGACACCAGTTCCAATGGCTGAAAAATAGAAAATAATAATCAGCTTTTGAGTAAGACTATACATAATTCGTTTGAGTGACGGAAAACTTCACTCTAGAAGAAAGGGCGGACAGATATGATGGGAGGACATAGATGATATCCAAAAGATGTGTTATAGATTAGGGAGACTGTCGAAAACAGAGAGGCTTGGAGGAAGTCAAAGCCCACACTGGGCTGCAGATTTTCTGATTGAGCCAATCAAGTTTTTGTTAGATTCATCTTTGAAAACAGAACTATTTCCCAGCCAATGGAAGATTTCAAAGATAATCCTATTTACAAATCCGGTAAGAGACATGAAATAATGAATTACAGACCTATCAGTATATTGTCGGTTTTCGCAAAGATTTTTGAGCGGGCTCTCTATGATAGGATTCTGTGGTTTTTGCACCCTGTCTTGTCAGACAGCCAACATGGTTTCCTCCCTGGTAGATCTGTGTAGTGACTAACCTACTTGAGTTTACAGTCACTGTTTCAAATTTATTGGATGCAGGTGGGGAAGTGGATGTAGTTTACACAGACTTTAGTAAAGCTTTTGACCGAGATTTTTTTAGAATTTACCTATTTCAAAGGCAAAACTTTGTATCTGTGAAGAAAATTGACTCTCTTGTTCAATATGGTACCTCTGGGGCCCGTTTCACGAAAGTCAAAAGTTACCAATTCACTAATGAATTTTTATTTCAATTTTTATTTATTTTCCTTATAATATCTTACACTTTGAACTGTTTACTATACATTATGTACTTTGTACTATTGAATGTGTCAAATTTATATTGGTAATTTTTATAAAGACTGTTTTGGGCTTTGCATGTAGTCTTTGAAAATCTGTAATAAATAAATAACCTACCATTCCCTATGTCCACACTTGGTCGATTTTGACATGAAGCATGCAGTGCAGCATTTGTTTTACCGCCCAATTTTAATAGGATGCGTGAAGAGGAAGACGAAACGAAAATCGACCAAGTGTGGACATTATAGAATAAAACTTGTCAATGTCAGCTGTTTCAAATGCACTTACGTCTGGCGCCAGTCGTTGATTAGTGAATAGCAAGGTGCCGTCAAACACGAATCCGCCGCCCAGCAAGGCACGATGTTGGGACAACAGTCCGCGCTTTATTGCGGTGCGGTCTTCTTCGGGGTTGAAGTCAACTCGATACTGGTACAAGTGCCAATCGGCCTTGGTTACAATCTCAAAGTAATTTGCAGTGCATGTCACTTTTCTACCAGCCGCACCTGTGACAACAAAAACCATATGTCCCTGTCACAGCTCTTAAATTCGTACACGTACCGAAGGTAACACATTAGAGCATTATTTGCATGTACAGTAGTAGCAAGTGATGCCTGAAAACATCCATCTGTAGAATACTTAAAGTAGGTTCAGTAATGTATGACAGAACGCTCTTAGAAAAACGTCAACATTAACTCGCTTGATGAGCGCTGGTCAATTCTGTGAATGTGTCTTTTGTATGGCGCAAGAGTTTCGATAAATGAAAAAGCGAATAAGCTAATATAAGTAAGACGTTATGGCTTTCTTCACCTTCTTAATTGTCACGTAACCACTAAACAAGGAACACAGAAAGAGCCATAATAGAAAGAAAGCATGGATGAGCATCGATAGTTTTCGAAACATCAATGTTTTTCATGCTACTTCAAACTGCCAAATCACGATCTAGTTCGATAGCTATCTAATCTCAGCAAAATTTTCGTTACCGCCCTGTAGAATTTCATTACTTATTCGTTACTTTCGTGACTAAATAAAAATCGCGACTATTTCGTTACTTTCGTGACCAGTAGACAACCTGAACTTTTAAACCTCGGGTGTTCCCTGCGATAATCTTGCTCATTTACGCCTGGGACTTGCTAATCTGGAGCTCATAAACCCGATTTTCAACACTCGGCGCAAGATCGGGTTTTTAGCCTCGAAATAGAGATAAACCCGAGCTCATAAACAGCCCCTATGTGTGTGACACGCAAACTATTCGACAGATGTACATACAGGGTGGCACAAAAAAAGGGAAATTTTGCAATAGCACTAACAAGGGTAGGGAAAATTAACTTTCAAAGTTTAAGGCTAAAAACGTGAAGAAATATACTTGCCATTAACTGTTCTAGCGAATGAATTTCAATTCTTGAAGACAATACCGTTTAGATGGTGACCCTTCGAACGTAAGTATTTGAGGAAGTGTACTATGAGATTTCGCATTTGAGGTGAAGTCATTTCCATACTAGAGGTTATGTTAATACACGGATATTGAGAATCATCATTTCCACAAACGACTGTTGCACAGCCACAATGTTACAGTTTGGAGTTTGGTGTGCTCGTTCAACACGAGGAATGATTGGATCTTACTTTTCTGAGGATGAGAATAAAGAATTCATGTTTTTGAATGATCGTCATCTAAAGGATACTGTCTTTGAAAATTGAAGTTACTCTGATAGAACACTTAATGGTGAGAGTTTCTCTTTATGTTTCAACCATTATAAGTTGAAAGTTGATTCTTCTTATCTTCGTTAGTGTAATTTCTTAATTTCCCGTTTATCTGTGCCATCCTGTATTGTATACAGTCGAGTGAAATGAACTAACCTTGTTTGTTGAGACAAGTCTCAGGTTTGGTCCTCACAAGAGCCGGCCTCTCGATCTGCCGATTGCCTCGCAGGTTACCGCGTCCAATGGTATCACCTGTGAAAACAATAAATTGCTACTATCACAACTATGCTTGTGGTCATACACGAGTCGCACATAGAAAATCTTTCACGCTTTTGCCATCCACGTATCAAGGGGCGTTATCTAATAATCAATATTTACGACAAGACCCTATTTTAAAAAATATAATATATATTTTAGGACTTGCTCAAAATATCTTCAAGACAGTCTTTGCTACAACCTGTCAATGTTTGAGAATTCAGATAGTACATGCCAATGACAGCCAGGTTGATACAGTCAGTCACCATTAGAATAGAGCCTTTTCTGTGGGCTCGAGGAGTCGCAGCTGTTACTTGCCGATTTCTAACTAGCAGAAAATAAAACGCGCCAAATTAGCTAGATTATGCCAACGTTACTCCAGACCATTCTTTAGCTGCTTCTAGGTAGCTTCAACCGAAATACCTGCTACTAAAACCTGTCAATTTTTGGCAGCAGCTACAAAAGATTAGCATTATCATGCTAATCGATACTATTTCTGCATCGAGTACTTTTATATTTTGTGATTAGCAGAAAAAATTAGTAAAAATATTATAAATTATCACTCAGGCCCCTTATTTTAGGATTGGAATCACTCATCAATGATATCGCAAAAGCGCAAATAGCTGCTAGTGCGCACACAAAGCTTGTTGGACCCAGATCAAACAACAGACTAGGCGACTACACTGTGTTATAAGCTGCTACTTGGTCACTGACTCAGTAGAGCGAATTATCTAAAAAATTTGAACATCTTGACTTTCAACTTATAAAACTAGCGATATTCGACTACTGTTGGTAGCTGGTACTACCTACATCACACTTGCTACTAAGCAGCAGCTACATCGCAAGGAGCTACTAAAAGTAGCTTGATCAGACACCCCCTCTAGAGCTGAGTTGCGAGTAAATAGCTACGTGTGAATAAGCCTTTACAATACCGTTACCGATACTATTTCATTATTCTGAACATGCAGAAAGAAACATGCATTATTCTACACAATTTTTTCTTACCTCCGGGTCCGGCAGCGCTGGGTCCGCTTCCAGCTCCTACAAGCAACAACAAAAAGCAACATTAAATCAGCAACTCTTCAAATATTTGGACTACAACAATATTTACACAACAAAGAAATTTAGCTTTTCTAATCAATGAATGCGAATTTTTTCAACTGTTTATCCGGCTTGTCTATAAACCTTTTCTGATAAAAAAATCGATAACCGACTTATGGGTAGCTTGTTTGATATTAGGTGAACAAAAGTGTTGGACATAACTCAACTTTGGATTGTTCGCCATTTTACGTTTTACGTGACTTCTAACTTTTTATGAAATGTTAGAGCCGTTAGGCCTTAGAGCTGTTAGGGGTCTTTACTCTGATCAATAATAATTCTGCTGTGTCTGATCTGAATCAGGATGATTCTCAATACAATAGATTGATTGATAGTTTATTAGTACACGGTAAGCGTTTTATTAATTCAACTGACACATCTTTATTTGAGAGCGTAATAATTAAAAACTGGGAGGACAATGCTACAATTCAATTTAATGGTTTTTAACGTTTCTCTGCTAATGTAAACTATTACATAATGAAATTACACTATTGACCAAGAGTCATCAACAATACAAACACGCACAAGTATCTAACTACACTGTTAATTGAATTAAAAATATTTTTATCAACATTAATTGAAAAATCAGTGTGTAAACTTGAATGATTTACGAATAGAGCAGATGATCAGAAATTTAACATAATATGTTTATCACTATTATAGAAGTGTGCGTATTGTTAACGTTGTAGCCGTGGAATTGGCTAGCTCGGAAAGTTGTGGGGTACTGTTTCTGTACTCAGATATCTTCAAAGATGAAAAGCACTATAGTCCATAAGCCACTAATGAGTGTCCTAGAAGCCGGGCATTAGTGGTCTAGAGTGTTCTGGGGTTTATAAATGATACTAAAGTTATATTTGTTGATATGTAGCAAATTGTGAGTGTGGTGATCTTGTGATTGAATATAATGATACAAAGCAATATATACAAAATCAATTTCTCATCATTCAAATTCTTCTAACAATTAGTCCTCTTAGGATAAAATAAAGGCAGTCATCCAATACTATTCTAAATTTAAAATTGAAGTGTTCTTCAATATTACATTTAATATTACTGTATTGACAATTTCAGGGTCCTTTCAATATTTTTTATCCTCAACCAGACCAGCTTGTTCAAATATTCGAAATGATGCAGTGAAAACGCTTATTCATTTCTGCGGTCAGATTCTACCCCCTATTTCGACTGACTCATCAGAGAACGGTGGATGTGGAACCTAGCCACCACAGATTCGTGAAGAAATTTCGGTACTTTCCTGTTTAACGACACGTCTACTCATTAAGAGATATCGATAATAGATATCGAACTTCAAAAGTATCGATACTCCTCTGACAAATATATGAGAAAAATATAGGTTGTTATCAACAAACAAAACTTACTTTTAATAACAGGAAAGTACCCATTTCCAAAATGATCTACCTTCGTGAAAATAAAACTTCATCTTATGTCCTTTCTCACAATCACGTTCATTATGCAATAAACACTTTTTAGAAATGTAATAGCACTCTTTTCGTTGTAAGGTAGATCCCAGATAAACATGTTGCGACTAAAAAACTTGAATAATAGTCAAAAAATATTTTTTTCAATTGCCAGCTGATATATTTAAATACAGTGAGAAGAGGAGGATCGATACTTTTGAAGTTCGATATCGATATCTCTAAATGAGTAGACGTGTCGTTAAACAGGAAAGTACCGAAATTTCTCTTGGACTTCAGTGACTTTTGTTCAAGTATTTCAATTTTTATGACAACTTACCTTCGGCGACAGCGAGCCCCCTCATGGATGAGGTGAGCGCAGCGGCCGAATCGCCAGACGGCTGTTGCCTGGCCAGCACACTGCCGCGACTGGAGGCACGGCCTGGCATGCTCGGCTGCGCCGGATGAGCCGTGCTCGGCTGCCCTCGTGTTGCGCCGCCCCCCCTCGTCGGCTGCGGCCCCGTCTGCCCTGGTGGGGCGCCAGGGCCCGCTCCCGCCCCCGGCGGCGGTCGCTGTCCTCTTCCACGTCCTCGCCCCCTTCCGCGCGCTTCGTCACTCATGTCGACTGAAATCAACAACAACCACCTCAGTTTCATTATTATTATTGAGCGTATGGCTTTTAATAGTGGGGAGACCCGAGTAGGGTTGTTCCACTTCACCAACATAACCAATTATCCCTTGATAGGAAACATGGTTAAAGTTTGTCTCCACTTAGAAAACAGACATCAGCATTAAAAAAAGTTTATTCAACATTAGACACTCTTCATAACAACGGATATTACATTTGTTTAGTCCGCCATAATGTACCAACGTAACTACAATACAAGGTAGTGTTCACGCGCATCTCAGTCTATCCAAAGCTGTGAGCCAACTGATCATGTGACGGTAATGGAGATCAAGAGATCTATTTTGCAAATTTTGATAAAAAAGCATATAAAATTCCTCAATTCAACATGTAAAAGATAAGGAAAATCAATTTCTTGATCTGAGTGAGCTAATCAGCTGAATGAAGCTTGCTACTGCGCATCATCCTAGTGAACACTACTTTGTATACTATTTACCTTCATATGTAGGCCTACAGTACATTACATTCGGGAGACCATTTCATCTTCGACATGCTACTCTTCAAGCCTGAGTCACATGAAGCTACTTAACTTGCTGCTAGCGAATCAGCTGATACAAGACAGCAATTGAGACATAGCCCGCAGCTACTACCCATGTCACACTTTCTTCCTTTCAAAAGCTATTTTGATAGCTAATAAAGTTGCTTAGTGTGACCCAGGCTTGTGCTACCCATTAGCAAAGTTGGTGTTAGGTACAGAGAGTGTATAGTCACAGTATGGACATTACATGTCACAATTTTGATTGGTTAGTTCCGACAAATCCTCCATACTTTTGCCAATTCCCATAAGATTTGCATTGGAATGAAAATCAAATCATATGTTATGATAAGTGATTCACTTCTAACCTACATTTTGCCTTTGCCAGTATTAATTTTGATCATTTTAAGATTTTAAAGCAATACCAAGAGTAGAGACTATTTTTAATGTTAGAAAAGTTAGTTTGATGTTGTTTCTCTTGAAATGAGTTTGAAAAATGAGTGAATGGGTTCATGTTTGCCTGTAATCCCATATCAAAATTCAAAAAATTGGCAAAAGTATGGCGGCGGCGGGAAAAAATGAACTCCACATATTTTTATGGAGTGCTTCACACAAACGGCCAAACTGTTACTATACACTCTCTGTAGTGTTAGGTAAATAGCTGAACAACCAACAAGAAGCAACTGCTCATTTCACACTTTTGCTAATAATTAGTAGCAGCTATTTCGCTATAGCTATCAAAGTAGCTTGGTGTGATATAGGTTTCGGTATATGGAACATTATACCGAGCACCATTGTTTAGGTTAGGTAGTATTGATCACAACTTAGAAATTTGACAAGTTTTCCACGCTTGTCGTGGGCTTCAGACCCTACACCTCAACCTGTGATAAAGTTTCCAACAAAGAAATTGTTCACTCAGCCTAAAGCAGTGAAATCGCAAGAGAGAACGAGCCAAGAGTCACAACTAATGACTTGATACGTTGTCACTACGGTATCATAGGCATAGTTGTAGAGATGACCTAGTTACATTTAAAAAAATAGTCCCGATGAGAAAGTTCAATTTTCTCGTAAAGTAAGTTTTACACAACTACGTCTCACGTTGCTTTAGGGCCTGGTCACGTATACGATTGTGGTTTGCGTTACTTTACTGGACTAGCCATTGCCGTCTCTAGCTGTTAGAGACGGCAATGGACTAGCTAGCTAGAAAGACTTTTTAAACAATAATGAATAGACTCAAAAATCAAAGCTTAAAGCTAAATCACCAAAATTACTTCTCTACTTTTATACCAAAATCATCAAACGATAAGAAAGCAAAAATAAGAGCACGAGGTAACGTAGCCCACTCTCGTATAGGTTGCAAAATTTAGAGGAATTTTACATTTTCAAATTTAATTTAATTAACTTTTCCATTAAAAATTAATGAAAACTAGGTGAAATTAAATAATATTTACAATAAAGATGAATCGAGTAGTTATTTGTTTTCTTTGAAAATATAGGCTAATCAGATTTATGACGCTTTCACGACCAACAATGGCTCAAGTCAAAGTCCTGAGATTTCAGATAACATACTCATATTTAAAATCACAAATGCATTTTCATATTCTTTTGAATCCCAAATTTCATGGAACTTAAAAATTAACTCTCAAAATCCAAAATACTCCTTAAATATTTAAATAGAAAATACTCACTCTCTCAACAACCTGAAAAGAAAGTAGAAAATACAACTACAACAACACGTCTGAACTAAACTAAACTGAGATAAGTGTTGCACTTGCAAAACAGGTACTACGTTAAGCAAATAAAAGGAAACGGATGCAATTTCTAAATAATATAAAACTGAGCTCAAAAGGGAAGATTATTGGAATATTGAAATTTAAAATATTTATATTTGATCTAGCCTATTATTCAATCGTGAACGAAACCTTTTTGATAAACTATGATCTTACTGAATTTTCATTTCACGACAAATTATGCATTGATAAATGAAATTGACTAATATATATCCTCACATTCACACCAATTTGATATTTTACTGATTCAATTCATCTGTGATCACCAATGGAAAACAATAAATTATTTCGCACTCCTTGGTTGGTTGCATAGCCTCTTTGTTTGATCTTAATTTTGCCGGTAATTTCAAACTGTCTTCGATTCCCAGTGTTTTGGTCGTGAGCAAGTTATGTAATTATATAAATATATATATATATATATATATATATATATATATATATATATATATATATATATATATATATATATAAAATTTTTAGAAATCAAATAATGTAATATGATATAAACTCAGATACAATGAATTTAAAATGTTCTAATATTGTATATTGTTGATGGACGGTGAGTTTTGTAGGCATCACCCGATGTACAGTATAGAGGAGTTGCTGCTAGACCTGATCAGCGCGCTCTAGGTGAGAGAGAGAGAACAACTTGTCGGGATTTTACCATTGTGAGATAGGGACAAAACACGATTTTGGGATAGAATTCAATTAAAACATTAATGTATCTTTAATACGTTACTCTTATGTATTATTTAGTGGTTTTAAGGTGTTTTGATGAATGTATTAATTGGATTAAAGTACTTTTATCAGAATTTTTGTCATCTTGTTGCTAGACTCTTCTTGCTAGGTGAGGTTTTTGAAGTTTGAACTTCCCGCTATGTGTAACCATTAGTATCGTATGTATTACAAACATTATTATACCAGAGACATAAATTATTTCACACAAATAATATTTAATTTAATTACAACATTATATTTACATCTTATATTTTCCATACTTCATCTATTTACGTTTAATATTATATGTGCAACAATCAATGTCACAAGTAAAAAATACATTATTATTTCAGAGGCGTCAACTATTTTACACAAATAATATTTAATTCAATTACAACATTATATTTAAGTTACATCTTATATTTTCCATATTTCATCTATTCACGTTCAATATTATATTTTATATCAGTACCTATCTCACTCTTTTTTGAAAAGGAATGCTTTTGGAAAAAGGATCAAATTAAAATTATCTTTGTTTCTTCTCTCTTAAAAAGGCAACTGAAGTGTTCTTGATCATCCTAGCTTTGATTTTATAAGTTACTGGAATATTTTGGCTGAATATTTATCAAATAGGATGAGTTTGAAAACAGACATTTTTACATTTGATTCAATGTTAAACCTATCTTCAATCCCGACAAGTTGTTCCTCTTTCTCTCACTTGAGCGCTGATGTTTGGCAGCTACTCGTCTATAGAAATGTATGGATAAAGATTGTGAAACATCACAAGAAAAAGTATATAATGTGAAGTATACTGGTATAGGTAGGTATACCTGTATCAAGATCGACTGCATGAAAACCAATCAAATTAAATCGTCGTAAACTGTCGCCAATTAAAAAAATCGTCGTCATGCAGTTAAATGGCACCTGTTTTCCTTGATCCTTCTCTTCGTTTATGAGGTAGAATAAATCAAATGAATTGTAATAGGGATAAATTAACATAAAATGTGCGTTTCCACAGAAAAAAATATTCATAAGAGATGATTAAAACAATAATCAATCAAAAACTTTCATCAAGATCTTCACAGCTCAATCAAAAAATAAAAGTTCAAAATATCATAATATCTAGTACGAAACATCCTGTGCACAGGTAATATTTTTCTATATTACCGTACACGTAAATAAAAACCTTAATGAACTGTCAAGAAAAAAATAATGAAGAGATTTCAAATAAATCAAATGAATTTGAATAATATTCGAAAAAACATAACATAAAATTGAATGATTACAATGTGATATATATAAATATAATAATACTATATGTTAACTCTCTCTACAAACCTTAAGTCGAGATTACTTTTTATGAATCAAATTAAGTTGATTCCATAATAGATAATCTATTAATAAATAAAGTCAACGCATATTTCATTTCAGAATGTTGAAAACAGATTTTTTTTTGGTAGTAAACCCAAGATCAATGATTCCCCGCAGGGGGGCAGAATTTATTCTGTCCGGGGTGTGGCAGTCCTCCGGGTTCCTGATGCAAGTGGTGGATGTAGGCTGGTTGGTAACTAACACCGTTGCGTCCCAGCTTAAGTAGGGTGTTCAAGTAGGAACACCTGAAGCATCAACTGCGCAAGACAAGCCAACATATGGTGGAACAGCATACGCCGACGGCTGCATGGTCAGGGGAGTGCCTGACATCGAGTATGCGAACTCTGGATACCAGGCGACCTCCAGCAGTTTCAAGAAGCCTTCCCTGGGTGACTGAATAAGTCTCCAGCTACTCTTAAGAGTAAAAGAGGCTGAACAGTCTCAAACATCTAACGAGGATGGGGGATCTACCCCAAACTCTACCGACCTGGAACAGGTTTCAGAGTTATTGCTGACTCAAACCTGCCGGGAAACGGTACATGTAGAAGGAAGGCACTCCAACTGAAGATTCCGCAATGGAATCTGAGGAGTGTGCAGACCCATCCCTGATAGAAGTTGAACAGCTTCGGAAGGGTGGGTCCATAGCAGAATCAGCAGCACATTTGCTGCTGGAATGTCCAGCACTCTTGCAAATGAGGAGGAGACTTCTTGGAAAGGCAACCCTCCTACCAGAGGAGGCAAGAGAACTGGACTTCAAGGCCCTGAGTAAATTCTGCTCTGGCCTTGGATTATGGAACATGGCATATGCCAAAGAGGGGATGCCACAAAAGATCGAATAGCGGTCGCGGTGGCTAAGGGTTACAAAGCCCAACCCAATTAAAAAAAAAAAAAAAAAGATCAATGATAAAATCTTGAAGGCAATATACCATAAAATATTTTGTTGCTGCAGTAATGCATTCTAAATTTTATAGTGCTATATTATAGTATGGATTTGCTATAAATATGGATTCACTTTCTCATTTCATGTTCCATCCATTTAGCATCCACTAGCTCCTCCCAAAAAAGTGTATGAATTTATCATTATCACTTTGCAATTCAAGTAAGTACTTACCGGTAATTGAGCCTTGTATTTAGAATAATTAGGCTATCTGGTATTTATACTCATCTATTTATTGTTTTTACACTTCTGCTGATAGCTCCTATTTCATTCGTACAATAGGTATGGTACTGCAGGAAATAAAATAAACTGTTGGAATCTGATAATTCAATTGATACCAGTACCTGTACTAATTTATTGTTAGCCGTTCAAGCTAAGCGAGCCCTCAAATTATTTTCTGCAGGTGGCATGTTATGACTGTGATGTTATACACTGAAAGATGCGTGGAAAAATTGAGTGAGATTATTTCATTGAATTGGCAAATCATACCAATGTTTACAGTTTAATATCGAGTGCTAATGCGCATGTGCCACCAGCCACTAATTTGTCGCCACCACCGTTAATTCCTATAAGTTACGCCAGATGTATTCCATTTAGGTTTGCAGCACAACAAAAGGGTTCACCTGTATACACCCAACAATTGTTTATAATTTCAACTAGTGTGTAATGATTAGATTGGTGCATTTTCTAATGCTGATATCATTGATTCGCCCTTTGGAAAAATCAACAAATACTGTTGTTTCAGCGGGTTCGGAGCCCACCTAAAACTGTAGGTCCATTCACCTCACATCATCATCGATTTCTGAAGCACAATTAAGGAGCTTATACGGCCATCACCTTCAGAAAAAAGAGGCCAACTGTTATCACTGTTATTCTTCTCCTTTGGTTGGGTTTTTAATCAATCTAAAATTATCTGCTACTTCAAACTGAAATAGTAACTGAAACTACAGTAAATAGAATGTCTTTTATAACAATCACAATTTACACATGAAGTAAGACATAATAATAGATTTTCTAATATCTGTTATTTTCCAGTAAAATGTTTCTACACATTACAGGAATATATCCTGTAAAATATAAATTACATGGATATGAAATATCCATATTAAAACATTCAAAAATCATTAACATCAAAATCGACGATCTCATCCTCTTGATCAATTTCTGAATCATCGTGATCATCGTTTACTTTTACGTTCTTCAATTTGACATTCTTTTTCTTTTTTCCATGCTCCTCGGAAACATTGTTGTGTGTTTTCTTCGATGCCTTTTGTTTCTTCTGTACTGGGTCTCCTTCCATCCTGTAAATATGCGAAATAAATTACACAAATGGTGGATAGCAATCAATAGGAAAATAAAAGATAAGGTATCAATTTGTAGAAAAACTTAAGTTATACGCATAACATTTTCATTGATGGCTTTTTTTTGTAATCTTTCATTTACTTTTTCATTTTATTGTGTGAAGGATGTAATACGGCTCTCTCCAATAATAAAATTAATCAGTTATTTATGATGATAAATAATGTGATTAAAATTGTGATTGTAAAACATTTCTCCAAAATGAACAACATTTAGGAAAGTTTTTGATGTGAAATGAACGTTTATGTTGTGGAGACGTAGACAAACATTGTGAAGAACGTACCTCAACAGTGAGTATTCATCCTCATCGTCATCACTGTCAGACATGGCTATTCTCACTTCTTTTTCTTCTCGGTTTCTCTTCTTTTCGCCTTTCTTCAAGACCGGCAGCTTGAAATCACCCAACTGCAATAGAATAGAAGAAAAGTTATAGAAAAGTAGTACTGTATTGAGCTCAATTTAATACACATAAAAGCAGGAACCGACACTGTTATAATGTCTAATACTGTACATATTATCAAATAGAGAATACACGAAAGAATATTTTAATTTATCTAGTCAGTAAGAGAAACCATAGTTCCAATATAAAAGGTTGTTCTCTCAACAACCAAAACGTTTCTCCTTATAGATGTGAGCACTTATAAACAACAATACCATTCTGGTCCTACATTAAAAACACAATATTATTGTCACTAAATACTTTGTGGCATCTCTAATTGAACAAGCTTTACATGAATTCCAATTTTGGCTCTTCGGACGTCCACTAAAAGTTTCAGTTCAAAAAGTCTAGGCTATTACGAAAAGCGATGAGTAGGTATGCAGTATACATGTAAGATTGCGGTTGCTGTTCTCAACAAGTTAAGAGGAGAAGAATGAATTCGAAATTTTGGTATCATTCTTGTTTTGTGAATTAGTGTTTGACATTTTATTAATCTTTGAAATTCAAACTTTTCAGTTCATAGTTTCTGAACTCAGATTTTTAGTGAGATGAATCATGAAAATAACCTCTGGACTATTATTGGCCCGATGAATCTTCCTAAATTGCAATGTATATTCTCAATAAATGAATGAATTGGTAAGCTAAGCACTATAAAACAAACGCTACAGCCATTTGAGGATTATACACAAGTATTTGAATAAAAAAGGAAACTAAATTACAATCATTCAGTAATTTTCAATAATGTAATAATTTGTTTTACGGAAAGTTGATTTAAAACCTTCATGCTGACTATTTTGATGATTGCTGAGGCATGCAACCAATACAAAACACCAGCATATCTGTCAATATACACAGTCTTAATACAATCTTATACAATCCTTAATATTATCCTATATCCTTAATATAGTCCTATATAATCTACCTTATCATTGTCTGTTGCTTTCTTAGCTTCTTGCTGAGCAACTATTTTCCTCAGCGATGTACAGAACGTATTGAGTGGAGTTCCTTTGGCTAAGACGGTTCTCTCCCAGGCTTCCACCGCTTTTGTATCGCTCAAATTCATCGTTAACTTTTTCCTTTCGTTCTCAATAAATTTCGAGTTTTCAACGATTTTGTTCAATGCACCTCGCAGCTTCTGTATGTATTTGCTCATCTTACTTGTTTTCAGGAAGTTTTTCAACTGCAAAAAAGAAATTATTGAAAAGGTTTAGGAGGTCAAGATTAATACGCATTAATTACCTGCGAAGAAAAAGCTAATAACTCTATTAATCTTTCTCATTTTATTAGAGAATCAGAATACTATTTTTTTTAATAACACAAAATAGGACCAGAATTATTATTTCTAAATCAAAATTCAATCGAGAAAACAATTTTTTAATTTATCTAGTCAGTAAGAAAAACGTTCCAATATAACAGGTTGTTCTCTCAACAACCAAAACGTTGCATTATGTATTAGAACAACCTGTTTTAGATTATAATTTAATCGTTGAATTGAGTATTCAAATAAAAACACAGTACGAAAAGATTATACATTAAAGGACCAATATTATTAAATTTTGAGAATATTAGATTAAAATTGGTAATTTCACATACGCCTTAGGCTTAGAGCAATAAAGGAGTTCAAAAATCAAAATCAATAAGAAACTACTACTGGAAACCGCGAAGAAATGAAATTCTGCATGTTTTTTCATGTCTCTTGTGCCCCTTTTCAGCAAGTGTCTCTTTCATGTTTGAAAGAGAAATTCAAAGAATTTGGTGACAATTGAAAATAGGTTACTGTCCCTTATATGTAGAAAATAAAGCATTATTTTGAATGCTTACATGTAGTATAGGTAGCAGAGCCAGGTCGGGAAAGCTCATGCGATGTGATTCGGTAGCCAGCGACTCCAAAGTGAGTCTGTAGACCTGCTCTATGGTCGCATCCTTGAAGGCATTCTCCAATTTCTGCGATTGCGACAACTTCAGCACACACGTGAAATCCATCGGCTTCATCGACACCTTTTTATGGCCTTTTTCAAAGTTTGTCTGCGTCAGTACCTTCAAATAAAACACAGCTACAGTAATTACTCAATTCAAAAGTTTAATGCAACTGTATCCATACTCAAGAGATTACAATGATATTGTAATCGTGTTGGCAAAGGAGGGATGTGCTTGTGAAAGGAAGAGGAGGGGTTTCCAGGAGTCATATTGGTGTGACTGTGGCCAAACACAAACAATGAGCCACATTTCTGAGGAGTGTCCCATCCATTCCTTTCAGGGAGACCTCAGAGAGCTGCATGAAGCTACAGATGGAGCTATTGATTGGTTGAAGCGGCCCAGAGTGGAATTGTAAGGTGTCTTTTGAAGAATTACAAATCGTTTTATACTAGTATTTTATTTATTTTTAATTTAATTCTTTATGTACATATAAAGACGTTTTAAAGACGAGGGTCTAGAACCTGATTTTTATGGGACTATTTTGTGAGAAATAGACCGGCATCAAGTTAAACCATACGATTGAATGAATGACAATGATTAGTGGAACATGATCGACCCCACAGTGTTTCAACTCGAAGGAGGTTATAGAATAAAATATTTTTCTATAATACTCAAATGTATTGCATATTGTATTGGAAGAATAAACTTCATTTTCAATTATACAAGAAGGCTGAACAGAAGATGTGGATATTGAACGTCAATAAAATACTACAAAGTATTCTAGCTTCATTTTCTTAATCTGTTATAAGTGAAATTGAACATCCTTCTACTTGTTTTTCTGAAAAAGTACATGCTTTTCGAGAACAACTACATTCATTGAAGGGTTAATGATACATGGATTTATTTGTTACAATAATACTTAGAGGCAGTATGCTAAGAGAACGCTAAGGGTATGCTAAGTATGCTACAGTATGCTAGAAGAGAATACAAATATATTTATCTGAAATAGAGAATCAAATCAAACACAATGAATCAAAGATAAAAATAATTTCCAGCTCTACATTCACAAATGCCTAGTACACGTAATATAAATAGGTGATAAGAAAGTAGCTGTAATAATCATGTTTTACAATGAAGCAAAGTTCAATAGCCTACCTCCAGAATAAATGGCAAAACTGGAATAAAAGTTGCTGTCTCTCTCGATAGGTCGATGAGCATTTGACAGCAGTGAAACCTCAAAGGGTAGTAACGAGTGGTTGGTACCAATTTCACACAACCAATAATAATCTGAAATAAGATGATATAAGAGTTATACAAACAATTCAACATAGATTGGATAATTTAGTGAGTCTGTGGTGAATTTTCTTCTTTATACTTTATTCTAGAACTGTAATTGATCATATTTCTGACTAATGATAAATACAAATTATAATAGTTGTAGTCTGTTCTTTATTCAATATTCAACCTGAATCGGATTTCAAACAAAACCAAGAAATATTTTATTATTACTCAACTGATTAAAAAAATAAGTAGATTGCACAATAGTAATTGTATGGACTGACTGTGCCAACTTCGTTGAGTAAATCACTTCTTTACCTAGTAAATTTATGAAATAATCTGAATCTGTGCCACCATAATGATTTCCAAAATTTATGAAGCTACATTGTCAAAAAAGCTTCAAAATTCTCACATTTTCTGTTAGAATAATAATTATTTCTTAAATAGTGTCGATTTTTCCCACAGTATTAATTTATTAGAGTAATAATAAGTTGAAATAATTCAAATCAATAAAGCACTGGTGTTTCGAAAGTACTTTAATAATTACTATAGTATTGAACAATGATTATTCAACAAAAAATAAATATTGTTTGCTGCAGATCTAAGCATAATATTACAATGTAATTGAAGAGAAAATACTATATTACAATATTGGAGAAACCAGTCCTGAATAGTTCCAGTTAGTTTTGATGGAAAACACTTTTTATGATTATTTTAGTAGAAAATTTTGTTGTTTTCAACTTGATATTTTCATAGTGATAGGAGTTGACCTAAAGTTGATTCACTCACCTGAACTAGGGGGTAGATCAACGACTGCATTTGAGCCTTGGTATGAGTTGCGCATAGAGTATCCGTCCACAATTTCAGAGAGTTTATGAACTGCCAGTTATAGACTGCTTGGATAGACTCCTAAAAACAATTTCAAGAAATTAACTTCAAGCATCCACATTTTTAATGGCTCAGCAACAACATGAAATATAACTTAATATTTTATTATTGAGAAATTTTTCTGCTGATTACCATGCAGCGACAGACAGTAGTGAAGGTGTTCACGATAACCGTTCGAATTCTAACTTTATCCTCATTTCAATTTATATTTTTCTTGAAGTACATTAATAATAGAGAACATAATTATTGAGAAAGGCATGCCGATAATTTATTTAACGGTAATAATAAAGACTACCAGACTACCAAATATTAGTAAATTCAAGAAAATTCTATGCGATTAATGTTACTACGGTTGACTTCGTAGTCGTACCAGTGTCTAATCGCTAGATTAGATAAGAGACGTATGCCTGCTACTCCCGTTGTAAGGGTGACCTTTTTCAAGTCTGAGGCCTTTTTTATTCCGATATTCCAATCGAATCTGATTATCATTCATTCACGAAAATCAAAATTGCTTCCCGATGGTTGTTAAGAACTCACCTAAATCTGCAGGTCCATTCATCTCTCATCATCATCATTATCTTGTTTACCCACACACATTAAGCCACACACTTGGCTTAGTGTGACATAAGCTAAGGCTAGGCGTACACCGGTTAATCAAGACAAGACGAGATTAGTCACAGTAATTCACATAGTTGCTTATGAAGCAGCACACACCGATGCAATGACTAATCGGTGTGTGTTGCTTCATAAGCAACTATGTGAAGTACTGTGACTAAACGTGGCTAATCTTGTCTTGTCTTGACTAACCGGTGTACGCCTAGCCTAAGAGTTTATGTGGGCATCACCACCAGTAAAAAAATTGCAACAGATTTACAAGAATTGGTATTCAAGCTTACCAACTTACAAATGACCATTATTGTAAAAAAAAATTAGACCAGGGATAATAGAATAGCTGAGTGTTACCTTTTTATGCAGCGTGATAGCATTTCGCAAATGTATGGCCAACTGTCTTATGTACAAGAAGGCATGCTGATAGGTAACCCCCGCATCAAGCGTCAGCAGTTCCGTTAGACAGCGTCTCATAAAATTTATGCCGGGCAAAGTATTCGGAGAAACAAATTTACTGTTTGACACATACGCAGAGTACATCAGCTGCAACACAACAATCATAGCAACTAGAATTACAGTAGATTTTTAATGAATGAAAAGAGAGAAAATATAGAAAATTATAAGCGAAAAGTCTGAGTCACTCCAAGCTACTTTATTAGCTGTTAGCGAAACATCTGACACTAAATAGCAAGTGTGACATAGGCAGTAGCTGCTATTAGAAGCTAATGACACTCTTTGTATCAGTTGTTTCGCTAGAAGCTAAGGCTAGGCGTACACCGGTTAGTCAAGACAAGACAAGCCGAAATTAGTCACGTTTAGTCACAGTACTTCACATAGTTGCTTATGAAGCAACACACACCGATTAGTCATTGCATCGGTGTGTACTGCTTCATAAGCAACTATGTGAATTACTGTGACTAAACGTGACTAATCTCGTCTTGTCTTGACTAACCGGTGTACGCCTAGCCTAATAAAGTAGCTTGCTGTGACTCGGGATTCTAATATACAGGCTATATACTTCTATATAGGCTACTTAATAGCTACTACTCAGTCGCTGCTAGTGGAATTATTTCACTGATTCTGGTAGCTGCTACTAGAAGTTATTGCATATGTAACACTTGTAGCAGTTATGTCGCTAGCAGCATCAGTAGCTGCTACTATAGAAGCTTTTAGTGTGACATTGGCTTAGTATTAAGCGTTCTGTTAGAATATATGGAAAATTATAAAGCTACTAGTGAGTTTGTTTTCTTGTCCAATATTTTCCAATGTTGAAATAAACATTTTCAAAGAATTCAAATGATTGACAATTTGGCTATTTTTGGTTCAAAACGTTTATATGGCTTACGTCTACTTTGTGCGGTCAAACAATCAATGAAACCCATTATTTTTTGTATATTGACCTTTCTATTTTTTCATTTTTTAATATTTTTTTATTATTTATGCGGTCAAACAATCAATGAAACACATTTTTTTTGTATATTAACACATTTCTGTATATTAACATAGTGGGTCAAGAGGAAGAGGGGGCTTGTATGCCTCAACTTCGCCCACAGCACTTTTATAATGTAAAAAGTGAAAATAGTAATTTATCTATCTAACATATTTTTTGCATATTTGTATATAAACATATTATTTTTTTATATTTTTTCGTTAATCCTTGAAGATAAGTTTTCAGGACTTGATCTGTTTTGAGTACCCTATGGATCATAATTCATATATCTAATTTTATCTATATTCACTTTTTCTTCCAATTTATACCTTCATATTTCTCCCTCTGTAGCCGACTAATGCCCGGTTTTTCAGTCGTTCAATGAACTTATTGAAACAATAACTTTTTTTTGCATTTGAAAACACATGGTTATTGATTCAATAGTGCTATTGGATCCATAAACTGTCTATTGAGCGACTGAAAAACCGGGCATAATTGTTATAATAGAACGATTCACTCTTCTTCGTACACAGACATTATAGCCTATGTAAATAATAATATTTCCTCTTTAAAACATTTATCCCAAATATTTGTAATGTATCATTGAAGAGGGAATAAATTAATTGTTCGCAACAATGCCCTACCTTTAGCACAGGCTCGAGCCACTTTTTGAGCTGCGTGGTTGTAATGCGGAGTATGCAGAGAAAAGCGAGAACGCGAACGGTTTCGCCGCTGTTTTCCGACCAGAGCGACACCAGGCGACGCAGCAGCTGCTTGATGATCTGCTGATAGTAGGCTATGAAACAGGACATCTGGTGCAGGTGCTTCAGCATCACGCACAGGATGTGTTCTGACGTCACACCTCCTAGCAACTGCAACACAACCCCTACTCGTTACTATCATTGTTATTACAGTACTTATTAAAAAATACAGCAATTTCACTACTACTTATAGTATAGTAGAACAGTAAATTTGTCTGCAAATTAGCCTCTTCCTATACAGTACAGAGTGGCGCAAAAAGAACGCATGGATTTGAGTAGGATCGTATCAGTAGAGTGGAGCTCTACATCGCGTATTTGCTGTTGAACAATATTTCAAATAGAATAAATCTTCAATCGTTGTTCAACGGAGCTTAGAAGAGTGTTCTAAATCGAGCTTATTGGCATGTGATTCTTCTTCACTAGAAATTCAAAGTTTACTGTCGTAAATATCGTTCAATTGAAGATTTGAATACTGCAATACATGAATAAATTGCTGCTGTATCAAAAGTTAAAATGCACAACTTATATGTAAGAGACAGGGGAAATCGATCTCTTATTCTCCCGTACCGTCACACAATCCGATTCCTCAGAGCTTTCGATAGACAGATGCTCGTGAATACCTTGTATTCTAATTACATTGGAGTAGATAGAAAAGGTTCATTCTGGGACACAATGAGGTTGACGTCATTGTGTACCAGAACGAACCTTTTCTATCTACTCATTGGATTCATCGATCAGTTTATAAGAGAGCTTTGTTACTCAACGAGGTACCTTCAATAAATCCGTGAAGTAGTCTCTGAGAGGCAGTTTAAGTTTTTTCCAATTTTTGGATTTGGAAGGCTGTACTCTGCTCATCTGACTTTGTTCAGTGGAAATTCTCAGGAATCGCAGAAGGGCAGGTTGCAGCTCCAGTACACACAGCTGGACAACACCGTTGAATACTAAACAAATTGAGAAAATTCCTCGATAAGTCCAATAAATATAAAATGAATATAGTCAAAACATCACCTCATAATCAGTTGCATGGCAAATGAACTCGCATCATCTACTAGCAATGTGCTGTATAGCAGGATTCTTTTAAATTGTCAGAAACAGCTGATTGATGTACGCTCGTTTACTAACGTTAAATCAGCTGTTCTCTGACAAGTTAAATGGATCCTGCTATACTCGTGCTATCACCTACTAGCCAGACCACTCACAACACAGGCTTCAGCCTACACGTGAGTCTCTCACAAAATATTAAAAGTAAGGTACATATTTATATGAAAATTAAGTTGTATTATATGAATTACATATGTTAAGTTATGGGTGATAAGTTAGATGGTTTGTATAATAAGTATTATAGTATATATATAAATACGGGATAATGTATTGTTGAGATTGTGTGAAATGAATTTAATTGAATTGAAAAAAATTGCATCATGTACTTTCCTTTTTTGACTTACAAACCAAGAAAGCCCAGTACGGTTTACGAATTGTTGAAGCACGGCTACGCTTTTGATTGGTTAGTCCTTTTCAATGGCGACAATTTTTTCTCTATTTATTTATTCAGCAATGTACTGTTGATACTTAATGGATGGTCCAACACGTTTATGCCCAAAACTGATACAGTATAGCTTTAGGAGTCTTATTTAATCTCTATTGTAATTGAATGATGAGATAACTTATAATTTGGGATATAACGCTTCACTTTGCGCAATTTTCATGAAATATCCCTAGCCACAAATCTCTGTAATTTGTTTTCAGAGACTTCCGTATACCTTCAAAAAATTACACCTTTTCAAGTGTGGATGGAAGGTTTGCTTCAAAGCCATCTTCAATCTAATGAGATTTAGACACTAATGTGACTTGGGAAGTGAAAATATTACTCACATATTTAGTGCTTATGGTCATTTCACATTGGTGTAATGCTTCCTCAGAACATGCTTTACAGTGAATTAAGAGTTTTAGCTCTTTTTCAGTTACATTAGTACCGTATCTATATTTGATCAAGTGAAAAAAGAAGATGGATCCACAACAATATTAATCATATTTATTATAATTTAAATTAAACAAAAAACTGATATTAAGTAAAAGTTTTCAAATATCTGAGTGTGGTTCATTCTGAATTGCACCAGCATTCTCCTCATTTACATAAAATGAGAGAACTTTCAACCAATCATTTTGATGAACATCACAATACAGAACAGAAATAGTTATAAAACATAAATAATGGTCATTTTTTAATGAAATATAATAATATTGTTACCTGCACTGCCAACTACTTTATATTCAGAAGGCACGGAGTCTTCATCAGTATCTTTTGTAACACTTTGTAGAGCAGCATGGAATGCTTTTATAACTGAAGATATTGTGCTCACCGACCTGGAACGAGAAATTCAAACATGAAATAGTATCTTCATCACATACAAAGTTCGATTCCCACATATCAGTCTCAGTTACGTTACAGTTCAGTAAGGCCCGGTGCTCTGTGATTGGTCCGTCGTTATTGACGCATGCGCTGAACGAGCTAAACTGAAACATAAGGCCTCGGGTACGATACGAGCGGCGAGCGGCGCCGCTCTGATTTCGGGTCTCATTTAGTTGCGTGTGAATTTGTTGAGACTGGCCACGATACGTCTGAGCGGCGGGCGGCGATGAGCGGCGCCGCTCATGAATCCATTTCCAAACCGATTTCATTTTTAACGCCGCTCGCCGCTCACAAATAAATCCATAATTTGTATATCTATATTTCGTATTTGTACTAGGCTATATATACGTGTCGTATGTTCAAAGTAACGTGAGCGTTAAAAAGTAAAGCTTGTATCGTAGCCACCCCCGCCGCTTACGAGCCGCTCAGGTTGCCGCTCTTACGCTCGTATCGTACCCGAGGCCTAACTGATACTGAGCTGATATGGGGGAATCGAACTTAGGTCGGCATATTTGTATCTTAGGCCATATATTACCAAGCAAGTCTATTACTAGACATTTTTTTACTGGGGATGATGCCCACATAAGCTGTAGGCTTGTGCGTGGGTAATGGGAAGGATGATGATGATGAGAGATGAATGGACCTACAGCTTTAGGTGAGTTCCGAACCACCGGGAAGCAATTTTTGATTCTCTTATGAGCCGGGAGGCTCATAAATTGTATTTAGAGGAACCGGTCACCGTTACAACAGGATAGGCGCCATCTCTTGCCTAATCTCACCGATTAGACCCGCCTTCTACCACTGGGACTACCGCTTCCCAAACACATTGTGTGAACAGGTCAACTCTGAGACAAAATTTTACATTATTTTGATGGTCTAATTTTTCGACCATAGCCTCCAAGATAGTGAAACATGGATGAATCCTATATCGTGGAAGACCCTATAACTATTGACTGTGAAACTACAACTCTCTATGACTCTCTATAGCTATTGTCTAGACTCTGAACTATTCAACTAGAGAACAATACAATATTCTCTTACTTGTCGGCCGAAAGTTGTTGCTGCCATTCTGAAATCATTTTCAGTGTGACCAGTTTCCTTGACCCACTTGCAACCGCTGCTTGCCCGTCGTCTTCGTAGTCTTCTTCATCACTGTTCACCTGTTCAATTCAAAAGTTATTAGAATTATTAAAGCAATAACGGTCTATTGCACGAAAGCCACTTAAATTTAACCGCCATACAATGAAATCAATCGACAGAAACAAAGCGATGATTTCCTTATAGATCTCAGCTGAATGACGCTATTTTGAGACGTGTAAATGGTTTCCGTGCAATCGGTCGCATTTATTTTCTAACGAGAATAATAATTAGTATTAAACAAAGACCGTTCTTTCTTAGGCCGACCTTACACTTTACGATGTACCGAAGAGGTTTACCTGTAGGCATGGAACACATGTTAAAACCTGTCTATACATGCAAAAAGATCAATGCAAATACATTGGTGTGCATTGGTCTTGTTATATCTTCTTCCTCATGTTAATGTTATAACGTTAATCTTGTTATCTAGTTTAATCTATGAATTAATAAAACATATTAGTTCGATTCTACAAGTCACAGTGTATACATCGTATCATTTCAACGACGTTAAAGAAACATTATAGGTCTATTTGTTTTCAGTAGCAACTGGTTGCATTGCAAATGAGTGTGCGTATTGGTCTGGTCATTGGTCTTACTTTTATATAGTAGACGTTCTATGTTCTATGACCACAGATAAACCTCTTCGTTAGACCTCAACGTGTATGGCCGGCCTCAGTATCAAGTACAACAAATTTTATACAATTAAAATTACAATTGGGATAACGGTAATGAGAAATGTTGTTTATAAACTAACAAAGGTTTCTAATTCCAAAATACATAGAACTTTGGAGAGTGATTTGGCAAAATAAATACAAGAGTGGAGAATAATCTCAAGTTCGCATTTAAATAGAGCAGAAGGTTTCCAGGCCAAAGACCATACCTTGGAAAATTTGATGGGAGAAATAAAAGATTAGTGGAGTGTATTGCAATATTCCCATTTGGATTGCATTATTGCATACCAAGATTTCCAGTACAAAAATACATTCTAGGAAAAGTTTAAGGAATAATAGTAATTCACTAGAAGTGTGAGGTACAATATTTTTTCTGATTAGTATATACAATGAAGTATCAAGGTTCAAACAAGTTTTTGGTAGTTACTATCAGTGACACCTCTCAACAAAAACTTAAAACAGATATTTTATTCGATTCATTTGGTAAATAATCCTTCAACTTTTTAAACTTCAAACTTACCTCCAAGCTTTCAGGTGGCTTATGAACTTTTTCTTCATCTTCATTGTCACTATCTTCGGGATCAAAGTCGAATACCGACTTGTCATTCTCTTTCAAGAATTTGTAGAACTCAGGATCTGTGTCTTTCAGTTTTTCGAGATCTTTCTTAAGATTACCTCCCGATTGGTCGTTGTCACTTACGTCACCATCATTTTCGATTTCTTCGTCACTGTCGCTATCACTGTCAGTGTCTGAAAAATAATCCAATTCTTTTATTTTCACATTAGAATTTAAAGTCCGGCAAAACAAATTGTGTTGAAACCTTCCAAGGAGACAATATGTGAATGGAGGAGAGTTCCTGCATTACAGAGTTTGAAGATATTTGACAACTATGTCATTACAGATTAGAGTGAATTCTAAATCATTAAAAGTTTATTTTTCGACATAATCTGAGTGTTTGCGGTCCTGGCCAGCAAACTCGAAGGAAAAATCAATTTTCCTGAAGGATTTGCAAAAAAATAAACCAATAATGAAAAACAATTAACTCACCTTGTTCGGCTGGTGGTATACTCTCAACTACTCGTTGAATAGCCGTTTTCTTTGCTTTGTTATTTTTCGTAGCAGTTTTCTTCAATTTCTTTTTCTTCACTTTCATCAAAGATGAAGGCTTCATTTTCCCCACAGACTTATTAATTTTCATTTTCATGGCTCAGTGATTTGTTGATTTGAGGGATTCTGTAACAAGAAAGCAAAATTTCAAGTTGAAATTTTTATGAAAAAAATAGGGCTCTGGAGGATTCTGACGTCCTACAAGATAGATACCTACACAAATTTCAAAAAAATTGTTGATTTGTAAAATAAAAAGGAATATTGAATAAAAATTTAGTGAGCTAGTGTAGGTAGGCCTATTCTGATTAGCTGTCGTTCCATCTGACATGGGTTTCAATCTTCCAGATATTTTACAAGACATTTTCAACATTTTTCCTTTCATACTATTATTTATAAAACTGGAATAACTAGCAACAAACTAAAAAGAGTATAATCATAAATCATGAGTGTTGAAGTCATGACGTATAATTTAAAAATTCCGAATTTTATTCAAGACCTGGAATTCCTCAAGAAAATTCGTAGACGGTGTCAAAGAATTGTACAAGGTGAAATAAGAATTGTTCACTATAAAATCGTTATTCAGATTTATATCACAAATAGTAAAGTTAAAGCAGAACAATAAGCTAAAATCAACAGAGTGATTCTTGGTATTAGAAATTATTCTTGGGCTATCACGTGAAATCAGAATTTCAAAAATTATGGTATCAACGAATTTTTAGATCATTACTTACAGGAAATCATACACAAACTAAAGATGAATTCTATTTAAACAAAATAAACAAGATATAATCAGATCAAACTTAAATTTCACAACTTTGATTCAATATCTGCAATACTGTTTCCGTTCAACGTGCTTAACCTCAATCTTCAAAATCGTTTCTGCTTCTGTATACAAAGTGAAACATCGATAGCTAATATCGATTTTGTATCGAAGGCCATCGATGTGTCTGTTATCGATTTATCAGATACATCGACGTTTTGATATAAAGACCGCACAATTCAAAACGCCGCTTGATATGACTATCACAAGTTTCTATACATTAGATTGAAATAGAATACAATGTTGTCTTTGCTTTGATTCCCTGTCAGGAATTGAAAATAATCTTTGAATGAATTACCCTTCAAATATATAAATCTATTTACAAAGAAAAAGAGAGACTACAAGTAGTAAAGCCAGAAATAATATTTACCTAATTTTACATAGCAAAACAGCCTTATAATTTTCATTAATTGAAGTATAGAACCAGAAAATCATTATAGATAGATATTGATTCAGTAAAAAAGTAATACAGAATTGAAAAATTAATGGTGGAAATAGAAAACTGAGTTTATAGAACAGAAATTTTCAAGGCATTCGCTATAATGATGTATGTACTATTCAAATTTCCCCCAATTCAATCTTATGTTTCGGAAAATGTTTTTTTTTGCAGCCGCATCGCGACTGCTACCTGCTCAGCAGTGAAGCATAGCAGCCTTCAGATACAAATGAGTCAGTAAACATTTGCAGTCGAAGATAGTTTTGTGCAGTCACGGTAGCCTACAGTCGGCTGTCGTCATACTCATTGAAATGCTGCAGCTTGCAGTCACGGTGCCGACGCTACTATACTGCTCCAGTGTGTTCTGATTAACCGCTAATCACAGTCGCTTTGCGGTCACTGTCGATCTTGTGTACCAAGTTGAAAACCTATATATCATCATGGCCACATATTCAAATTTATCACGTTATTTGCTATCTTATAAACAGCAATATTTCTTACCATCTTATCATAGCAGAACACCCAACGTTGTCAAGTCTATTTTTTCTTATCAAATAACTCTAGATTGTCTGCAAGCTCATCCGTAACTATTGCTGTTCAACAGTAGACTTGGCTCATCAGATTTAATAATATTATCAATTTGTATTGGGACAATAGATATTTATTAACCACATTAACACATATACATGTGGCCTCTTCCTTCAACTAATATAGCTGCAAGATCACCATCTCAGATAATCATGTCAACTGCTTTGAATAGATTGAAAACTCTACATTATTCTCCTTGTAAGAATAATAATATGGGATCCTTTTTGAGCCTCTGGGGAGGAAAAACAAATCGAGTTCGACGAAATTGACAGAAAAAATACATTTCAGTGGAATTTCACAAAATATATATACCAGGTTTCAAGGCAAACAGTCCAACTGTTTTCGAGTTTACTTATTGCAAAAATATTTTAAACATCCTCTTTCATTTTAATAGATGATTCACATATACAGTAACTTTAAAGTTGATTATTAAAACAATACTCTTTCCGGATTAGAATAGAAACATTTTTCCTCCTCATTTCTTGTCAAGTTGATATTAACAGCAAAAAATTCACCCATATATTGGTGAAATCCAGCCGGTGTTTTTGAGGGCGTGGTAGCTGCGGGAGCCGGTTTTTGCAAAAAATGATTGCTGCTCTTCAAAAACCAGTCCTGATCTGGAAGAGCCCGCAATTATGATTATTATTGCCATAATTTGGATGGCACACAGCAACAAGGCTCAAGTTCATCTTTGAGAGCCGCTTACTAAATTATTTTTACTGCTGTATTTTTGCTACGCTCTAAAACTAATTGTTGTTTATGAGTCTGCATACTTGGAGTGAATCGTAAACTCAATTGTGTTGTTCAACGCACAACTCTAGGCTACTTGGTTATAGCTAAAAATTATACATATTATCTATATCTATTCTATCTACAGAATATTCCAATGGTTCAATTCCAGATACAGAATATATTCTAGATCTACATCTATACAATCGGTACAATTTTTTTATTATAGAAATTTGAACTTGTTTTTAATATGTTATAGGCTGAGACTATGAATATCAATTCATGAATGTCAATAATGAAATATCAATTCATATCATGAATGATAATGAAATTGTTGAATTCTACACTGATGATTTCTATTTTGTAATTCATTACTTCATTGTTCATATCACTCGTGATTTATAATTCATCCCATGAATTTAATTTTTGAAGAAGTCACTTTTTAAAAGTAAGTATGTAATGCTTATTAGAAATATTTAAATTAGCATCTCCAATGGTGAGTTCATAATGTGGAAAATATTGAAGAATTGTAGATTGTATATCATCAAAAATGTTACTTGAATATTCTCTTTGGAAATATGATTTAATAAGAACTATTATTCACATATTCTCAGTCATAAATTAAAATTTCTCGAAATAGCTTCAAAAGTTCTTTAGTGAGTAAACAGAAAATAATTTATCTTTATTTTCTATAGCATGATTCAATTGCTCCTGTGTCAAACGCATAGGAGAAGCGGAATTGTTCCAATACAGAGAACCTCTCTCTCTCTCGCTCTCTCACTCTCCATCTCTTGAACTTCAACTCTCAATAATATGAAACTGAATTGAACCAGTTTATCAAGTGTAGCGAGCAACCATCCAAGTTGAAGTTCCTCCGCTTTTGGCAAGAGTATCACTAAGAAAATTGTTTCCAATATGCAATAAGAAGTTTCTTCAATT